>CAWUFW010014164.1:0-428553 GCA_963921515.1 Calotriton arnoldi | reverse complement strand
TGTCCTAGCTGTGAGCCAGTCCTGTCACCTCATCTATATCTTAGTCATCATGATAATACTGGCCGCCCCTATTGTCATCGAAGTAGTTACTATCCGGACGATCCTGTGAGGCTGCGGTATGCTGAGCTCTGACCTGTCCACTAGCTCCACGACCCCGTCCACGTGAACCTCGTCCTCTCTTAAGGGCTGCGGCTTTCTGCAACAACACTCGCTACACCAATGTTCCTCCTCTTTACAATACGCACACTGATTCGGCTCCACAGGGGTAGTATTCTGGCTAGTACACGGAAGCTGCCTGTTCGAATTACCATGCCCTCTGCCTTTCCCCCTAGAAGCCTGCTGCAACAACACTTTCGTCTTCAGGTCTTTATGCTTATTCTCTGTCTTCTCCTTGTCTTCATTTTCCCTATGCTCATAATACTGTGCCATGTTCAAAATGACAGAAGGGGAAGAAGTGGACCAAGTACTTTCAGAAGCCAGCAACCGAGTCGTGATCTCCGGAACTAAATTCAACACAAACCTATTAACAAACAATCGGACACCTCCATCAACAGACAAATCCTTCCCACTGTAGTCCAGAAATACACCTTCAAACCGAGTGAAGAAATCTGACACACTCTCATCTTTCTTCTGACGACAAGCTGAGAGCTTGTTCCAATCTACCTTTCTGGGCGGGATGAGGGAATGCATATAAGTAATAATACGGCCTGGCAAGCCAAGTATTTCCGCTCTAGGTTTCTCACCTGGCTTCCTCTCCTGATCCCATGCTTTTATTTGATCCAAGGTACCCCCAATTCTGCAACATGATCTTGCGTGTTCACTTGTCTCCAAATATCAACCGGAACCAACAGGCCAAAGAACATTTCAATATCCACAAGTGTCATAACCGTCGATGATGCAGCCTCGGTCAATTCTTTATAATATGCTGTCGGGTTTTTCCTAGGGTCAGGCAACTGAGTCTTAAGGGATAAAACTTCACTCCTTTTCCATGGAGTGTAAACCCACTGTTCTTGGAACCGGGCCTCTACTCAAGGTCTAGTAACAACGTTATGCTGATCCCGTAGCTTTGGTATTTCAGGGTGATATATGGGGTGCACCTCCCTCATCGGGAACTGGGATTCTGTCTTCAGGCTCTTGTCAAGCAGCCTACTCCGATAAGCGACCAACGTCGCAACATTACCAAAAACTTTACCAGGTGCCATATCAGCAGCATATACATGGTCCCTAATGTCATAAATAATCTGCAGTGCTGCATCATTGAAACACTGTTCCCACAGTCCAATCAAAGTAGCCGACATGTGCTTAACCCCTTCCGTGCTCATGACGAGCTCAGCTCGTCATGCTGCGCGGTAGCGCTGTGCGCATGACGAGCTGAGCTCGTCACGACCACACCCGCGATCGGAATGTCTCGCATACGAGCGGAATTCCGATCGCGGTCAAGGGGTTAAGGGCATGCTGCTGCACAAAAGGCTCATAATCTTTCATCACACTCCACACATCTTCCACACTGTAGATAGGGTTACGAGCCCACTGGGCGGCCTGATTTACTACCACCTTTTTCTCTTCATCTCCCACATCCGATCGTATCAATGTCCACCCCAATCGCTCCCTGGCTGTTGCCCAGTCACTGTCCCCAAGTCCACGTACAGGCGTTCCACTACTTAATAACGTTGGGGGATGGAAGAACAGGGTGGGAGTAGCAACAGAAGTAACAGGCACCAGCGTTGCTGCCGTTTGCGACGTAGGTGTAAGGGCTGGCGAGAGAGATGCCGAAACAATAGGCGTAGCAGGGAGACTGGCAGTAGCCGCAGAAGGCGAAGTCAAAGAAAGGGCAGGAGGTGCTGTGGTTGCAGCAGCTTGGTCAATAGCAGAAGAAACAGAAGCAGCAGAGACAGAAGCAACAGATGACTGAGGCTGTGGCATGGCAGGGTATATTCTCTGTGGGGCGTATGGAGGTGGAGGTCGAGTATCTAACAATTCCTCCACAAATATATCATTCTCTTCTCGGGCAACATAAGACTTTTCACATTGTAATCGAAATCTCCTATCAGCACACTCTATTCCTTTTTCTATTTTCTCTCTATCATGCGCTACAGCTTACTGAGTCAAGGTCTGCATTCTTCCCTTCCGAGCCTCCTTCTCTGCTTTCATTCGTCTCTGTTTAGCCTCCTTTTGCCATGTTCTGAGGGAATCAAACATCGACTGCCTACTCCTTTTCACAAACAATTTTTCCTGCAGAAAGTTGATTTTCTGTTCATCAAAAGTGCCCGTCAACAGCCACTGCAACTCGGCATTGTCCCTCGTATATTTGTGCCATAGCGTACTAAACATAATAGGGCCAAGGCCATGTTTTACGTACATATGGAAATTCGGGGTGCCTTCTGGAGGTGCTGGCTGACTTTCTTCCAATCAGCAGAACAACAACGACAGACCAAACAAAACACCTTACTAAGGCACGGCATTTTTCAAAAGAAAACAAGTTCACTATTTATGCCTAGCAGATATTTGCAAATATCTTTACCAAAGTCGGTCCCCAGACCTCATCAAATACAAATCAAAATGGTACCATGTTCATAAAGAACTCAAACAATTTCAAGCGCTTGTCCAAAGACAAAGACCCAAAGCAAACTCACCTGGTGCACACAGATCAAATGAGTTTATTCTCCACTGCCGACTCTTCGGACCAAACGGTCGTTCAGGACCCCAGTCGGGATGATCGCTGGACGAGGCACTGCCCGGTCAGACAGACGGGACAGCTGCGAGTACAAGACTCTCTCGTGCAGGGATCCCCAGTCTGCCCGTCCGACCCAACATGGCCCCGACCTCCTCACCCGTCCACGGGCGAGGATGGGTCACTCAATGGAGTCCCTGTTCGGGTGCCAATTGAAGGATTAGGGTCACTCGGGTCACTCAAGACCACCTCTCAGCCTTCCTCACAAATGAAGAATCGGTCAGACAGTAGAGAATACAAACCAAAGGTATTTATTAGAGATACAAATGAGTGGAGTCTGCTCTGACCAGCCTCCTTGGATTGCTGCAAAGGGACTGACTTCAGCAAGCTTAGCAACATATGAAATACAGTTCAGAGCCGATCATGACACGCCCTCACTGGAAATTTCCAGTTGGTAGCTGGTGAACAAAGGAGGTACAGAAGAATGGGTCTAGGTCCTGAGACCGGGTACATGCTATCTTAACGCCAAGGTCACTCTGCCTGTGCCCGCCGCTCTAAGGATGGGAGCAGGCCTAGCTACAGGGAAAGGTATGCACTAGCAAAGACAGTGTATTCATTAGCACAGCGAAGCTCAGCCTTGGAGAAAGAAAAAAAACTATCACAGCTGCTTTCAGCTGAAACAGACAGAAGATGAGACAGAAGTTAGTTTCGATCATGGCTCAAAATGGCGGCTGAATACAAAATGGTGCAGCGAATGCTAACTTAAACCGTACAATGCATAGAGAATTCGGCTAAAAACATTTCTATTCCAACAGTGGCTATGCTTGAGGGGTTCAGGGGATGGCAGACCATAGGCATTGAGCATCTGGGAGATGTGTGGAGAGATGGGGGGCCTCTCTCCTTTGACGACCTCCAGCAAGAATATGCACTGACCCCCTTCAAAAGATTTCCATATATAAGATTCGTACATGCTCTACAAATCCACATACAGTGCGGCATGACTATCCCAGATCATTCACCGCTAGAAGATAGGCTATTAGTGGACCCTATTTCAGACAAAGCGACGTCCACAATATACCGGAAACTAATGAATAATGCCACGGGCCCGCTAACCTCCCTTAGGAGAGCATGGATAGATGACCTGGGTAACATTGATGATGAAGAATGGTCGGAGGCCCTGCAGAGTCCCAGAGATATAGCGATCCGAGCACGCTTCAGGCTGGTGCAGCTTATACTATTACATCGCACATACTAACCCTGCACATCATTACACAGTTGGGGAAAGGCTCAGATGGCACTATGTGCAAGAGGCTGTCAACAAGAGGGCGCCATCTTCCAAATACTATGGGACTGCCCAGTAATGAACTCATTCTGGAGGGAAGTAACAGCAGTAATGTCAAGGGTGTTGGGGATGGAGATATCGCTAGATGCCAGGTGGTTACTATTGATGATTAAAGGAGAGGGGGACTGGCCTAGAAATAATGGGCTCTAGTTGGCACTTTCGGCAGGGTTGGCAAAACGTAATATAGTGAGACAATGGGGAGCGTCCCTTCCCCCATCAGTGCAAGAATGGGAGTCCAACTTGGATTGGTGCCAACAGGCGGAAGAAGTAGTATACGAAAGCAGGTGATGCTTGAAGAAGTGGGAAAAGATATGGTCACCATGGTGAAAATATAGGGAGATGTGAGCCTCCTAACACAAAACCACATACCCCTTCAAGATAAAAATGTAAGCCAGACACAGCCCACTCCATATTCATGGTAGAGCAGCAAAAGACACTACTTGATTGTTTCCAATGTTAATGTAATTGTAATCTCATGATCTCGTCATATAATAACGTTACTGTCAAACTTAACCCAATGATGTGTGTGTAATTATTATCTATCTAGTGATGTTTATGAGCCGGTTTAATAAAAATAATAATAAAAAAATAATAATAATAATTCGGCAATGGAAACTGATAAGAGCCCCCTTTTAAGATGCATTAAATATAAGAGATTTCACAAGCACAGCGGTAGCGCTGTGCAGGCGAAACCTAAAAATGGCCTGTTCTTCCTGCAGTATGCAAACAATGTGGACGTACCCACTGAAGAAACAAAGAATCGGGACTCACTGTGCTAGTAGCAGTGTCACACAACCCTTAGGTTTTATTAAAAGACCCCTCACATACCAACCTGGTTGGTGTCATGCTTCATCATTGGGGTCCCAACCGGGTGGCCTAATGCCGCCCGGTTGTGCTACAACGCCTGATTACAGCGGAGCTGGTGTAGTGTGATAGTGTGATGTGAGATGTGAAATTTAAAAATATCTCTGGGAATCCTTGCCAAATGTATTTAATTGTGGCGGCCCAGGATATGTTAAAATCCAAGAGCGCAACGAATAAAGTTACTTGAACTCGTAGTTGTCTGTGGTAGGTCTACATGTTTCAGCCCCTACAAGAAAGTAGAGGGGGCTTTCATCAGGACCGGGTGAAGAAAAGTGAATGAGTGGCAAAATGTGGTCACGTGAATATTAAAAAATCACAACACACGCGCTAAGGTGAGTTGGACATTTCTTTTGAAGGGAGTCGATACTTACGACCCCACTTGAAATAACACTCGATTCAAGTGTCTGGCAGGAAATCAGGGCCCGGGAGGGGAATCGTCTGTAGTAACACTTTCGTCAAGACAAATATCCCGCTACGACCTATTGCAGTCTCCCATGGTCCCGGCTGCTCAGGTTTATTTGGTGCAGGAATTCAGGGTCCAATTTTATGAGTCAGAACATCCATCTGGTAAAATCTGGCTGCAGGGCAGCCTAGCCTCAGCCGAACCCCCTCCTTCTGCTTGTCCTGACCCCTTATCCTACCCTCCGGGTTTGCTCATAATTTGGCCTAAACTAAGGAATGCAAATGCTGCTTTCGAAGCTGTACACTGCTGTTATCTTTAGCATTTGGAAGGGCACTGAGTTAATATCAGTAATGAGGTATCATGATTGAAAATACTTATTTGTGAGATATGATACAAAGTGTTCCATGTAACATTTGGCATTTCAGTACAAAAATATTGTTTTTGGTGGAGGAATTGAACGTATTTATTCTAAACACACCTATTGCATCTTACAATGAAATATCTGCCGTTTTTTTAATTGGAAGGGTATGGTTTCAGACAAAACTGTTGCATTTCAGAAGTATGATTCAGAATGAGCTTTAAACCTGTTACTTTATGGATAATTCATTCATCTTTCGTGATGCGTATTGCTGATAAGCAGGCAATCCCACACCATATGGAGGAAGTCAGCTGCATCGGCCGAGCAGCGGGGAACATACGACCTGTCCGCTTGGGGTTTAGGTAGGTGTGTAAGTAATTGAATTGGATGTACTTAAATCTGGAATTAGTGGAAATGAGCCGAACCATCCCCAGACACTGTTCTGACTGTTTGTCTGCAATCTCCATCTCCAGCGCAGCCTCCCAGTGAGCCTTCAATGCCGGAAAAGGTGTGCTTCTATCGCTATGCATGGTCAGCGGTGGTTTCTTTATTAGGGCGTGGGGGCGTTGCTCCTGGGCCCCATATCAAATGGTTTTATTGATTACATTTAACTGCAGTGCCAGCTCACTGCTTTTATTTCGGCATGGCCTGGGCAGAGTTTGCCTTTTTCCGTGAGTGAGGCCGGCGGACGTAGGTGGGGGGGGTTTAGCTTAATTTAATAATTTAGATGTAGGTTGAGCTGGGCTTTGTGGTGAAGTGCGCGTGTCTGGTTGGACGGGTGCTTTTCTGTGCCCAGCCCGACATGCGCAATTGAACCCTCTCCTGGCAGCGTAATGTTAGGAGCCTTTGGGATTACCGCCATAGACCCCAAGTCTCCTAAGCAGTGCTGGCTGCGCCTGACTGAGCCAATCATCGCGCTGCTCTCTTGCTGTTTACTAACATAAATGCAAAAAGAACAATTGATGGACAGATTGCAGAACAATGTCATACATTCACCCCAGTACAGAGATCTGGGCCTACATCCCTCGTTTTTTTGCTCACCATGCCATTCCAGTTTGGACCCAGTCATATGCAAATCAGTCTTGACCCTGCGCCCAATGGGAACAGTCCAGCCCGAACTGCCAGGCCAGGTCCTCCCTGGACTGGAAACAAGCATCCTAGGACCGGTTTCGGGGATTCACCCCTGTTAGAAATGGGATTTCTGGTTGGCTAAGGCTTGCGCCAAAGCCAGGCAGAAACCACCACTCTAGTCAGGGCAAGGGAGTTACACACCCAAGATAACCCCTGTTCACCCCCTTGGTAGCTTGGCACGAGCAGTCAGGCCTATCCCGGAGGCAATGTGTAAAGCGTTTGCGCAACACACACACAGAGCAGCAACACACTAGGCACACCACAAAAGGAACTCCACACAAGGTTATATAAAAAATAGCCTTTGTATTATCATAAAACACATTAGAAACGCAATCACATATTTACACTGTGCCAACTGGCACGGGCAATATTCACAGGGGAATTATATACAGGACCAGGCCAATCGGGCCACGGTCAGAACCATCAGATCAGGTAAGTAAATGCAAATATAAAACACAACCAGTAACTACTGGTACCATAATGACCTAAGCATTATCCTATTAGCATTAGACATAAACCCACATTAGGCCCAAACCTCATTAGCATAAACACATTACGCAACTAGGCACTACCCCAAGACATCATAACATGACATTAGGCATAACCACATTAGGCCCAAACCTCATTAGCATAAACACATTACGCAAAGGCACTACCTCAAGACATCATAACATGACATTAGGCATAACCACATTAGGCCCAAACCTCATTAGCATAAACACATTACGCAAAGGGCCTCACCTGCATAAACACATTATGCAATAACCTCAAAAGCATAAACACATTACGCAAATAGGCACTACCTCAAGACATCATAACATGGCATTAGGCATAACCACATTAGGCCCAAACCTCATTAGCATAAACACATTACGCAATGGGCCTAAATCATTCTTGGCAACATTCAGAGTAGGCATAAATACATTACGCCATCCTGTAGAGACTGGCGCTCTACCCATGTCCCCAACCTGCCCCCAGGCCAACTGGCATTCCACAGGGGCTCAAATGCCCAATGTCCCAATGTCAGGGCGCGCTGCCAAGGCAGCGGAAAGTCAAGGGTGCGCACTCTGCGCAAACCTAAACGTTGCAGCTGCCCACTACTTGCTGGGCAGCTGTAAAAGTACTGGGGCCAAGGAGTGCATCTCACTCCTGTCTCCCTAACAAAATGCCCCCAAGAACTAACAGCCTAAACGTTGCAGCTGCCCACTACTTGCTGGGCAGCTGTGCAGGCAAAAACGTGGGCACTGGCACCTCTGTGCCTTGTGGGCCCCACTGGGCTCTTGAACAAATACGGCCACGTCGCAGCTGCCCACTGCCAAACGGGGCAGCCGGGAATACTGCGTGGACACCCCTGGTGTCCTCAGGGCAACCGCATGGGGGGGCGGGCACCGACAATGTGCCCCGTCGCACCCCCCCCAACCCAAAAGTTAAACACGGAGCCCCACTCACCGGGCTCACTCTCGTGGTCTGCGCTCACCGGGCGTCTGCTTCCTCCTTGGCACCGGTCACCGGGGGAGGCTCTGGATTTCCTTGGGGAGCGGAGGTCACAGCGTCTCTTCTCCACATCCCGCGGGGCTCCCACTAGCCCACGGGGGCCCCACTCTCTACGAGCACGGCCTCCTGTCAATGGCAGCATGCTCGGGGCGGACTCCCTCCATCCGGCAGCAGACGCGGGGCTTCCCTCAGCTCACGGGAGCCCTGCTTGCCGTTCGCCGACTTCCTCCTTCCGGCAGCGCTCTTCCTGCTGTCCCCAAGGCCCCGCCCACTGTCAGGCGGACGTGTCGGTTTGGTGTTCGCGGCCCGGGGCCGCGGCGGTGTTTTTCCTTTGTCGGCGCAGTGCGGGGTGGGCTCCCGCCTGCCTTCACCACACACAAGCGGGGTGGGCACCCGCTGCAAAGATACCGATGCGGGGTGGGCTCCCGCTCGGTTTTCACGCAGGCATCATGGGGGGAATCCCCCACGCCGGGAATCCTCCTAAGAGGGGCTGCAGCTCAGCGCTGCGAAGCCCTCGCGCTTCCTCTTCTCCTTGGGGCAATTTAAATAAAAACGCTCCCAGGCGCTAGAAGCACAATCAAAGCCCCCAGGTCCTGGGAAAAGAATAAGTCCATGGAGATCAAGGGGGCAATGCAGGGCCCAGGGAGGCCAGCCCTCATGCTAGCCCCCCCTGGGCCCCAGCAGCAGCACGCCCCAGCAGGAACAGCAACCAAGCACTGAACATTTTCATGGGGTCACAGCCCCTTCTTTTATACAGCATCTTCCCTTTGTGACACAGCACAGGGCTGGGGAAAAACCAGACGCAACTGGTTTGGGGGAGCTTTGGAGCACTTTGTTTTGCTCAGCTCCTCTCTCCTTTGTCAGGTGGGGGCTCAGTGATTAGACGCACCACAGGGGGCGGAGCCAGCATTGTGGAGGGAAGGCACAGTCCTATTCAGGTCCCAGGTGCAACTCCTCCCTCCCATCTACATGCAGATCTCCCTATTCAGCCCTGCGCTGACTCACCCTGCCCCTCCTGGAGCCACACACACCTCCCAGCCATTGTCACTCACAAGCCAGACATGCAATTCACATCAGGCAGGCAGACACAGAGCACACATAAATGCCAACTTCCAAAAGTGGCATTTGTACACCAGTCACAATAAATCTGCGCACACCATTGCGCAGCATTTATTCTCACAAATTCATACATACCAGACTTGACCACACTGCTTCTCTCATACCAGGAATTACCATGGACACACTTATCCCCCTTGCATTCCTATGGGAGGGCAGGCCAATCTCACCACAAGCACACAGAGAGCGCATGCACTTTCCACTGGACCACAGTGCGAAAGTGCTCAGAGGCCTAAAATCACCAACACCAGGTTACAGACAAGGCAAAAAGTTCAGGGGTGAACCTGCCAAAAGGGCCAAGTCCAACAACCCCTCATCAGCCAGAATAGCTTGACTCCAGTGGCATGGAGAGCACAGGACCCACGTCTGGGCATACCCGTCCCACTCACGGTGACAAATGCAAAAAGAACAATTGATGGACAGAATGCAGAACAATGTCATACATTCACCCCAGTACAGAGATCTGGGCCTAAATCTATCGTTTTGTTGCTCACCATGCCATACCAGTTTGGACCCAGCCATATGCAAATCAGTCTTGACCCTGCGCCCAATGGGAACAGTCCAGCCCGAACTGCCAGGCCAGGTCCTCCCTGGACTGGAAACAAGCATCCTAGGACCGGTTTCGGGGTTTCACTCCTCATCAGCCAGGATAGCTTGACTCCAGTGGCATGGAGAGCACGGGACCCACGTCTGGGCATACCCGTCCCACTCACGGTGACAAATGCAAAAAGAACAATTGATGGACAGAATGCAGAACAATGTCATACATTCACCCCAGTACAGAGATGGGGTGGCATGGTGAGCAAAGGATTGATGGATTTAACCTAGATCTCTTGACTGGGGGTGAATGTTTTGATTTGTTCTGCATTCCGTCCATCAATTGTGTGTCTTTTGCTTTCTCACCCTAAGTGCGCCCGGTATGCCAGACGTGGGACCGGGGCTCACTGTGCCACTGGATTCAAGCTATCCTGGCTGATATGGGGTGAAACCCCGAAACCGGTCCTAGGATGCTTGTTTCCGGTCCAGGGAGGACCTGGCCTGGCAGTTCGGGCTGGACTGTTTTCATGAGGCACAGGGTCAAGACTGATTTGCATATGGCCAGGTCTAAACTGGGGTGGCATGGTGAGCAAAAGAATGATGGATTTAACCCAGATCTCTTGACTGGGGGTGAATGTTTTGATTTGCTCTGCATTCCGCCCATCAATTGTGTGTCTTTTGCTTTCTCGCCCTAAGTGCGCCGGGTCTGCCCAGATGTGGGTCCCGGGCTCACTGTGCCACTGGATTCAACCTATCCTGGCTGATGAGGGGTGAAACCCCGAAACCGGTCCTAGGATGCTTGTTTCCGGTCCAGGGAGGACCTTGCCTGGCAGTTCGGGCTGGACTGTTCCCATGAGGCACAGGGTCAAGACTGATTTGCAAATGGCCAGGTCTAAACTGGGGTGGCATGGTGAGCAAAAGAATGATGGATTTAACCCAGATCTCTTGACTGGGGGTGAATGTTTTGATTTGTTCTCCATTCCGTCCATCAGTTGTGTGTCTTTTGCTTTCTCGCCCTAAGTGCGCCGGGTATGCCCAGACGTGGGTCCCGGGCTCACTGTGCCACTGGATTCAAGCTATCCTGGCTGATATGGGGTGAAACCCCGAAACCGGTCCTAGGATGCTTGTTTGCGGTCCAGGGAGGACCTGGCCTGGCAGTTCGGGCTGGACTGTTCCCATGAGGCACAGGGTCAATACTAATTTGCATATGGCCAGGTCTAAACTGGGGTGGCATGGTGAGCAAAAGAATGAGGGATTTAACCCAGATCTCTTGACTGGGGGTGAATGTTTTGATTTGTTCTGCATTCCATCCATCAATTGTGTGTCTTTTGCTTTCTCGCCCTAAGTGCGCCGGGTATGCCCAGACGTGGGTCCCGGGCTCACTGTGTCACTGGATTCAAGCTATCCTGGCTGATGAGGGGTGAAACCCCGAAACCCGTCCTAGGATGCTTGTTTCCGGTCCAGGGAGGACCTGGCCTGGCAGTTTGGGCTGGACTGTTCCCATGAGGCACAGGGTCAAGACTGATTTGCATATGGCCAGGTCTAAACTGGGGTGGCATGGTGAGCAAAAGAATGATGGATTTAACCCAGATCTCTTGACTGGGGGTGAATGTTTTGATTTGTTCTGCATTCCGTCCATCAATTGTGTGTCTTTTGCCAACATAAACAGCAAGGGAGCAGTGTCATGACTGGCTCAGGAGACAGGGGTTGGGGCTGGGAAATGCCGAGTTGGTCACAACTTCCATGAACACCAGTGAACAACGTCAACTTCCATAAATGCTAATCCCAGTACATCTACCATGCATGCCTTGGAAGGAGACATGGATGCGTGAAAAGGGGTCTTGAGTAGAGGAAACTGTGATGAACGGTGGATGAACGGTGAGTCACTATTGGAAGGTGGGAGTCATGCACCCTTCCATGGTCGATAAAATGGCACCATTTTTGTGGGAGAATAGTATAAATAAGTGTGCTAAAAAAGGATTTCCTCTGCCTATTGGGGGCTTCAGAATGATCCCGTCGGCTCTTTTGCTTTCCCGGGGCTATGTTTCGTCTGCAAGTGCTGGTGCAGCTGTACTGGCCCCAAGTTCAGGGGGTTCCATTTGCCTGCATGCAAGAGATCTTGAATGAGGCTGCACCACTTATCTTTAGGCTGGCTCCACGGTATGGAAAGCTGCGGCAATCACCGTTTCTACGCCTTCTTTCTACTTTTAAAGTCCGTCTTTTGCTGTTCCGTCAAACCCCAACGTAGATTGTCCACTACATATACAAACCTCCTTAGTACATTGTCTTTATTTCCCGTTCTCATTATTCGCAGGCTGCTAAACCCAGGACGAAGGATGCCGCCCGTAAGGAACTCACAACGGTTGTGAGTGGGGACAGGGCCGAACTGGCCGTAGCGGGCACCGGGTAGTTCCCCTGTGGGCCACCAGGTTGGGGGCCGGTTTTGGACCCCTGGGGGGCTATTTTTATTACCGGCGGATGGTAACAAATATCGGCCCACTGTAACAAAGCAGCTGCAGTGTTTTCCACATGCACAACCTCCCCCCCACACGCCGGCCGGGCACGACTCAATTGCCAGGGCCGGTTTGCGTTCCCAGTCTGGCCCTGAGTGGGGAGAGGGACCAAAGAGGGAGATTTAAGTGTGGTTCACAGAGTACAGCGTAGCCCATTCTCCCTCCCGTACAGAGAAAGTATTTTCACCAGCCGGTCATCAGTAAGAATGTGCAGCGATATCCTGAGTGCACTGGGGATGGATCCACGACATGGCTAAAAAGAAAAAAAATGTTTTTAACTGTTTGGCTGGACTTTTACCTACAGGTAACTGCATAATATACAATGTACGCACATTAAATTAAACACATAAATGCAAGTTAAACTAGATGCTGGGAAATGCACTTCTTTACGTTGTGAAAGCTCAGTTGGTTAATGCGATCATGGCGTGTGTGTATGTGTATGATCCAGCGCTAACAATAAAAATTCTTCTCCTATATGCTTCGGTCATCCAGGTGCAACTATCCCTCCAACACACAAACTATATCCATATGACGGTGGGGCCCATAACACCGCATATACATTCACTTACTCATTTATTCCCTGGATTACCTCCGTCCTTAACCTAGGAGAAAACGATTCGCTGGAAGGAGACGGGATACCTCTTTTTAACACGACATAATGTTTCTCATTTGCTTTTAAGGTATTCCGCTCATTGGTCGATGGACCAACTAGTAGGAATCAGTTGATGGTGATTAAGACCAGCTCAATCACAATAAACTCTTTAACATTTTACCTTAATTATTGAGCTAAAGAATCACTGAGTCATTTGTTTAAAGAATAATAAAGTTTATATAAAGTTTCGAAGCAAGATATAAGTTTAAGCTTATTATTCAGATTATTACATTTATCATCATTATAAGAATAAATTGAAATTGCAATGCATACCTATTAGACGGAAAAATAAGGTTGTCATAACAAGAACTCCAAAAGATCAATCTATCTGTCTTGGAAAATCTAATACTTCTAAATGAAAAATCTATCAGGAGTAAAAAGGTTCTCCAAAAGCAGCATCTTATACTCAACTAAAAATATAAAATAGCAGCATCAGCATCAGCTCGTCAGCATCAGCAACCGCAACTTCACCCATCTACAGCATCTCCTCTTTCCAGCATCTAACCCCTCCCCACCAAGAGTAGGTCTTCTAGCTTACTGAATAAAAATGTTGCATCTCTATGGCGTGATTCTCTCTCATTGGTTCATTCAAGTCCATATACATTTTTATCAAACTTCCTTGTCTTAACCAGTTCTTTGTGGAATGTCCATGCTTGCATCGTTTCCCACAGTTCATGACATTGCTCATCAGTATCGATCAGTCCAATTTGTATCTTTTTCTGATACTTTTTAGATTCAACAGTTCCGTCCATTTATTCAGTTTGACTTCTCACGCTTCTTGCTGATCATCTTGGCACACATTTGCTCAGAAAGGTCACAATAGCCTTGACAATACTTCCGTCTTAGGCTCTCAGCACGAACACGTGGTCATCCTTTTTCACAGCCTTTCTCCTCTACCACACGGCTTCTTGCTCATGCGTACTCTAGCAAATGGAGGCCATTTTATATCGCTGCTCAACAGGCCTAAGCGCACTATTTTCAAAGATAAACAAAATATTGTTAAAATAAAGAATATAAACCCTTTCGTTTCCCTCCCGTCTTTCTACGTACCCCAATTAGGTATTACCTAGCAAAAAGCAACATATAAAGCCGTCCCTTACTTATCATCGCTTTATTTTGCCACCACACGTTTTATTTAAAAGCACAAATCATGCGTTTATTATTTTATTAGTACGCAAATATTACGTTATGTTAGACATGTCAACAATTATAAGTAGATTAATTTGCACACAAAAATAGCGTGTTACCTTTAACCCTTTACATGTAACATACATTGTTGGTTATTTACTTAACCGAACATGTTTATTAATTATTTTACGAAAATTATTAGGTTAAAATTTTTTCATTTACCCTGCTCCATCATGTATGACATTGAAACATAATTGAATCCTTGTTGATGCATTGGAGATCAATCCCAGCCTCTGACAGCACTATGACTATGCATGTCATTATTTTCAAATTGCACCACACACAGTATAAGATAGGCTGCGATAAAAATTTGCAAAATATCCACGGACTATTTAGAGTTTGAAAGGGGTGTAATGACACCCCCGCTACACCCGGAGTACAGGTGGGCCCATGCCTCCCAGTCATTAAAGGGGCGACTTAGGGAATGTACGAATTTAATATTGTGTCTGCTGTGTTAAATGTAGAGCATATTCCTTAGTCAGAAATTAGAACAGAAATTAAAAACAAAGTTAGTTTCTCTTTCAGTTGGGCCGGTGGAAGAAGCCTAGTTTATAGAGTAGGCTGTGGGACCAGTGCTTTAAATATAGAAGGTCAGGTACCCACTCTTTGGAGTACTTTTTGGGAAACAACCTTTAGAACGCATGCATTACATCGCATGCCATTAGATCGTGGTTCTTACAACGAAAGTCGTTACAACGACTTGCACTGGAGGGCGCTATAGGACAAGGAGTAGTTTAAATTACTATCCAACACCTTCCCTACTGTACGTAGGCTGGAGTTGGAATAGTAAATTAAACTACTCCTAAGTCCAGTGCCCTCCAACGCAAGTCGTTGTAACGACTTGCGTTGTTAAAACCGCGATCTAATGGCATGCGATGTAATGCATGCGTGGTATCGTCATACATCCGTACTTTTTCACTTCTGAAAAGTGCCAGACAGGGCTCGGAAATGTGAGGGTGCAAGAGTGCTGGAAGAGGTAGGGCACTGGGCTGTCCGAGGCAGCGAGGATGGAAATAAGTCCATTCAAACTTCCATCACCTCAGGACCAAGTTGGGGCCGCAGCGGGAGCCCGCGTGCTGCCAGCCGAGGGCCAGGTATATTGGCAGACCTCAGGGAGAAACAGAGGCGGACTCACTCAATACAGGGTTGAAGGCAGTGTGTATCCAGTTCTTATTGAGCCAGGGGTTCCTTCCGTGTTTTAAATTTCTCAACCCAGTGAGACAGATGCACCCAGAAGAACTTTCACATCATCAGAACAGAGCTCAGATTTATTTGGGCCATCTTAGGGCAGTGAGTGTAAAATTCCGTCTGCGTGAAAGGAAGGTTGTAGAGCGCGTCTTTTAATCGCTGGGAGTGGGTTTATGGCCCAACCTTAAGTCCGTTATTTTATTTTCTCTGTTGTGACAGACGGTGAGTCACTGGTGGAAGGTGTGAGTCACTTACACAGTGAAACCACTTCATAGTCTCTCTACAGCGCAACCGTACACCCCACAGGCCCCGTTTCTAAATTTACAGCCAGATAGTGCTGACAAATGAGAGCTGCACTGTACAGCTCGATACAGTAATGATTGTTTCCAGGAACAAGCAACATGTGATCTTTGTGTTGCTTAAGGGCAGACGCTATAGGATATATCAGTTTAATGACGATTATAGCTAGATACATGCTACAAGTTTTCACAGTCTCTATCCTCTGCTGTTGGCACTGTGCATTGTACTAAAGAAGTGCTTTATACACCCATCATACCATACACATATCCATCCATTCAACCTTCCATCAATAATCTATCCATCCTTCCGTTAGGGATCCATCTACGAATCCACCTCTTCATCAACCTGTCCATCCATCTTGCCACCAAAACTATTCGTTTGACAATCCATTCACTCATCAATCCATATGTCATTTTTGCATTCACCAAGTTATCCATCCATCCACAACACCATCTGTTCCTCTATCCATCCATCCACTCGCCCCTTCCTGCATCTGTCTATTCGACCTGCAAGCTCCTCCATCCATCCCCCATCCATCCATAACCCGCACATCCAACCATTCAGCCCATCAGCACATTTGCCCATTCATCCATCCATCCTCCTCAAAAACATTCATCCACTCACCCACCCACCCATCCATCCATTCACATCATCAGTCATCCATCAGGCATGCATCCACCAGTTCACCCATCCACAATTGGCATATAACACTGATCGATTTCTGAGCAATTAATGTATAAAAGGAAAAGGTATTCCATGTCAGAGATTTAGTTCCTGTTTATATTTCATATGTTTTACTTAATCTTGCATTCCTTAAGAGTGCTCGCTATTTCTAGGATGTTGTATTTCTGTATTTTTTTGTGTAGCATATTTCTCTTATACAGTGCATACTTTGAACTGAGTCGCTTATATAGGCATTTTTAATGGGTCACCATTGAGAGCTCTGGAGCAAAGTATGAAGGCAGTGCGGATTTCTCACAGTGCCTGTCAGTGGTCCAAAAGGTGTTCAGAATACTTGGTCATCCAGTCCTTGGCCTCTCTGCTGAACAAACAGACCAATGGTCACTTATTCCAGTTGCAATTGTGATTCTGTGCAACTGAGTGTGAAGGAGGTACACAGTTGGCAAAATATTGAGAAGACAAACGTAAATGAAAATACAGCGCTTACAGGGGAGTCGGGGATTGTGTGTTTGGGGGTTGTGAAGTGAAGTTCTCTGATTATACTGAATAAGCTGCTACCTATGTCATTATCATATGAAATCTCTTTACTGATGTCATAACTTCCCTTTCACAATTGCTTTATTAACCTTCTTGCTTTCTCAAGTTTGCTTGAAAATGCACTATTTGCCCACTCTTTTTTTTCCAAATTTTCCCGGGGGGAGAACCCCCCGAACCCTTCTTATGACGGTGGGGCTCGCTCACCACAGGGCACTCAACCGGCACCTTTACACCGCACCACTTTCAAATGTCACCACACGCCACTGCGTATGGTACTGTAGAGGCCGATAACTGGATGTCTAGCCCAACCATGTGTAAGTAGTGTTTGCAAATGCGTGAAGTTGCAGATTCATCGTGTGTCCTATGCCTGACCTGGTATAGTTGGCAAGTGAGAGCAGCGTAAAGGAGAAAGGAGCCTGGTAGTATACCATAATTGTCAACCAGATCCTCAAAAGTGGGTATAACCTGATCAACAGTTTCCCCATGTGGAGAGGACAGCTTCTGTCCATTTGTCCATGTCATGCATTAGTCGGAGATTAGAGCAGCCGGGTAGCACCCAAAGGGGTAGTTCTGGTGCAAGATGTCTGTTTAGGACACAGGTTAGTGTAGGTACCCCAACAAGCTCTGGCTACCCTCATGAGATGTTCCCACCCTCTTTAGGTATCAAAGCCGTGGAACCGCGCAACCATCTCAAAACCTCGGCCAGAGGTGACCCCACAAACCACTGCCCCAGTTCCGATGTGCCCTCGTCTGCCAGCCAGTGTGTCAGCCATTCCATCTGGGCCACAGCATAGGACTATTCGTAATTCGGGGCCCCTAAACTGCCCTCCAATAATGGGGCATACAATTTAGTTATCGCTTTCCGACGCCTCCCTGTACCCCATATCAACACTATTAATAGTGAGCGTAGCCCTTTAAAAACACTTTGGATAATAGGACCTGGACAGCTGAGAAAAAGTATAGCACTCATATGAGTATCAGCATCTTAGAGATAGCTATGCTTGGGGAAAGCGGGAGGCTCATCCAAAAAGGCAGGTGCTTCTTGGCGTGGTAAGTTCTGACCCCCAGGTATTTGATGGTGTCATAGCTCCAAGGGAGGGGAGGTGTGGAGGAGAACCAGCCACTGCTCATTGGACAATGCTGTCAAAGTTCATCCTGAGGCCATGCCAAAGTGTTGGAGGAGGTCAATTAAGCGTTGTATAGAATTACCCTCCTCCCGAAAATAAACCAAGGTCTCATCGGCATAGAGCAAAATTATGTGCCACTGATCATCAACATGAATACCCCACACTGTGGCCCTGGCGCGCAACTCACAAGCCAGAGGTTTCATGGCAAGGGCGAAAATTATGGGTGATAGGGGAAAGCCATGTCTTGTTCCCCTTTTTATGTGAATCAGATCAGATGTGGTCCTGCCCGTTCTCACCCTTGCCATCGGGGTGTTATATAGCAAAGATACTCAGGAGAGGAACCTGCGTCCCGCCCCTAATTGACGGAGGACCTCTTTAAGATAAGCCCACCCCAGAGTGTTGAACGCCTTTTCTATTTCAAGGGCCGCCACCTAAGGGTTGGTGCAGACGTTCTTGCCCAGCCCATTAGCATGAATAGGTGGCACAAATTAAGAAAGGTGTTCCTCCCTGGGATAAGCCATTCTGATCTGGGTCTATTAGCACTTTTGCAACGAGTATCAGTCTATTGGCCAGCAATTTCCCAAGAATCTTATAGTCCGTGTTCGGGGATGACAGTGGCCAGTAAGATCCCACTAGTAAGGGGTCCCTCTCTGACTTGGGAAGCACCACCAACACTGCCTCTCTCATAGAATGAGAATGTATCCCCGGGATCGTGCCAGCTCATAAACTTGGAGCAGTTTTGGAACCAGTTGCAGTGGAAAGGCAACATAGAATTCCACAGGCCAACCTTCCGCACCTGGTGTTTTACCATGCAACATTTGTTTAAAGGCTTGGGTTATCTCATCAACTAACAGCGGCACCTCTAGCTCAGCTCAGTGTGATGCCTGCAACCTCAGTAGATGCAATTCATCCAGAAAGGTCTGTGTCATGTAGGTATCTGTATCTTTCTGGGCCACATGCAGTGCATCATAGTAGGAGCAGAAATTAATCGCCTCCTGTAGGTTAACGATGATGCCGGATTTAACTCAAATAGCTGTGATGGAAGTTCTGGAGGAGTTTGGTTGAACAAGCCAGTCGAGGAGTCTCCCCGCCTTATCCCGTTCCGCTGTCGACTGGCCATGTACTCTCTGTAATCCAAGGAGCCCAATTTGGCCAGGGTGGCTTTGTGTGTGAGTCACGTCTATGCCAGTGGGGCGGCAGCCATTAGATAAGTGGGCACATTAAACCCACACTGATGCCAGTGTGGGATTTAATGAAAAATGCACACAGAGGGCGCCTTAGAGATGCCCCTTGAAAAACGACCTACCACTAGTGTCCAGGCTGAGTGGCTGCTTTCAGCTGCCACCACCAGACATGTTTCTGAACCCCTGGGTCGAGAGCCTGCTGCTCTCGGGGGCCTGAAACAATGCACATCCTGGGACGAGGTGCCAAGCCTCCTCCCCCAGGATGGGCAGGGTCCACGAAGGGGAAGCTTCAAAGGCTTGCCGCCTTTGTGAGCTTCCCCAGGCCACTTGCTGCTTTCAGCAACTGGTCCCCACTGGTTCTGACCCCCACTTTGGGCGGGAGAACCGGCAGGAAAAACACGTGAGGAAGAGAGGTGTGCCCACCTCTGCCAACTCCACCCCTCAGGTGGGGGAGGCGAGGTGTAGCACAACTCTCAGTCCCCGCCCCAGCCAACCAGGGAAAGGCTTATTCCCCCCTCCCACTGGAGGGTGGCATAATAGGGGGTGTACCCACCCCAGGGAAGGGACTCATTGGTCCCAACCTTTTACCTACCTATAACGCACCTAAATCTACTATTTAGGGGCACCCCTGAACCTTGCTTCCTCAGACTAGAAACCAGAAGAAGAAAAGAAGAAGAAGGAAAGAACAGCCGTGCCGAAGCTAACAAGAGGAGGACGCCCACTGACTTGGCCCCACCCCTACCGGCCTGTCCCCACCTCAAACCTGCAGAAGCAAAACTCCGGTGTATCCTGCAGCCAGCAGCCCCAAGAACCCAGAGGACCTGCCCTGCCTTCAAAAGAAAAGACTCTGTCTCCTGTGAACACCGGATTTGTTCACCAACAGACTCCAGGTCCACCAAAGTCCGCGAGTCTGCACCACTCTGCACCCGATGCCCACGGCCCGTGTTCGAGTGGCCCAACACCAAGCCTCCAGCCGATGCCTCCAGCCTCAAACCGGAAGGTCCCCCCAACCGCAACAAGGAGCTGGTAAGAGGATACAACCCTAAAAGGCACCCCTGCACCCGACGACCCACGGCTTTGGGTGGTCCAACCGACTGTGCCTAACCAACCCCCAGCATCCCAACTTACCTCTCCAAGTGGTAACCTTCGCCCCCAAGCCTGCAGTGTGTTTGCAAACCGGAGACTCCCCATTGAAAGCTATAGGGCTCCCGACGCTAAAACAGCACTCTGCACCCGGCCGCCCCAGTGCCGCTGAGGGTGCACCTTTTGTGCTGGCTCAAACCCCCATTTGCCCTGAGCTTAAATCCAGGAGCTTTGCTCCCACAACCCAGTGGCCTGCTCGTCAGCAGTTACCAACCGTAGGCCCCTTATCCCCCATATAATAACATTGGGCCTCAGGACTCTGCACCCGGCCGCCCTAGTGCCACTGAGGCTGTAACAAGAGTGCATCCTTGACCTGGGGGACCCCTGAGTCTAACCCCGGAATACCAACTCCCACAACAAAGTACTTACCTGTTAACCAATAACACTATTTTCCTCCATAGGATAACATTGACTGTTTTTCTATGAAAAGTTTCTAAGTGTGGAGTTGGAAAATCTATGAAAACCTTTAAAACTGTAACTAAATAACAAAAACGCTTTTACTTACCTGTTTACAGGAAATGTCACAGTGCAGTATCCAGGTGTACTGCACTGTGTAGGAAAAGTAATCTGTAAAGTAATCTACTTGACATTCTACTAAAAAGCCTATACAAAGTATATGTACAGTATACCAAAAGCATTGCATTACCAGTAACTCAACTGTAATCAAATCAAAGTGCATATACAATTGCAATTCAAAACTGTTGACAAACTGCATTACTACTGTAAAGTATTTATTGCTTACCTGTGCCAGACTTGCTTGGTTCTAGAAAATAAAATAACTAAAAGAATATTTTTATACAAACAAAATTGGTCTGAGTTCAGTCTTTGAGTGTGTGATATCATTTGCTGATTGAGTGTGTACAACAAATGCTTAACAGTACCCTCTGATACAGCCTTACTGCTCGCCCACACTACCACAAATAGAGAGTACGGTGCTATCTACTTTTACCACTGCCTACCTTTGGGGTTCCACTGGACTCTGTGCACACTATACCTCACTTTGGTATAGTATATACAGAGCCAGTTCTATAATTGTCCACACAACATCGCTCAAATGATGGTAATGAAGAATACAGATCAAAGACACTAAAGGGCAGAGTGATAGCAAAACAAAAAGAAAATAAGTGAGAGAATAGCAAGGAAGGAAGCAGCGGATAGGAGAAAAAGGTTCATGCAAGTAATCAAATCATAGCACAGAAATCTAATGACTGTAGCAGTAAACTGGTTAGCACTGCACCAACTAACTTGCTCACAAACATCAGGAACAAGGGTACATAAAAATGTAGCACTGCTAATAAGGTAGTTGAGCAAGAACGAGGAAAGTGAGACGGTATTTAACTAAGTGAAAGCAACAATCAAAAGAGGTAACCAGGGAGACTGAAACATTTCAAGATCTGAGATTTCTGATGGTTTTTGTGATGTATTCTTCTGAGAGATGCAATTAAAGGAGAGTTGCAAAATATGTGTGCCTCCATGTCATACAATAAAATTGTAAACTGCATGTTTTCACACCATGTTTGCAAAAAACATACACAGGTTTTAGGTTATTTCGGAGAAAGATTTAACAGATGCATACAGATGACTTTTATGTGCAAAACTTTGTTTTTAAAGTCATCCATCTTGGAACGTCATGTTCTTTGTGCCAAGAACCCCTAGCCAATGCAGTTTTTTTTAATTTGTCAATGAAGCTTTAAACAACATTGGCTCCTAAAGCACATTAATGCATATCTCTGCATGAATGTGCGTAGCAGTACAAAATAACAGCCTACATTGGGCCTCGCTCGTGGTCGTTTCACTAGAATGCCAGGGGTAGCAAAAGCAACATCACGCACCCTTTGACCTTAATGACCTCAAAGGAAGTGTTATAATATGAACTTTGACCCTGAATCTTCCCAGGAAGCGATGTCACTTAACCTTACTTCTGATGACATCACAATAAATTACATCATTGAAGTTCCATAATATCAGTGCGAGTAATGTAACACCACAACACAAATTCCTATTTTAGATAAACCTACATTTGCCAGTGAGTTGTAAAACAACACTCAACCTAAATTGCAGCGAGTGATGCAAGTGACCCAGATTTTTTCTAAGGGGATTGTGGGTGCGAAGGAGGGCTTCTCCCCCTTGAGAACATTTTGAAGAAATTGGGTCAAATAGAGCACTTGTTAAATATACAGCCCTTTCATGTTATGTTTAGCCAATGAAATCTGATGCTCTCCGGAGTTGACCCCCCTTTTTTTCAAAATGTGGTACAGGGTCCCCTTTATGTCAGAAATTACCTCCACTGTGCCAGTTTTTGACAGAGGTCCATCCCATAAGCCACTGGTGCCCTCTTATGCTAGAAAGTGCATACAATATGCTAGTTCCTGAATATTGCTTTTTAATGTCAACCATATACCTTTATGCCAGGAATCTCCTCCAATGTGCTACCTTCAGCATTTTGCCTAGGGTACCCTAAATGCCTAGATTTACTTCTAGTACACCAGTACCAGCATTTTACCATGGGTGTCTATTATGTCAAGAATTGCCACATTTTCTGTGTTTGATGAACCGACAGGTCAACGCCGTCACCTCCAGCTGCTTCAACACCCTCCGCACCCTCCGAAAGACTTTCAAGTGGATCCCCCCTGAATCAAGGAAGACATTTCACCCACGCACTCATCACCAACAGACTGGACTATGGAAACGCGCTCTACGCCGGCATAAACAAGTCCCTACTCCGCAAACTCCAGACGATACAGAACACCGCCGCTAGACTCGTCCTCGGCATCCCCTGGCACGAACACATCAGCCATCACCTACGAAGACTCCACTGGCTCCCCGAGGAGAAAAGAATCACCTTCAAAATCCTCACCCATGCCTACAAATGCTTGCACAACACCGGACCCGAATACCTCAACAACAGAATCTTCTTCCACGTACCCAAAAGGAACCTCAGATCTTCCAACCTCGCACTGGCTGAAACCCCGCGCATCCACATAGCCAGAGCAGGCGGAAGATCCTTCTCCCACATTGCGGCTAAGACCTGGAACGAGCTCCCGGCACACATCAGACGCAGCCCGTCCCTGCACACTTTCAGGAAGACTCTCAAGACCTGGCTCTTCGGCTAAACAGATCTGAGGATCCCTCCCCTCCCCTCTCAGCGCCTTGAGACCCTCACGGGTGAGTAGCGTGCTTATAATACCCTGATTGATTGAGTGATGGGTACCCTCATGCCACAAATTTCTCAAGTATGCTAGCGCCTGTATTTTTCCATAGGTGCCCCATATGCTAATAATTACCTCTAGTATTTTACCACGGGCGCATTATGTTCAGAATTACTTCTAGCACGCCATAACCAGCACTTTTCCATGGGTGCGGCATGCCAAGAATTACATCCAGTCTGTGTTTAATTTGAGCCTGTCGTTTCCAGTGCTCGGCACCAGCACGTAATTGTCAACACCGGCGCTTGTGACAGTCTGCCACAAGGTGGTGCTGTCTCAGATGGCCACAACAGTCAATTATTAATTCAATATACATTAAAAATGACTGTTACCTACCGCCCAAGCCATTCTTATAGATTTGGGGCCCTGGAATAATATGAATTGTCACACGTGTAGGAGTGTGATGGTTAGTAGTTGTATTCTTAGTATCACTGGCAGCATGGCAGGGGCAATGTGTGGTGCAAGCTGTGGTTGCCTCCTGACGAGAGCCCTGGCACTTATTTATTTACAAATTAAGCACTGCATCCGGAGTGCAAGCGCCAGCCTTTTGCAATGTATGTCCCACTTGTTAGGGTCCAGACCTGCTCTTATTTAGAAAGAGACTCAAGACCCGCCTGTTCACTATATTCCTAAATCAGTTTTGAGGAGGAATAGAAATGAGGGGTGGCACCCGAAACAGAGATAATGAAAATGAGATAAAGGGTGCAAAAGAGTGAGGAGAAGAGAGGGAACTGAGAGAGTCTGAATGAGAAAGGATAAAGACAGAGATGTAGGGTGACCAGATGTCCCGGATTTCCCCGGACAGTCCCGGTTTTCAAAGGATTGTCCCGGTGTCCCGACACTTTCCTTAATTTTGAGCTTATGTCCGGTTTTTGGGACAAAGGTCAAGTCATCCTGAAAGGAGAACTAAAAGGTGTGCTCTCTTCAGACAGGCAGCAGGTCGGCTGCAGCAGATGGGGAGGCTGAGTGGGGATGGAGGGCAGGGGGTTTCAGGGCAGAGGTTTTGGCATAGCTAATGGGGTGTTGTATTCCGCTTTAGGTGTCCATATATAGGTTTTCCAGAAACAAGTCCTTATATAGGCACAATTCGCATTGCCCTTATATAGGCATAAGATCCCAGTCCTTATTTAGGCATTAGCCATGCTATCCAAATACAGGCATGGTCACTTACATCCGTCCACCCTAACGTCACAACGAGTTCTTAGAAACCAGACCCTTAAGCTCTTGGGAGTTCCCCTAGCACAGGATTATTGATTTCTCCAAGAACTCATTTATTATGCATGAACCGCTACACCTTAAGGATTCATTCCTGACGTCTTCCTCTGCCCGACTTTACGTCAATGCTAACATTCCAAGGCACCTACCGGGTATAAATATACCTTCCCTTGCCCAAGCAAGTAGGAGGAGACCTCGACTTTAGAGGAGCCTGTGTCCCGGCCTGACGCACTGACAAGAGACGCTGTCATCCCTGCTCGCAGAGAATCCAGCTTCCAGTGTTCTGACTCCCTTCGCGGGGTGTTAGAGTTTGAGACCCGGAAAGAGATTCCCACCTCTCTCATTCTCAAGGTATGGAGCTGTCTAGAACCTAGAGGGACTCTTGGCATACAGGACTCTTGGCATACAGGACTCTTGGCATACAAGACTCCTGGCATACTATAGCATACCATACTATAGAAATACATCACCTACTTCTTACCTTGCCCTACACCTAGGTTAGGTTAGGTACACTGGGGTAGAACTAGTTAGAGAAGCATCTTATGAGTATTCGCATTTTTAGCTTATGTTATTTATGTATATGAATATATGTGTCATAGCTAAAAGATAATGCTAGCGCAGTATTATTTCTTTCTACTGCTTACGCTGTACATTATATATCTCGCATACTGTCTTGTGATCATAACAGCTCATATCTCTTACACGAGAAACAAGACTGTTCAATAAATCCTTTTATTGAAACTCCTGTCTATTCTTTCTGTGTAACTCTGAAGAAACTAAGCATGCACGATTAGCTGAGTGAAACTGTTATCTATTGTTTCCACGATTCTGAGAGTGTTCTGATTCTAAAGGGAAACAAAGTTGTCATGTTTATGCGGTTGCCAGAAACTACTCCCTTCTTGTTTACAAGGAGTTTCTAGTGGCCTCTGAGTTAGCTGGCACAAAGTAATTAAGTTTAATATACTTGATAGGGACATACTGATCTCAGTCCTATGTCGAATCTATAGGGTATATTATTCCAATGCGCAGAGCCTATTAGGGAAATAGGAACTACACTACGGGGGGGGCGTGTGTGTGTGTATACACATTTACAAGGCTACACAAAATCGGGACAGGCCAGACATAAAAGTAAGGCTAAGGGCTTTAGTCCTACTTTTGTTTCTGGCCTGTCCCGGTTTTCCCTTCTCAAAATCTGGTCACCCTACAGAGATGTAAAACATGAGGTAGGCATAGAAAGACAAAGCGGGAGAGGTCTGAAGAGAGCTTGTGACAGAGCAAGAAAAAAGAAACCAGGAGCGAGAGAGGAGAGAGAGAAGGATGAGAGGAGAGGATGTGGCGCAACATCCAGAGCTGCCGGCTTGAGTCTCAACGTGGGCTTCATATTCTGTGATTCTGGGCAAATCACTTAATCTCCCCATGCCTACAAAA
Organism: Calotriton arnoldi; assembly: GCA_963921515.1. Taxonomy (NCBI): domain Eukaryota; kingdom Metazoa; phylum Chordata; class Amphibia; order Caudata; family Salamandridae; genus Calotriton; species Calotriton arnoldi. The sequence continues at coordinate 402,275 of CAWUFW010014164.1, read as the reverse complement.
AAATGAATATGTCCTTGTGTAATGTAACTGGTGATCATGTAAAGCGCTCCAATACCTTTGGGTCGAGTTCGCGCTATATAAAAACTGCAAAAAAATAAGGAACGAGAGACCGACCGATTACCATGTGTGAAAGCGACCTACCTTGTATTTTAAGACAGTCACAAAACACCTGGAGCCCCCAAGATATAAACCCTGCATTCATTCATTTTCATTACAAATGCGATGTGTAACTTTAGCAGTTGTTGTTTTCGCGCCAATGTACTGGACGGAACATAGAACGCGAGAATGTCTCTGGCAATCTCCGCGCGCAGGCCCCCACCCAAACGTGCATTGTTCGTCGAGTGGTTGCTCGCAGACAGCTTGGAAAGCGCTGGGAAGACTGCCCATCGCTATCTCTCCACGCGCAGGTGATGGCACCGCGAGGACGCCGCGAGCGAGTGAGGCCACTCCGAGCTCATTACAGTCCCCGGGAGAGGTGCGCGAGCCGACACCAGCGCACCCCACTGGCACAGTCTCTCACAGGCAGCAGAGCCCAAACGTCCAAGCAGGACTGATGCGGCTGACATTTGGAGCCTTTGTTTTTCCATTTATTTTTAATGGGCCCACAGGTGTGAAGTGAACTGTCTGCACCGGAGGAAAGTGATGGCTCTGAAGGGGAAAGCTGCGCGTGTTCTCGAGTGACCTTTCCTTAACATTTCCAAAGTTTGCGCCAGTTGTGCGTGGGTTACGTTATGCCTGCATGGTCGCACGCGCCAGCCTGTGTAGTATTTTGTCTTTTTATTTCAAATGCTTCCTTCGATGACTTCCGTACACTTCATAGCACAACGTGTGTATTGAAGCCTTCCTTGTCAATACGCCTCAATCTATCACTACCGAAACCTCCATTCGGAAAATAAGCTTTGACAAAGCCCATATTTATGGCCTCTGCACAGCGAAACTTTATTGGTGCTGCATAGACATTTTACAGAAAGGAATATTAGGGTGCAAATCTCTTAACCTCTTAGCATTTTGAGAGTCCTCTGATAATGATATGCTAGTCCAAGCCAACGTTCAATAAAAGTTAATTGGCCCTTGATTATTTAGGGACTGATTCACGAACTATTTTTGCAAACATAAATTATACTTATGTAAACCAAAAAAGAGATCTATGGATGCAAGCTTCCTGATCTTGATTTAACCCCTTCGCTGCTAGCCTCCCCCATCCCCCACTCTAAGCCTTTTTTGGGCTATTTGGGGTAGTTCGCGCTTAGTCCTTGTAACTTTTTGTCCACATAAGGTATCCATGCCATGCATTGGCAGGCCCATTCTGGGCAGCCCCCACCCCTACGTATAAATAAAACAAGCATTGGCATAGCCAATAGGTCTCGCTTTTGGGACCTTATAAGTATTTAGTTATGCAGCACAATATCCTTGGTGCAACAACATCAACTGTTGCATGGCTAAACACTTATAAGGTCACAAAGGCGAGACCTATTGGATATGCCAATGCTTGTTTTAGGAATGGTTTTATCATGTATTTGGTGATATTGTACAACCTTGAGAAAAGCCCCATGGCTGCGAACCCTGAGGGCCGAAACGTGTTGGCTGCTCTTCTGGAAACATCGTAGAATGAAATAAGATACAGAGAGAAGGTGACATACAGAGAAAAGGAGGAGATGCAGAGAGAAGGTGGAGATACAGAGAGAAGGTGGAGATACAGAGAGAAGGAGGAGATGCAGAGAGAAGGTGGAGATACAGAGAGAAGGAGGAGATGCAGAGAGAAGGAGGAGATGCAGAGAGAAGGAGGAGATACAGAGAGAAGGTGAGATACAGAGAGAAGGAGGAGATACAGAGAGAAGGTGGAGATACAGTGAGAAGGTGATATACAGAGAGAAGGTGACATACAGAGAAAAGGAGGAGATGCAGAGAGAAGGTGGAGATACAGAGAGAAGGAGGAGATACAGAGAGAAGGTGACATACAGAGAAAAGGAGGAGATGCAGAGAGAAGGTGGAGATGCAGAGAGAAGGAGGAGATACAGAGAGAAGGTGGAGATACAGAGAGAAGGTGAGATACAGAGAGAATGAGGAGATGCAGAGAGAATGAGGAGATGCAGAGAGAAGGAGGAGATGCAGAGAGAAGGTAGAGATACAGAGAGAAGGAGGAGATGCAGAGGGAAGGAGGAGATGCAGAGAGAAGCTGGAGATACAGAGAAAAGGAGGAGATGCAGAGAGAAGGTGGAGATACAGAGAAAAGGAGGAGATGCAGAGAGAAGGTGGAGATGCAGAGAGAAGGAGGAGATACAGAGAGAAGGTGGAGATACAGAGAGAAGGTGAGATACAGAGAGAATGAGGAGATGCAGAGAGAATGAGGAGATGCAGAGAGAAGGAGGAGATGCAGAGAGAAGGAGGAGATGCAGAGAGAAGGTAGAGATACAGAGAGAAGGAGGAGATGCAGAGGGAATGGAGGAGATGCAGAGAGAAGGTGGAGATACAGAGAGAAGGTGAGATACAGAGAGAAGGAGGAGATGCAGAGAGAAGGTGGAGATACAGAGTGAAGGTGCGATACAGAGAGGTGAGATACAGAGAGAAGGAGGAGATGCAGAGAGAAGGTGGAGATTCAGAGAGAAGGTGGAAATACAGAAAGAAGGGAGAGATGTAGAGAGAAGGGGTAGATGTAGAGAGAAGGAGGAGATACAGAGAGAAGGAGGAGATACAGAGAGAAGGTGGGGATGCAGAGAGAAGGTGGAGATACAGAGAGAAGGCTCAGCGGCTCAGCAGAAGCTGCCAGATTCAATTAAAGACCCACAGGTCCTAGGAGATGGGAAACCTTTTTTTTCTGCCTCAAGTCTACTTTGGGGCCGGTGACTGGGAAAGCGCTCACTATCGTGACACACTTTTCTCGGGAGCTGAACACCATGTGCTCTGACTCGAAAAATAATTCACACTGGAGCTGTGCAAGAAAATCACTACAGCAACAATGCTCCCCTTTGTTATCCCTCTCCAGTTAATGCTGGTTAACCAATTACTTTAGCAGACTGTGAGGCCCCCAACTCAATCCAAACAAACTTTTAAGAAACGGGTAATTTCAGAGGGCGGGACAGGCTGCGAGTAAACCATTCGCGCGCTGAAGGGAGGGAGCCATTTGTTACCTACACAACATAAACTATATGACGTTTCATAAATCCACGGCGTCTGAAATGGCTGTCCCTGAGTGGCTGACCAGCCTGCATCATATCTGAAAAAGTCATTAATAAGCCCCGTCTTTATAATGAAACCTGGGATGCGGCCTCCCTCTGCAAGTAGTTATTGCGTCTGGGACAAGGAGAGGATGTTTGGTCTGCACTAAACTAAAGGGGGCGGGAGGGGGAGCGAGAGGCGGTGAAGGGAAATGCCGCAGGAGGAGAAAAGTTCAGAGCGAGAAAACACACGCGAGAAAAGAATAACAGAACAACTCAGTCGAGTCTGGACTCTGTGCTTCATGGAGGGCGAAGTATGCCTTGGAGAGCGAAGCATGCCCGGCGTATAAAACTTCCTGATCTAGCCAGCTTGTTTCATCCCTGCATCCGCTCGCTGTAGAGGGATAAAAGGTCAGTCACTGCCAGTGGTGGGTGGCGGGTACCCTTGGTGGGTGGGCAGCGGGCACCGTGCGGTCAAAAAAACAAAAGCAGCTTCAGCAGAGCTAAACAAAGCATTGTTTTTGCCCAGACAATGTGCGGTGATTGAATGTGGTGCCTTTGTGATGGAAAAGTCTGCTGGCTGGACTATGTTTTATTTTTCCTTACTTTGTAAAACGTCGGATCCTCTCACTGTATGTTTCTGCAAGACGTTGGTGAGATGTGCTTTTGGGGGGCGCCCTTGCTCCCCCACAGGTAGCGAACTGAACACGCAGTTAACACTATAGGGAAATGATGTGCGGTGCTTTACTGCATCTGGTGTAAGTTTCTTGCAGCACTTCTGGGTCTTTTTCCAGTTGTTACCGGCACGGAGGGCACGGCCGGAAGAGGACATTGTTAGAACGTTGAAAGAGTGCCGCTCGCGCAGCGTCCCGCGAATAGACGCCGCGGTTCCCTGTGCCCTCAGAGGGGGTAGGGTCGGCTCTTATAGGGCGCTAATGTTTTACGGCACGCAGTTTTGTCCTCATCCGTGAAACCAGCGCTTAAAAGGACGGAAGCATACAATACCTCGGGCTCGTGATATGTTAGCAACACATTCCCGAAAGAGTGATTGCAGGGTGACACAGAAAAAGACAGGGTATTAGCACTACTCGAGGAAGCGTTTAGAGAAAGAAGCACGCGCTAGAGGTTTAAAGTCTTTAATTAACGAGCACTAGAGATTATGTAGTTCTCGAGACTGGTCAAATGGTGTGAATAACAAGCGCGCGCGCCTCGCGCTGGAAAAAAACAAGTTTGGCAGGAGAGGAGGAGGCAGCAGGGGGAGGGGATAGAGGAGGGAGCCTGGGCCTGTTTCCCTTGCGGGAGTGAGCAGGAACCATATGTTAATTGCAACCAGATGGTTTTAAAGCTCGCTCCCGCAAGGGAATCGCCAAACGTGCACGCGTTGCCATTAAAAGCAATGCAACGCATGCACGTTTTTGGGACACAAACTGAATCGATTGCTAAAGGTCTTCCTAGGCAGCGCATGTGCGCTGCGTAGGCGAGACCTAAAAAAACGAATCCCTAGTGGGCTTTCTGCCTTTTTTGGGGGGGAAGGGTGGGGGAATTGGCATGCCCATTCTGGGCAGCGCCCACCCCTGACCAAAAAACAAATCACTGGCATCTAGTGTGCTTTCTGCTCCCCTCGGGGTGCAGAAAGACTGATTATGCCACTTTTTATGGGGGGAGCAAAGGCCCTTGCCCAAGGGTCCACTCCCCCCTCCCTGGTGCCTAGTGGGTGGATCCCTGCTTGTACACAGCAAAATGAATTGTACCGGTCGCAAACAGCCCAATTGGTAAAATGCTTCGTACATCTGGCCCCAAGAGACGTCGCCTGTGCGGCACCCAGACAAGAATGTGCACAACATGCCATCCAGTGAATCCTGAAATAGATGCTGGTTATGTAAAGGAAGTTAATTAGAAGATTTGTGACCAAGCTGCTCAGAAAATAGGAAGATAATTGCCCCCAACTCTCTGTGCACATTTCATTCTGTGCAGTGTTAGCAAGAACCCTTTCGCTTGATGCCTGCAGTCGAGCTGACCTGTCCACTTCAAAGTATCACCTTGTAGAATCATATGGTGGAGTTCATGCTCTGCAGCACACAGTTGGTTCCTGAAGGCAACTTTTGTTGCCATTAACAACATTAGCATATTATAGTGTTTGTTGGGACGGAATGTCCCCTGCATGATACACAGCCTGTTCCCCTGCCATGAGTCACTAACTGCATGCATATCGAGTAACCTGACTATATTTTGAGTCTGGTGTCATGCTAATCTAAGCTTGTGCACAGAAGGCTAGGCCTGTCCATGACTAGGAGAGGTCCTGGACCTGTCCTGAGATCTGGAGGGATGAACGAAGTGAGTCATCAGGACTGACAAGGGACTACTGTCCCTGTAATGAGTATTGTGCATATAGCGTTGGTGGTAGCATGCCGTGGTTAAGAGAATTAACAGTGTGACCAGACATTTTTATCTGGGCCATCTGTATAAAGTTCCACTGCTATGTGCATGCACAGACACTTGCCCTGAGTGTGCAAGCATGTTTGTGTGTGAAGCAATGTACCACCACATGCATGGTGAAGGTGAGCTAGAGTAATGGAGGCAAGCAGGATCCTTTTTGGATACCCTTGACGTGGCCTAGTATGAGGCGTGTGCCAATTCATGTAATTTGCTTCGGCAGGCAATTATGTGAAATGCAAATCCATCATTTAGTACTAGATTTTATTGTGAAAACATCAATCTTTGATACGAGGAAGCTTTTTGTGCTAAATAAATAGTGCAAAAAAACCAGTTACCAGTACCATGAAGAACATTAGCGTGCCTTCTGGTTCTCCAACTCTGTGCTTGTGCTGATAGACTTGCCTGGTGATCTTGTAGGCAGCGGAGATGACTGTAGCGATGCCTTGTGCAGGTTTAACCATGTTTCTGCGAGGAAGAGCAGGTCCAGAACATGGTCGTGCGGTAGGTCCCATATCTCTGTGGTGTGTTTGATGAGTGACCGGCTGTATAGGAGAATACATGCACGTGGAGAGATGTGGTGCAGCGGCCAGGGCAGCTGACTTCGGAGCACAGGGCTCACGGTTCGATGCCCGGCTCCGGTGGCAGCTCAGCTCAGCACCATGTGACTCTGGGCAATAGCTCACTTAATTTCCACGACGGCCCCCAGCGCCTTGAGACCCGTAAGGGTGAGTAGTTTGCGCTTTACAAATACGGATTTACATTCTTTTTTTTTTTACGTGTGGTGCGTTGTTTGGGTGGTGGCTGGTCTGTGTGAGCAACAGGCTGGCTGTGTGAGTAAGTGGGGTGCTTTTGGTGTGAGAGAGGTGGGTGTAGGGTGTGGGAGAGGGCATAAGAACTTGCAGAAGGCGCACGTGAAAGCTCCTTCCATGTTGTGTGGTGCGGTGTGGGAGCAGTGTAGTGAGCGGCGGCTGGACAGAGTATGTGGAGAGTGCAGCAGTGTAGCTGTGGGTAGGAGGAAGAGGACTGGGTTTCCTGTTGATGGCATGATCTAAGTGCGGATGGGCTTGTCCCTGTGTGTGTCTGATGCACTTCTGCTGGGCAGCCACCATTAGGTACTCCCAGGAGGGTGGAGGAGCGCAAGCATGGTGTGCTGGTAACCAGTGATGTCACTTCCTGTGCAGATGGATGAAGGGAAATCCAGTGAGGTTGCTTCCTGTGCAGACGGATGTTAAAAGTTGCAGTGATTTCACTTCCAGTGCAGATGGATGATGGGAAATGAAGTCCTCTGGATTGGTTTAATCTTTTAAAAACCGTTTTGGCTCGAAACCAGAAATGTCACTTTCTGTGCAGATGGATGATGGGAAGGGCAGTAATTTCACTTCCTATAAAAAATGATGCTGGGAAATGAAGTCCTCTTGCATGGCTTCTGTTTTTACTTTGCATCTACAATCCCTGTTTAAAAGTTGTGTATAAAAGTGAGACCTAAATCCCCCCACTTGGTTCCAGTTCCAAAACCTTTATGACCAAGGAAGGGACAGCACTGCACAGAACTCAAAGAACTGATGTGTAACCAGGCCCAACAGCCAGTCTCTCAGACATGAGAGGAGCTCATTGGAAGTCTGTAACCTTCTGGAGGAGCTGTGCACCTATCATGCAGTGCCTAGAAGCCTATCTAGACACTGCCCAGAAAGGATTGATGTCCGGCATGTCCCTGGTTTTGGGGTGCACAGGGAAAAGCAGACTGCACAAGAGAGATTTGGAGGGAACCTGTCACCTTGGACCCCATTGATTCTTGCTCCAGTTCCCACTAGGATCAGTGACACCACAATTGCATGGTTTCTGAAAGCTCGATAGGGGCTGCAATTGAAAGATCACGGAAGTCTCAGCCAGACTGTGTTTGCTGACTACAGTAGGCCCCAACGAGAACTGCAACTGCCATTTGCTGAAGGCTCAGTTTAGGCTGCATCTGCTGAATACGGTGGACCTGAATGAAGATGCTGGATGGACCCCCTCAGGGCTTGCCTGTTCTCCATTGCTCTTTCGAGTATGCAGAAAAGCCACTCTGGGATCGTGTCAGTAGTAGAGAGAACTTGTGAGACCTTAACTATACCAACAAAGGGGTTAGATAAGACTGAGCACATTAATGAACTGTGGGTAAACAAAAAAGCACCTGAGCCTGATTCACACTACTCTTGATTACCCTTAAAGAGGATGGAGGAGCGCAGATCTCCTGGGAGGGAACGGAGAAGAAATAGGGCGGGAATAACATCGATATGAGGTAGCGCCAAGAGCCTCTGATTAGTGTACGTTCATGAAGTGAGCGCTATTATGTACAAATGTGTGATTTAAGTACTTTCTTTCTTGCAGAGTTAAGCATTGGGCTGGGTATTCATTTTATTGTGACTGTTGGTTGATTGTTGTGCTCTGAGCTCAAGCAGCTCATCACTACCTCCCTGAGGAGTCTGTACGTGCTCGCCCTTGCTATACTACCTGAAAAGGGTTATCCTTGGCCCAGTTTGCAAAGCGACAGTACGATGGTGCGGGGATAGTAGCAGCAAATCACCTCAATCCCCACGGTTGAGGTCCAGTAGCCTGTGTCTGCCCCATAGCACTTCGAATAGGACTTGACAGTGTTGAACAACCTCCTTCGTAAAGGTGCAAACGAGAACAAACAACAAACATGACCAGAATAGACTCATGCAATTCATGTTATAGGAAGATAAATGTTAGCATTATTAAAGTAAAATTAAGAGACAAGACAACCCAAAACACTATGATGAAGTTTAAAAAATAAACATAAGTGAGAGAACAGAAGACAAGCATGAATAAGTAATAATCATAATGAATCATACCATGTTGGGTAGTTCTTTTATTTATTTATAAAAAATGTATATAGCGCGAACATGACCCAAGAGGGTATCAGAGCGCTTTACAAGAGGTCAAGAAAAGAAACAGTAAAACAGATAACAAAATCTAGAGAGAAACAGGATGGGAGGGACGCAAAATGAGGTAGGAGGTCATCACAGAGCCCATGACACCCGCTACATATAGATATACATGATCACAGAAGTCCAATTCTTTACATGGTTATAGCAAATGTGGCCTAATGTGCCCAGCTAGTAGAGCACGAGTCTTAGAGCAAAAATGTGTTATTTAGTAGCACTTTGACTTCCTTTTTAAATGATATGGTTTAGGGTATCAGTCTGATTTCAGGGGGAAGGGAGATCCAAATTCTCAGGGCAATACCCAAAAAGGCTCACTTGTAAGTTTTCTTTTTACAGCATTTCTGAGGTTTCAGCAGGAAGGTGCCAGAGCTTCTAGAACATCGACAGCTGCCAGATAGCTCCAGTTTTTGTGCCAGGTACCTCGGGGTTTTGAAGTGTAGGGCTTTATGGGTCATGCAGGCACATTTTTTAACTCAATCCTTGCCTCTTAAGGGAGCCAGTTTAGAGCCTTTAGATCAGGAGTTATCTGGTTGTATCTTTTAGATCCTGTGATGAGCCTAGCAGCAGAATTAAGCGAGGCCCTTAAAAGAGCCAGCGTTGGCCTAGGTAGGCCGCAGAGGGTTGGAGTTCCATAGTCCAACCTGGAAATCACTCGGGCTTGAACAACAGATTTGAAGTCATTGAGGGGAAGGAAGGGTTTTAATTTCCTTAAGATGTTTATTTGGAAGTTGGCTCCTTTAGTGGCTATAATGATGTACTACTGCATGTTTAAGCTCTTGTCAAGAGTTATTCCTAAAGAGCTCGTGGAATCTATGATGTGTGGAAGGCAGCTAAGAACTGATAGTTGCTTCATCCATTCTCCGATATCAGAGGATTGTGTGGGTGGGGCGATTAAGAGGAATTCCGTTATTGAACAGAAGCTTTGCTATTATTGCAACTGAGAGGGGCACTCAGCTGGTTGGGTGAACAGGCAGTGATAGAGTGTAGATATAGTGTATAAATTAGAATTGGGACTGGGAAATATTTACAAGGGTAAAATCCACAAAAGTTTAACATTTTTGCATTATGCAAATTTTGGAAAATTTCATGAGCATTCCCATCAAAGCTTTCCATAATTATTACAGACAGTTGACTGGTTTGAATAGAAAATGGCTAGCCATGACAACCACTAAGAGACAGTTTCTCCAGTCACACCAACTAGTACTTTGCAGAGATTTCATGTAAACTCTAGGGGTGGCGGAACTCGTGGAGTTACATGGAAACTCTGCAAGATAACGCAGACTACTGCAAATGGGCGGAAATAGGCATGTTGCGCTGCACGTGCTGAGTTTTTGCGCTGGGAGTTCGTTCTGTGCTGAAAAACCTCCACAAACACCACCACGCAGCGCGCCAACGGGTGCTTCTTCTCGAGTTGATTTTTCTGCCAATAGAGTAGATTTTCTACTCAAGCAGCAGCGGAATTTATCACCGACCCCCAATAAACTCCCAAAAATGCAAACCAAATTTCCTGATGACCTCTACACAGGGTTTATGGAGAGAGTACCAAGATATGTCTTTGCATTCAGTTTTATTGCGATATACCAGCAAATGCATTTCATGAAATTTTACAACATTGCTAACAAAATTCCTGTTTTAGATGACCTCTGTCAAGGGTGTGTGGAACGAGGGCTATCTCAGTGCGAGAGGGGTGTAACTGTATTTTGGTATGTTAGGCAAATGGATACTGACTGAGGAGATGAGGAGAATGTGATGAAAAATCATGCGTGCTTCATTGCATCTTTTTGTACCCTGTAGATTTGTGAAACATTTATTTGATGACACAACTGCAAGAGGAAACCTTGTACTCTGATTGAACAGGCACACTTGGTCCATTTAGAGATGGACTGCTAGACCAGCCTCGTCTTTTGTTTCAAGCAAAGAGCTTTCCCCCTACTTAAGGAGCCAGCCAAATTAAGGAGGGTCTGCCTTTCATGGAGGCCACCTAGAGAGGGAAGGCCAAGCAGTGTGGCAGCTTCCACCCTCATTGATGTGACCAGAGTGGATGGGGTTTGATGATGTTAGTCCCAGATGCCCTCTGGCAGTTTAAGCCTCACACACCCATTCTGTTGTGCTTCTCCACGTAGTACATTTATGCAGCAGTTTAAATGACCGTTGCATGGTGTCTGTCTGCTGTCCAGGCCAGCATGCCTGGGTATCACTCAGACAGTGCTTCAGCCTGCCTTTCCCTTCCATCATTGTAGAGCAGGCTAAGACTGCCAGTGCCATTGTCACTGTCCTGACCACCCAGCCCCTGCAGGCAAGCAGGGGCTCCCACAGCAGGCTCCTGAGGGGTGCACAATTCAGTATGTGGCAGGCATGTGTCTTCTCCTCCAGTAGGTGTGGATGCCTGGTTGATTCTGCCAGTAGCATATACTTGTCTCAAATATTAAGCCATGCATGTTGAAACTGCAAATATCTCATTAAATCAGTGAAGGTGCCTTTGATCAGTTCAACTGTTACTTTGATAATTGTGGTAATTCTAGAGCTAATAATTGCCAATACACGCTAATCTCCCAGGATGCATGCATTTATGAGACTAAGACCAATCCAGGCTCAATAGGCCACTTTGGATACTCTAGATAATCTAAGCCTATCACACGTCCCTGTGACGTCGACAATACATTCAGATGCATGCCCTATCAACGTTTGATGGTACTTTCTGTGCCTATCACTGTGACCACTGTTAATAGGGAATCAGGGTTCGAATCTGGAGACAGAGTGGGGAGGCAATGATGAAAAATAACAAAAGAGGACACTTTTGAGGCCCTGTAATTTGAATGAGTAACACTTTAAATCCTATAAAGAGGATCCATTTGGAGGGCAAGGGTAGTGCCAGTAGCCGCTGCAATTCTAGCTCTAATGTTAAAGTTGCTGCATTTAAAAAGCTCATAGTTAGTTCTTGGCATTGAGCTGGCAGTCCACCGTGAGGCGAGCTACGTTCTGTCCTTGCCCCCGCCTTTCAGTTAACCCTTTAGCTATTCACTGAGTGTCTAAAGGGCCCAAAGTGTTTACTTTTCAAAACTTTGGGTGTTTAAAGCAGGCCGGGCGCTTAAATGCTTCAGCTTGTAATAACAGAAAAGGACTCTGGTTCTATTTTGTTGTTTTTCGGAACTGGCACCATGATTACGTGGGACTGCTGGGAGGCATTCGTTTTGTGCCTTTAGAAATGCTTTCTTGGATCATCACAAGATGAACCAAAGTGAAACATTAGAAGGTTTTCATTAATCAAAAGCGAAAGTTCATACTGAAGTAGTTCTTACAATGCAGACTAGCGATCTGGCAGCATTATTCCCATGACCCACCAAGCACCTTCCAGAAACCCAGGAGTGGAGTGAATGGCTTAATTTGACTCAACACAGGAAACCTCACCTGGTCAGGACGTGGAAATGATTGACAGATTGATATCTCTTTCTCAATTCTGTGGGTGGGATTGCATGGCCTTTCTTAGTTGGTGGAGGGATTTGTCTGATTAATTCCGATAATAAACAAGACTCTTCCATGCTAACTAGTTACACGATCCCCAGTGGTTGCCGTTCATCTTTTTAGAGAGATAAGTGGTATTCAGCCACACAAGATTGCACAATAATAGGTATGTGATGCTCTTTGATTTCTGGGGCTGCAAGTGCGCTACACTGAAAGGATCAGCGTGTGTCTAACAACAATCGAGGGCCTGGGTCTCTTCGTTCAGGAGCCCTTGGTGGTGTGGTCTGCCAACACAGGTGTGCAACAAGGGACCCTGGCCCCCTATGACAGAAGGCCCTCCCAAGACAGAACTAGAGTTGTGCGTTAAACTCCGCTCCGCCGGCAGAGTTTGTGAAGTTCTGCCACTTTGCGCTCTGTTTGAAGCGCTCCATTTTGCAAAACCTTCGCCAACAGCTGGCAGAGCGGAGTTTATCGATACGCTCACCTCTACTTCTATGATGCTCTCATGCCCTCCACTACAGAACAGACATCCAGCGGACTGAACGCAGGCTCACCAGTTCGAGACACTTGCGTTGTAAGCAGGTACGCTCTTCCAGATCACACTTGGACGCATGCACAGTGGATGCTCGGGAACGGATTCTCACTTGCTTGCAAACAGGAACAACGCAAATTAGCGCATGGGTAAAGAGAGATTGCATCTGTACCCTAACCTGCCTTGGGTGAGGGATGATGGCATTCCTCCCCTAGCCCTGGCAGAGTTGGGCAAGTGATGAGGATGGCTGCACCTCTCTGCTGGTTGGAGCGGAAACCCAGTGGACCTGTGAGACGCAGAGCTGCCCTGGGGGTTGGCAGAGTGCTGATCTCTGAGGAGGATGGGCATCAAGCAAATACTGCTCTGGCACACAAGGAATGAGGCGAGCGCAGCTGACCCTCCGCACACCAGCCAGGCTCCAGGGGAATGAAACCCCTTCCACAGGCATGGACCATTAAATAGCCAGGGCTTGTGTGCTTCCTTCAGTGAGATATCCCAGAGGCTGAGCACGAGCAGAGAGAGAGTAGCAAGAGGTGAACCCAGGCTGATGGAACAACCCGGGGGTAAGCAGGACGCAAAGGGTTAACAAGCTTCAAGAGGTAGAAAGAGGTCGAGCGAAAGAGCAAGAGGATCTGATGGAGGCACTTTTAGCAAATCACAGCTGTGCGAACGGTGAGTATTTGAGCTCTTTTGGGGTGGGGAGGTGCGGTGTGAAGTGCGGTTTAAACCCGGTATGATTTGCTAAAGGGGTAAGTAGTGGAGGGAGGGAGAGCACTGGAACTGGAATCACAGGTTTTGTGGAGCAAAAAGAGAAAATTCTGCCACAACTGGTATCTGGGATAAGTAAATCCCTCGGGGCAGGCAGGAGTGAATGAGGGTTGGGCCGGTAGGGGTGTCTTCATCGTTTAGCAGGATAGTATGAGTACAACCTCTCTGGGGCAGCTTTTGGAGGAACAAAATAAACTTTGTGCTGGGCAGAGTTTTGGGGTAGGGCCAATGTGTGTGAGGGGACAGGCTGTGTGAGAGCAAGACATCTTAGAAGTAAACACAGAGTGCCCCCAGTACTTGAGTGACCTGCCGCCTCAACCTCACAACAGCTAGTGAGCACAGCACGTAACTGTTCCTATGATGTGGTAATGTTACTGAGGAGTGTTTGTAGGACATACACTACTCCCCTGGGTGTAGGGTTGCTGTACACCCGGAAGTGCAATGAGGACTTTCTGTATTCCTGTAAGTAGTGTTTTTATAGTGAGGTTAGTTGCGACGTTCCCACCTTTCACGTATCACTATTGTGTGTTTTCTATCCTGTGAGTTGTTCTCTGTCTCTCCATTCCATGTCAATGGGACATTTGGTGGCAGCACCCTCTGTTATCAGAGGGCTCATGGGTGTGCTACAAGTTATACTTCCTCCCGTTGCTGTTTTCTTTCTCAATGTCCTAATGTAGTTATCGCCTTGCTACATTTTTTCCCCCCAGAAAATCCCATGGCCTCTCTTTGTACACTCCTCACTCGGATTGTAGGGCTGGGGCATATCTGTCAGTAGTACAGCAGCTGGTGCCACTGCACGTGGCACCGGTTCGCTACGAGGGACCCATTACAACTCAGTTCAAATTGAAGCAAGGCCTTCCTCCTTCTGATGTTGGAAAACCGCACACATTGAAGGTTATAGAAATGCCTGCAGTTTATACTACTGAGAAACGGCAATATTGCAGTACAGTGCGCTATATCTAGGGGTGGCCAAGCATACTCCGCCCGCTCACAGAACTCGGTGGAGTTTTTCGGTAACTCCACGGAATTTCATGGAGTGAAACTTCATGAGTTCCAACCAGGCCTGGACAGAACCAGCCCAGCAAGACCGCTGGGGAACCAAACAGCAGTGTCTTTCTCCTAAAAGGCCCTGACACCTTGGGCCCTTCATTGTCCTTCTGGCCACCCCATGCTTCAAGTGACTGAAATGGAAGAACAGCCTGGATGAAAAGGATCCGGGGACACGAGAAAACCCTGGCTACTCTCAGCAGAGACGCGGTGGCCCTAAAAGCTAATGTGAACTGTTTTGAGAGTTCATATTGGAAGCTGTTTCCCGGCTACTCTGTCTTCCACATGTGCAGCCTCATGGGTGTTACATGAGTTGCTTTGAGGGCGTGGGGAAAAACCTTCTTTACCAGCTCCTGTGCCCAGGCCTCCACCTTCTAAGCTGGGGATTCTCAATGCGCAGGGGTTGAGCCCTGCCTCCTGCTGGCCCAGGGGGTGGCCGATGGCCAATGTACAGGTGTGGCGACCCTCCCTCATTTCCAGGTAGCTGGCTAGGCCCTATGTGGCCGAGTTTGGGTTTCACGGCCTGTGCAGTCCAGCATGGAAATCTGTGAGGGCCAGTGGTAGAGCTGCATGCCTCTGCTGCCCTGGGAGCAACTCACTTGCCCAGTGCCGCAGAGTGGGGATCCCAGCTTGAGCACCTGGAACCACTCTTTGAATTACGCAGGCCGACTCCCAAAGCGGAAACTTGATGGGGTGCCAAGCTGTCTTTCTGCGTGGGCTGGGCAGTGGACAGGTGTCGCTCCTGAGCCTGTAGGTATGCAAACTATGCTAAATCTTCCTGGACTTGTGATGGTGGATCACTTGGCTCACACTTCGGTGAAGGTAGCTGCACCAGTTATTGCGAATTGCAGAACACACTGATCATCGACACTTCAAATGCACTTGTAGCCCTAGGTTCCTCCCGGGCTATACATGTCTGTCTGACTGAGGGTTGCTTGAATGTCAATTGCCCTGGGGTCTTCCCAGGACACTGCTGTGACTACTGCAAGTGGCTGTGCTCAGGTCACAGCTGTGGCTACTGCAAGTGGCTGTGCTCCCTTCATCCCACCCAACGACAGACCCTGATTGCCTATTGCAAGACCCCGGTCCTGGTGTGGAGGTATGCAGCCAGTGCCCTCGGCCTTCCACAGCTGGTGGGGTGGATTTGGCAGGCATCCAGCTGCCCTGGGCATGACAAACCCAGGGCATCTGGCTGCATGCTGCACATGGCTGTCTGTGATGTCCCGTGGTTGCCTGTGCTTACTGCACTAGTTGCCTATTTCCATGTCTGTTGCTGGAAGCTGCCAGCAGGTACCAATTTCAATGCTGGCCCCCAAGGAACTGGTCTGTCTGTCTGTCATCTGGGAAAGGGTGTGCAGATGTGACCACCCCTGTGCAAAAGAGGGCTCCTCATTCTGCAGGGTAAAGGCATGAGTACTAACTTGAAGATCATTGAAAAATTCAGTAAAATGACAGGCCTAAAAATGACTACCAAAAAGACACATGGGTTCTTAATAAGTCAGCATAAAGAGAAACGTTTGGTGAATAATTGCAAACCATGGCAATCTGAAAAGGAAAAAATTAAAACATACTCCCAGGTCACAGTAAGAGGTACCTTGGATTGAACATTAATTGGCACACAGGACATGCAAAAAACAGCAAAATGAATGAGGTACTATCAGAATGGGCTACAAAACTCAACAATATCACAAAAAAGTTGAAATACTCTGTCAATACATGGTTTTGAGGC
Organism: Calotriton arnoldi; assembly: GCA_963921515.1. Classification (NCBI taxonomy): domain Eukaryota; kingdom Metazoa; phylum Chordata; class Amphibia; order Caudata; family Salamandridae; genus Calotriton; species Calotriton arnoldi. The sequence goes on along the minus strand of CAWUFW010014164.1, from coordinate 386,201 downwards.
TTTCAGATCAAACAATAAAAATTATATTTAGAACTACCTTCACCTACCTGTGTACACATGCAATGGATTGTTGTACATAAAAAGGTCAAATAGTGGCTCACGTATACCAAAGCTGTGTACAACTATAGCAATCAACAAAGTGAACGATCTATATTATCTAAGAGAAATTCCAGACTTATACATTGCTCACTGTTACACACTGTTCCATGTACACACAAGATATAATAAATAACAGAATTGAGCACAGGGTGGTACAGCTGTGATGGCTGATTTTTCAGTCCATTTCAAATACCCACAAAGGGCACTTGAAAAAGGGTTTGAAAGTAAAGTGAATTATTGTAGTGAGCTATCTTAAGAAATTAAAACTCTCACTAACTATAGCACTGTGACATTTCATGGTTTTATCATAGGTTGTTGGGGAATGTGGCCACAATGTAACTTTGTTGCTCCAACTGATCTAGGATGAAACATGTCAAAACTGTAGCAATTTACAGGCCTAAAGGTAAATTTGGTCAAATCTGCAAGAAAAAAACGACGCAGTATGTTGGAGCCAGTCGAACAAAATGGAATGCAGTGCTTGTAGAATTGTGCGATGAGATAGCGTGTAATGTCTCTTTTTAACAGGTGGAAGAAGTCTAATTGAATAATGTGATGAAATATGCCTTTAGTAGCCAAGGAGCCGATTTTGACGCCTGAACACATGGAATGCACTTCGAGCTTCGGAACTTGACCAACAATGTGCAACGCTGGGAAAATATTATATGTACATGGGCCTCAAATTGTAAATATGTGTGAGGTGAATATGCAAAATCCAACTGTATCTGTAGTATTCACTTATATTACTTCCTAGTATAGTTTTCATTTAATCTGTAAGACTTATGTAAGCAGCTGTAGAATTAGAACGTGTTACTGCCTAGCTGCAAGGCTGCCTAGCGACCAGGTGCTCCAGTGTCAGTTGCTGCTGTGTGTCCTGTGGTTAGGACGCTCCTACCTTTTATCTTAAAATAAAGAAAGAACTTCATCTCTACTCTGCCTCCTGTGGTACCTCATTACACTGGCGACGACCGGAAGTGGACGACACCCACGAGGATATTCAAGGATCTTCAAAGAAACTCTACAACCCTACTCTCGCAAGACTTTGACACCAGACACCTGGTCGAATCAACTCTTAATCAAAAGCGAAGCGTCCTAACACAGATAAGTGCATCTCACCAAATTAAGGTACTGTGCTTGACTCAATACCGCGCCCTTGCCGCCTCTTTAAAGCCTAGCGCAAAGACATTTTCATACGCGTTATCGTTTTATAATCAAACGCTAGTGAGACCCTCTTGATTTCCCTCTTCGAAGGCAAGATTTACACAGCGCACGTTGTATATTGCTGTCTCTTACGTACTTCAACATTTAAAATGTACTTTTAATCAAGCGCTTACAACGGCACGCTCACCTGCTGTATTTATTTAAATTTGACCTCGCACTCCATATGTGTGTTCGGCTGCTCGAGTCTCTTCGCGTCAAAGGCAGCCGCATACCAGCGTCTTCATCACGCCTTCCCGCTGCGCGTCACTCTGTGTCGTGTCCTAGCAACGCGTCACAATCAACCGCATAGCAGCGTCTTCAACACACCTTCACGCTGCAATTCAAGGTCTCCTTAGCAACCAGTTGACGCCATTCTTACGCGTCACAAAGGCAACTCTACAGCTTTTCAAGCCTGCTCTGCGCATACAAGCCTGCTCTACGCATTCATTAACGCGCTACTACAAATTGCTTGTTTTTCGTACAGCGCTGACAAGCACAGCACACAACTTTACAAGTCTGCAATCCATATTCTCAAAAACTCTGTTACGAGTTGCTTGTTGGTAAGAAACGCTGACAAGCACAGCAGTTTACTTATTTAATGCGCGTTTGTGTGTAATTAATACAACGATACCTGCGCATTTGTGTATCAACATTTCTTCAGTTTTCTTTTCTCCACGCTGATACACACAGCAATTTTAAATAATTCAAGTCTACTATTCGCTGATGCACACAGCTCAAGTTAATACTGTTTTATTCAAGGTGTGCTCACTACGCTGATACACACAGCAAACTTCTCTCAAATTATTTCACTTTGGTATTAACCCTGTGTCTGAACAGTAACAATTTTCTTTTTAGGTTAAAAGAAATAACAACTTTTCTTTTTAGGTTAAAAGAAACAGCTTAAATTTAACAAAGCACAAACCCTTACATCTGTCCCCAAAATGCAAAATGTAACATCTCCTCCCTTCTTTCTTTCAAATCCTGGTGACCCACCGTTGCGTTGGTCGAAATGGAAAAAAGTATTCCTCAATTATGCAAGGGTCTGTGGGGTATCTTTAAGTGCAGAGAGGAAATCTGCACTATTGTTGCATTGTTTGGGGTCAGAGGGCCAAGACGTGTTTGAACATCTCCCTGACTTAGACGATGGTGAATCTGACAACCTTAATGAATTTGAAATTTGTCTAAAAAAACTAGACAAACATTATCTCCCAAAATTAAGCACCATATTAGAACGTTACCATTTCGGGAAGCGTGTACAAAAAGCAGATGAATCTGTCGAAACTTATATCACAGCCTTACGCAAGTTAGGTGCTTCTTGCAAATTTGAAGGGTCAGTGGAAGAACGCATACGTGACCAATTCATGCTTGGTTGTAATGTTGAAAAGATAAAAGATGAGCTTTGGCAAAAAGACGATCCGAAGCTTGTTGAGGTGATTGTCTTAGCCAAGAGAATAGAACATTCCTTAGCTTGTGTGGCAGTAATAAAAAAGGAGAATGTGGTCGTGGAAGAGAAAGTACACACTATCAAAAAAACTCCCGCAAAACCTTCGTGGAAACACAATGAACCTGCTTGGAAAGGTCGTTCAGCTAATAACTTTTCTTCTACTTCCAGATGGAAAAAAAATGTTAAATTTAAATGTTACTGTTGTGATCTTTTTGGTCATCTTGCAAATGACAAATCTTGTCCTGCTCTTTCTTCTAAGTGCCACAACTGCGGGAGGGTTGGTCACGTTGCTAAAGCTTGTAGAGCCCAAAAGTCTAAATCATATAAACGTGTCAAGGAGATCTTCTTCGAAAGTGATGACTCTGAACTTGAACATGACGATCTACATTGTGGAGAGATCTTGACATCCTGTGTTAACAACAAGTGCAAGGGGCCTGTTGATACTGTTCTTGTGAATGACTGTAACATTAGTATGCTCTTTGATTCAGGTGCTAAAATCTCTCTTATACCCAAAGATTTCTTTGATTTAAAACTACATGGTAAAGTGAAGGTATATAAGCCAGACATCACACCTTTAGCATATGGAGGGCAACCCATAAAACCTTTTGGTTATTTTCTTGGGAATATTGAATATAAACAAAGGTTAACTGCTGGGAAAATTTACATATCATGCAGAGGGGACAGCATTATCAGCTGGTTTCACCAGGCTGACTTGGGAGTTTCACTTGTTCCTGGTGCTGATCCTTGCATTGTCTTGAGAGACATCTCCTCGCCTTCTTCCACAAATAATATTGATTCAGAACAAGTTTGCAAGGATGTCTCAAGTGTGAGTGATTCCAGCTCTAAACTACGAGCTGAATTCAAAGAGGTCTTTAACGAAAAGCTAGGTTGTCTCTCTAACTATGTTCACAAAATAATCCTAAAACCTGATTCTGTTCCTGTCACGTGCAAGGTACGAAATGTTCCTCTGGCTATGAAAGAATCTATGCGTTTAGAACTTGATAAATTAAAGCGTGACAGGATTATTGTTGAAACTGAGGCTAGTCAGTGGTTGGCCCCAGTTGTCCTTGCACGCAAGGCCTCAGGTGAAGTACGCTTATGTGTGGACTTACGTGCACTTAATCGTGCAGTTGTTGCGGACAGGTACCCTCTCCCCAACATCACAGAAATGCTGGCACAATTAAGAGATTCAAGTATTTTTTCCACACTAGACTTGCGTGCCGCCTATCATCAGGTTAAGATAGATCCTACTTCCATGGCTCTGACTGCCTTTATTACTCCCTTTGGGACTTACAAGTTCACACGGCTTCCTTTCGGCTTAGTCTCTGCAGCCTCTGTTTTTCAGAGGGCTATGGAGGATGTCTTAAAAGGAATAGAGGGAGTGAAAATTTATCAAGACGACGTGTTGATTCATGGTTCTTCACAAGTTGAACATGATGCAAGATTGAGATGTGTTCTCGCACGATTTCGCATGAGAGGTTTAACTCTTCGTGAGAATAAATGTAAGTTTAACCTAGCTGAAATAGATTATCTTGGCCATCGTTTGACATGCAAAGGGGTCAAACCTAGGGAGCGTTTGGTAAAGACTATTGATGAACTACCCACTCCTCAATCAAGGGACGAACTTATAACTTTCCTAGGTATGGCTGAATACTATAACAAGTTCGTGACACGTTTTGCCAGTCGTACTCACACTCTCAGGTCTCTCTTAAAAAAGGGGGTAAAGTTCTTATGGTCACCACAGTGTCAATTGGAGTTTGAAGAAATTAAGAGAGCACTCAATTCAGCTCCTTCCTTGCAGAGCTTTGACTCTTCTGCTGACTCTGTTTTGGTCACTGACGCAAGTTCTAAAGGTTTGGGAGCTGTTCTTAAACAAATTAAAGATGGGAAAGAGGAAACCATTATGTTTCTTTCGAGAGCTCTTGTTGGTCCTGAATTGCAATATTCTGTGATTGAAAAAGAAGCACTTTGTATTTTTTGGGCGATCAAAAAGCTTAAGAAGTTTCTCTGGGGCACCTCTTTCATCGTGCATTCAGATCACAAGCCACTTAAAGATTTATTTTGCAAGAAAGATTTAGATGCGGTTTCCTCTAGAATTTGTAGGTGGGTTATAGCGCTCCAGGATTTTGATTTTGTTGTAAGGTATATCCCAGGGATTGACAACAAAGTCGCTGATTGTCTTTCACGTTTAATACCCAAAGACTCTACTTACCTTGACTCTGAAGACTCGTGGGAGATAGACAATTTCAAGGTGTGTGAGGTTGTGGAAGGTGTTGTATCTGAGATGGAATGGAGAGACTCCTTAAAAATGACATGGTATTGCTCGAGGTTTGCAAGTTAGTGTCTAGTGGGTGGACGGGTATTAAGTCCTTGTCTGATGAGGTGCGGAAATTTTGGAATGTAAGACATGAACTTTCAGTGTACAACGATCTCTTGTGGAGAGGAACGCACCTTGTTCCTCCGTTTGCTCTTCGCAAGAAAATCATCCATTTGGCACACGATGGTCACCAAGGTATCTCCAAAACCAAGGAGAGAGTCCGTTTGCACTTCTGGTGGCCAGGTGTTGACATTCTGGTTGAACGTTTGGTCAGAGACTGCTCTGAGTGTATGATGTCTGACAAAGTATGCAAAACTAGAACTCAACCTATGATTATTCGTGAACCTCCATCTAGGTGTTGGCAAAATGTTGCCCTTGATGTTTTGGGTCCTGTCTCTTCCAAATCAGGTCAGTATTACGTTTTGGTACTTATTGACATGTTCTCTAGGTGGCCAGAAGTAAAGGTTACTCAAGGTATTGAAACCAGAGATGTTATAACATTTTTAGAAAACATTTTCTACAGGGAGGGTCTCCCGAGACTCTCTTAACTGACAATGGGGTACAACTTGTCTCCAGAGAGATGGAGGACTTTTAGCAAAAAAGGAATTATTCATAAACGGTGCTCTCTTTATCACCCAGAGTGTAATGGGATGGTTGAGAGATTCAACCGTGTCTTAAAAGAATCTATTCAGTCAGCCAAGGAGCAAGGTCGTGACTGGAGAAGCGCATTACTTGAGAAAGTCATGGCTTATCGCTTAACTCCTCACTCTACTACTGAGAAAGTTCCTTTGAGTTGTTTAGGGACGCACACCCAACACTCATTTATTTCAGTCTTGGATGAGAGGGAACGGGCTGATATTGGTCTCTCTGAGGATCCTCAGTGGAGGTCTCTCCAAGATTCCAAGTCTAAAAAATGAAAGCTAATTTTGATGCCAGACATGCAGTTGCTCGTACTGTAGTTAATATAGGGGATTGTGTGAGAGTACGATTTCCACAGAAAATTGGAAGTACTAAGTTTTCTACACCGCGTAAAGTTGTTAAGTTATTTCTCAATGCTGTTAAACTTGATGATGGCCGTATTTGGAATCTTAATAGAATTGCCCTCGTAAGTTCCTCTGCCCCACCTATTTCTCATACTCAACCTTCAAATTCAAAATGCATTCCTCCTCTGCGAAGGAGTACTCGTTCATGCTCGACTTCTGTGAAACTTCATGATTATGTCTGTAATTAGGTGTATCAGATTTTGTTCACAAATTTGTGTTTGGGGGAAGGTGTGTAGTATTTACTTATATTACTTCCTAGTATAGTTTTCATTTAATCTGTAAGACTTATGTAAGCAGCTCTAGAATTAGAACGTGTTACTGCCTAGCTGCAAGGCTGCCTAGCGACCAGGTGCTCCAGTGTCAGTTGCTGCTGTGTGTCCTGTGGTTAGGACGCTCCTACCTTTTATCTTAAAATAAAGAAAGAACTTCATCTCTACTCTGCCTCCTGTGGTACCTCATTACAGTATCGCTGTCTAGTACTGTCCCAGTTACATATGCCCACCTTCTATAGCCATCCTGGTTTCTGTAATGTTGCTTGTGTCTGGATACCAAAGAAGGTTAATGTAAACACCTCCACTGTTTTTCGGAGCTATATCGGCTCTGTAATAAATTATCTTACTTCTAACATGCCACTTTCAGGGTATAGCCATCAATGTGGCTAAAGGCATGTTATGGTACTACACAGAACTCTGCATGAATAAATAAATAATTGTCTAAGCTTAGAGTAAAAGAAAACGAGATCCCAAAACTATAGAGGATTATCTATCAAGCAGCCAGGGTATGCTTACCCCTGAGAAAGTTAAATTCTTACACACCGGCCGTAAAAGATCTACACTTACTCTCATTCAAGCAAATGGTCTCTTTTCAAATATCATTGACAATGTACATCAGCTATGGCAGAAAACTACCAGAACACCTATATAAACTGCCCTTTTGCTACATTCCAAGCATGCCTGGGTGATTCAAACTGACTCAAATGTCAATCTCTTGAATTATTGGGCGATTTTAGGTTTGACAAGTACTCAAACTTTTTTGTGGTACTTTGTGGTGGCTTTCTGAGTGGTTGGACCAACAACTCTCCTTTGTCAAGTTTGCATGTCATTTTTATTTGCTACATGTACTGTTTTTAAGGCAAGTATGAGGGTAAATACTTTTATTTTATTGTATAGTAATATGAATTCGAGGTGTCTTGGCCTTAAGTGACTAGACTTAGCAGGATCTATAGAATCGCTTGACCTTCGTAGAAAGATCCAATAGATTTTGGAAGACAATAAAACAAGTTCCAGCCTCAGAAGTCAGAGATCAGACACCTCCAGATGGACACAGCCTGTATTATTTGAAAGGAAGACGTCTCAGTATAGAATAATAAGAACATGGAGTGTGCTCCTGTGGAAAGCTTTGGGACCCCACCTAAGGGATATACCCAGTCTCATGTACTTCTAGAAGGTCCTCAGGATGATATGTTCAAGGAAGCCTTTACCAAAACCCCAGCTATTACTGAGAGGATTCCCCTTCAGCTCTCCGAGTAAGGAAAACCCATCTCACCTCCTTGCATGCATCCCACCTATGCCATCGATGGAAGTGTATTTTATCTACAACCCATGGGATAATGTTTATACCTTTATAACCTGGTCTTTTTCATTCACCTTATCCATTGTATCTGATGTACTTAGCGCTGTGAAGTGGCTGTTAGGGGTCATTGTGGCATGATGTAAAACTTTTTAGTAAATACTTAATTAACAAAAGTAGAAACCAGTAGTAATGTACCTCTTAGAGGTAGGGCAATTTGGTCCTCTTACGTGGGGAGCATTCTCTCCTGTCTAAAAATATGAGGTGTACAGTAACCCTGTCTTCTCTAATTTTACAGTACTGTGGGTGCCCCGGGTGTACGTTGGGGGTGATACAACTGAGAAGTCTTTGTCTCTGGCTTACATGACGAGAGCATTATTTGAAAATCTGTCACCACTTTTAACTTAATTTATGTACATGCACTGCATTGAATTAAGTTGTGAAATAGCCATACCCTTTGTGGTGTAAGGATGCACACTTATGTATCCAAAACATCAGTTGTTGGACTTTAGGGCACATGCTTTGGTATTTGCCTGCCTAAAGTTTAAGTCCTAGTGCTCCAATCTTACATCACAAAGACATATTCCAATTCATGTGATACGTTGTTGCATGTTATATGTGTTGGACTACTCTTTCCATTAAGTCCAGTGTGATGTAGTATGTGCTGAGTTTGACCTATGTACAATAGCATAAATGTACACCACACACAGTCATTTAAATTAGTTTCTTAGGAAACTGATTGGTGTGCTATTATAGCCTTAGAGCCCGCTGTAGCGGGATCTACTGACCATTGAAGGCCCACTCCAGCATTCCGCAAGGGCCTTTAACAAGGAAGCGGCCCTGTAATGGCCGGTAGAGCCCGCTACGGAGGGCTCGAAGGCTGTTAGAACATTCCACCCCCTACAGGCAGAATGTTCTAATTTGTAAAACAGAGGCCTCACAGAGCTCCGTGAGGGCTTTTGTTCACAGCAACAGCTGTGAGCAAACATTGGAATGTTGGAGCTCCGGGCTTCTGTCGGCCATTAGAAGCCCGGAGCACTCCATTGTTTTCAATGGAGCACCTAACATTCCAATGTTCTAATGATCAATGAGTGATGTCTGGTTGTATGAAAATCATTGACTCTAATATTATTTTCCCTGCTTTGAAGTTGCAAAGGTTGAGAATTTTACTCATCTTTGCTGGAAGACAAAGTTTCAGCTGAAAAAAAGAACCATAAGGAAATGTTCCAACTTAACCTTGTTCTGCATGATAAGTCTCCTAATGAAGGTCTGTGTTATTGGGATTTTAAGCTGGAAAATCAACTTCCTTAGGGGAGTTATTAACTGATTTTATTAAAACTTCTCCAACGCTGTAACATTACCTCAGTTTAAAAAAAATAGAATAAATCTCTAAATGGGCTTAAGAGAAATCGCCCAACTTCACACACCTCTAGTTTTATTTGGTTTGGAGCGTGATCAGTGAGTGGGAATGGATATTGAAAGATGTCATGGTGTGCTGCATGCTTAGCGGGCAAGGCCAGCTTTTATTACCTGTCTGAGAGTACAACCAGCGAGTGTGACATGGTTTCATTGCCTGCCCTGAATCATATGGCAGGCCAGCAGAGCGTGACAGGATTACGTTGACTGCCATGAATTGTAAAGTAGGCTCAGCTAGAGGGACAGGCTTCAAATGCCCATCTTTTATGAAATAACACTTTGGTCAGGTATACAAGTTATGAGTCTTATTTATCTTCAATCATATTGTAGGTTTGCGAATAGGGAAATAGTGTCACCTGAGTTATTCTGGTACCGCGAAGGCCATCATTTAGACTCCTCTTAACCTGACCACGTGTCCGTCCCCCAGCCAGTACTTTCTCGGGCACTTCACCCTAACTTTACCTAAAATAATAGTTTTTTTAAACTTCTTTTAGAAACACAAATCACTCAATTTCCAGGCCTCCCTCCGATAAGAAGAACTCATCAGCCCCACTTTTTTCCAGCCTGCCCTCAATTAACACTTTTTAAGCTATAATATTTTTGGGAGGTATATTAATCCCTCACACAACTACACACACACACACACACTCTCTTTTTGTCTCTCACATTCTCCCTTTCTATCTCTCTGTTAGAGTGGTTTTCAGAATAGATAAGCATGCCATCATCTATCCTTCTAAAGCGGAGGGTAGAAAGGAAAGAAAGACTATCATGCATCCTGCTTTCTATCTGTACCCATTTAGAAAATCCCCTGAAACAACTCACAATATTTCCGTTACAAAAATGTTACACTTTGATGAGCATTGATTTAGAAATAATCACTTTGAGCCTGATTCACAAAGGGCCTCCGCACGTGTGGCAGAGGCCCCGCAGTCGAGGCCGGGGTCCTGCACTTGAGGTGGGACCTCCATACTGCAGTTACCCATTGCGGATGTCTCGCCACGAGTGCGGAGGCCCTTTGTGAATCAGCCCCCATTTGTTTTTAAGTAGGTAAAGTGTTTAAATGCCACATTCCTTCTATCAATATTTGAAATGAGAATAGAGTGAATTAAAGTGTACAGGGGAGTTGGCCAGTGTCACAGGCTATGGCAAGTTAAGGAGGAGGAATGTTTAGCATTGTTGAGATAGTAGGTGGACAAAGTAATGGAGTGCATTGGTGTCCCTGACATACCAAAATTGGATGACAGAACAAAAAAAACTGTAAATCCCTCCAAATTAACGCAACATTCAAAATCAGTGGGTGTGACATGGGTTAATGTCTCATCATGAATTGGTTTGCATGCTGTAGGTGCGCTGCTGAGTTCTACGCATATTTATTCTATTTTCTGAAGAATTGCAACCAAATAAGGTTGGTGGTGGGGGAGTTGCGGGATCGCCTGCTGTGACCTACTCATATCCGTAGACCCGAATAGAGTATAGAGCGGAGCCACACTATATCTTTACTTACTGGATACAAATTAAATCAGTAGGATACAAAAGTAACAACTGCTAAGTGACACCATGTTTCAACCATAGAGTTCATACTGACATTGTTGCAGCCACCATACAAAGTAAACTCCGTTGTTACTAAGTGATCTAACCGCTTGCTCCTCTGACTCCAGACGGATACGCATCTGCTATGGTGATGCATGCGAGGTGGAGACAAATAAAAGTGATAAACAGGATTAGCATCAAACTGTCTAACGGAGGACGCAGGTTACTCCCAAAGCACACCCTTGTGTGCCACACAAAGGATTTGTGCTCAGGTACTTTTCTGCTCTGCCTCCTTTCAGCTATTGCTGGGTGTTCCCATATGTCTTGCTTCCTTCCCCATGTCTGGGGTCCTTTCATAAATCCACGCTGATTTTGATTAGGTTTTAAACTTTTGATGTCCTAGGGTTTACACTAGGGATTTTAGTCTTGAATGTATATATTTCTTTATTTCTTCTGATTATGCATTTTCTGTTTTTGTTGTATTATTCACTTTATCAATGTTTTAAATCGTGATTCTGCTACTGAATTTTTATTTTTTGCTTTTTTGTTACTGTATATTTTATCATGAACAAAATGTTTTTTCTGTTTTTGGACTGCTTTCTGTAAATTATTCAATGTTTATGTACTTTTGAACAAAAAATGCAATAAAGAATTGTGATATAAAAAAAGAACTGTGCACAACGTTACATTTGGCACAGACAAGAAAGCAGCAAAGGAAAATAAGTAATGGAATAGCAATACTTTATATAATAACTATTTTTTTTTTAGATTTTTGGAGTATTGAGATGATAAGTATTATGTGACACTCACAATTCCATAAATTTAAATGTATCCCTGTCTTGGGCATGACCACCGAGGCACATTAGATGATAATTGCAAGAGGAAAAAATAAGGCTAGATCGAGTTTGGGTACCAGACTTCCCCTTTCCTGGTCAACATCTTTTCGCACTTCATACTTCATTTGCCTCTTCTCTTTATGGTCATCCCCCTCCCTTCCTACTAACTGTCCCACCATCGCTTTCATTTTCATTGTCCGGCCACTTCTATATCCTCGGTCGCGTCTGTTTTCTCCTACACCCTCCTCTCTATACTCAGTCTGTTTTACTCATCTGTTCCTTACTCTACTCCATTTTGGGCAGCTGTACTTTTTGGTATCAACTCTTCAGTTTCTTTGTAAGGAGAGTTCCTGTTCTCCAATGATCTTTTACTTGTAAGGCGCACAACATCCAGTCGGGGTTGAGAGTGCTATATAAACATTTGAAATAAAATACATGGAATAAAAATAAATGTTGCTTGAATATTAACCCAAGTAAGGGGCTCTGTCAAACCTAAGGATCGAAGAACTGAAATGTTTTATCGTTTTACATTCAAGTAGTAACCCTGGAACTCGACATGTTGAAGTGCGTGTGTACCCACAGTCCACTGCAGAGGAGGGATGTCGGCGGGCGGGCCAAACTTTAGATTTGGGTAATTAAAATATTGACAGCAGGATATCTTTAGCAAAAGGAGGACTCAAATGCCTTCACCTTTATGTGACCCTGAGTGGGCATAATGTATACGAAACCTATCATCAAGGAGGGAAGCTGACAGATCCACGGTGATTTTCACAAAGCCCGGTTTGTGCTAGTGGCCTTGGCTTCTGTGTTCAGAGGAATAAAGTTGGAAACAGGTAACTTTTTATTTATTTTTTAAAAAATATTTGTATTTATTTTTGACAATATGAACTTACAATCAAAAAAATCATGAATGCACGATACAGATTGATGGTTGGGTAATCTCAGTTGGTATAGGGTAAAAAGTATATCAACAGTTCCTCTGAAAGAGAGCATGAGGTTAGAGTTCAACATAGTACATATATATATGCTAAGGGTCAGGGCCACCTTAATCCCTTTCATCAGAGATGGGCCCGGTCCCACAATCATCAAGTCTCTTTCCCTGATCCTCCCAGTGGCAAGAGCAATCCCTCTTCTTCATCACCCAACTCTAAGCAATAATATTTTATCCACGGCGCCCATATCTTTCGAAACTTTCGGGGACAACCCCTCGCTTTGTATATCACTTTCTCCGCAACCATATATAGATCCAAACTTGCTCTCCATTCCTTGAGTGTGGGTAGGCCATTGGCACCCCAATACCTTGTAGTACTTGAAATTTTGGCTTCGTGTCATAAGCATCGTCGAATCATGACGATTTTGGTATCAGCAGAACGACAATGACGAACATACTATATCCAGGCAATTTCGGCGTGTTCGAATGGCTGGATCACCTTCAAATCAGGGATTTCGTCCTGAACCCTCGGGTTCCATTTTGTGCATGGCAGCCATTTTAAGTGGTTGCCCTCACATAGGCTGATAACTAAGGCCAAAACGAGTCTGAAGGACACGTTCACCTTTGTTGACTTTGTGTGACCTGGGCAAGCTGACTCCACTGCCTGAAGCCAAACCTGTTCGACCAGTTCCTTTCCCAGTGACCGATCAAGATTAGTATCAAGGCACAGCAAACCATAAACCTTTCATTACATTCAAACCACTCCTAATCTCTCACACACCTGTCTATGTTTCTTTCTTTATGACTTGCTTTACGAGGAGGAGGTGCCCGATTTTATTAGGGGTCCATCTGATATCTGATGAGAATGTCGGGCCTTGCCGGAAATTGGTCTTGGGATGGACAAACTGAAAATGGGCTTGTCATCATGACTCTGCTTTTTCAATGTTGTAAATATCTGAATGGTAAACTGTAAAGAAGGAATGTTAGGTATTTTGCATGCTTGCACAAGATAGGACTGCCCCTTACTTGTATGCTGAAGTTTGTAACCCTGAGAGCATATAAAAGGCCTCTGTTCTTTGTATTCCTGAGACTGCCTCATACAGTTGCTACGGCTTCTGTGTGACGTGGCCTCACTTATGTAAGTTTAATAAAGATGTCTTTTCATATTTCAGCTTCTGTAAAGTTCTTTATATTAATAAGATCCCTGAGTTGAAGATTAGATTTACTTCAAATGGCGCAGCCAACGCGGGGCCTCATCAGAGAAGTGGCTTTCTGTGGGAGATCTTGTCAGGAGACTGAAATCTACTGAGGAGGACAGAACAAGATTCTACTAAGGAGGTACTCTGTGCACAAGGATTCTGTAGATTCTTTGTTTCTGCAGCCCAGTACATTTCTCTGATCTTCCTGATTTTTGATCCTCCACATGACGTCACTCCTGACTGAGAACCTTTTGGCGTGAGTATTCTAAAAGACCGTTAGGTCATGTAGAACTTGACAGATAGAATTTGGATAACCTTTTGATTAGTAAAAGTAAGAGTTAAGTATAAGTGGGTCGCTCCCAGTCATTTGTTCTTTGGTTCCTTGGTTCCTTTGAGTCTTAGTTTGATTGGTTCTTAGTTTGTTTGGTCCTTAGTTTTATTTGAAGATTGCAATTTTCAAAAACCGAGGGTCTTGTATATTTACGAGTGTATCGATAGAGATAGCCCCTTGAAGTTTGAAGCTAGATTAGTGAGCTATAAGATGCCTGATCTTAGCAAATTTGGAGCTTTATGTTGGCCAACTTTGTATACTTATTATTTATTTATTTTTTATTTATTTTTATGTTTTATAGAGCGCGAACTTGACCCGTTAGGGTATCAGAGCGCTTTACAGAATCCTAGGGTTGTACAAAAGGCATGGAATAACAAGAGTAAACAATCGATTGGGAGGGGCGGGGTGTTGGATACATAAGGGATAGAAGGATACATAGGTACAGTTTACATTGCAGTTACTCAAGACAAGGCCCCAGGTTTCTTGGAGGGGTGACAGGGTCATCCGAGGGAGGCAATAGTCGGCAGTTGATCAGGGTCTCTGTGGTGGTTGAAGGTAAAAGTTTAACCGAGGAATTTACCCATAAGGAAGGTTTTGGCCTCCTTTTGAAGCGTGCCAGAGAGGGATTCTTCTTATGACGGGTGGGAGAGAGTTCCATATTCTTGGCGCGGCCCCAGCGAAAGCCCGATTGTAAGTTTTTTTCCTAAAACGTGCAGGCTGGAGCAAGAGGTCTTTGGCGGACCGGGAGTTTCTGATTCCTCCGGATACCACAAGTTTCTGTGCAAGGTATGCAGGGAGTTTGAGTATAAAGCCTTGTGTGTGATGCATGCCAGCTTAAGATGTATCCTGGCCTCGAGAGGAAGCCAGTTCAGCGCTTCAGGTGTGGAGAAATGTGATCGAATTTCCTTGTGCCGTGCAAGTAGTCTGGCGGCAGCGTTGAGGCAGGCTTTTAAAGGTGCCAGGGAGATCTTGGGTAGACCCGAGAGGGTAGAGCAGCCATATTCCAGTCTGGAGATGACTAGTGCTTGGACTGCCATTTTTAGGTCGGGAGCGTCAAGGAAGGGTTTCAGTTTCCAAAGGTAGCTCAGGTGGAATCTGGCTGATTTGGCCATCGAGTTGATGTGGTCCCGCATGTTCAAGTTGCAGTCGAGGGTTATTCCCAGTGATTTGGCTGAGTCCACAATGGTCGGTGGGTAATTTAAGGCTGTGATGGCCTTAATCCATATCTGAATCTCAGTGTTGGTTTTAGGAGGGGAAATTAGGAGAAATTCTGTTTTCTTTGCATTGAGTTTGAGTTGATTGGAGGCGAGCCATTGGACGGTCAGCTTCAGGGCCTCATTCAGGGAGAGAATCTCCTCGAGGGATGAGATTTTGATGTAGATCTGAGTGTCGTCAGCGTACATATGGTAGGAGATATTTGCAGTGCGTAGGACTTCGGCAAGCGGTTCTAGGTAGAGGTTGAAAAGGGTGGGGGACAGCGTTGATCCTTGAGGGACTCCAATCGTGACCGGAGAGGGAGCAGACAGGTTGCCGTTGATTAGGAATCTCTGTGATCGGTTTTGGAGGAAGGATCTAAACCATTCTAGGACAGAGCCATCCAATCCCATCCTGAGTTTGAGGCGTTCGAGTAGCTTTCCATGGTTGACCGTGTCGAAGGCAGAGGATAGATCTAGGAGGATTAAGAGACATGTTTTGCCTTGGTCAAGGGCTTGGAGGGCATCATCAACGATGTGGAGCATGGTGGTTTCAGTGCTGTGTCCAGGTCTAAATCCGGATTGGAAATCATCGAGTAGGTGGAAGTTATTGATGTGTTGACTTAGCTGCAGTTGCACACACTTCTCCAACACTTTAGCTAAGAGAGGGATGTTGGAAATAGGTCTGAAGTTGTCAGGGGAGGCTGGGTCCAGTGACGGCTTTTTCAAAATGGGGAGGACTTGGCCGGCTTTCAGAGAGTCAGGAATCGATCCCTGCCGGAGAGAGGCGTTAATTATTGCAGTCCAGCTAGGAATAATGGATTGAGCAGCGGCAGCTAGGCAGTTGGAGGGGAGCGGGTCGTTAAAATGGTTATTCGGGTTTAAGGTAGATAGGATTTTAGAGACGGAGTCTTCGTCGTAGAGTGTGAAGTCGGTCCAGTGTGCTTGATTCTTAGGTGAAGCCTGTCGGGCGGCGTGGAAGGAGGAGTCAGGTTAGTAGTGGGTAGCGAGTATGAGGCGGAGCTAAGTTCGTTACCTAAGGCTTTGATTTTGTCCGCAAAAAAAAGGCGAATTCCTCGGATGATATTAGAGACTTGGGATTTTCTTTCGATGTTTTGGCCAGTTTGTTGGATTGATGTTTGACCAGTTCAAAGAGTTTGCGGGGTCTGTTCTTGGTGTTCCCCAGTTCCGATCTGAAGAATTCTTTTTGAGTTGAGGATGTTCCTGTTGTAGGTATTTCTGGCCTGGCGGAGAAGTTTTAGATGTGCGGCAGAGGGGTGCTGTCTCCAGATTCTTTCGGCTTGCCGGAGGGATCTCCTCTCATTGTTGAGGGATCCAGTGAACCAGGGGTTTCTATCTCTTGATTTGTGTTCTTTTAGTTTTAGTGGGGCTAGGTCATCCAGAATGTTCGATATGGTCGCAGAGTAGTGATCGTTGAGGTCATTGACCGTAGTGATATGCGAGGGGGAGGTCAGATTTGCACCGAGCCTCCAGTTCTCTGTGGTCCAGGTTCTTGGTGTCTCTGACCCAGCGTTTAGGAATCACCGGCTGCGGTGCCCTAGTCTTGTGGGTGCCAGGTAGTAGGAAGGCGATGGCGTGGTGGTCAGACCAGTCACATGGGTCTATAGAGATAAGCTTGACTGTTGATTCCTTAGAGATGATCCAGTCAAGAATGGCCCTTTCGAGTGAGTTGGGAGTGAGCAAGATTGGGTCAGGGCTTGATCGGCCAGGAGGTCTTTGATGGCGTTGACATGAGGATCCTTGGGATCATTCCAGTGCAGGTTGAAATCGCCAAGGAAAATGTCTTTAGCGTTGGAGGAACTCTTAGCTGTGAAAATTTCCATGAGGTGGTCAGTGAAGGAGTCATTCCTGCCTGGGGGGTGGTAAAAGATGTGCAGGTTGCACAGTAGGGCGGAGTTGCTGCAAATGGAGAGGCGAGGTATTCGCAGGAGTCGGTGGTATCCGCCAGAAGTTCCGTGACAAGAAGGTTAGAGCGATAGATGCAGGCGATGCCTCCTCCTTTCTTGCTAGGTTGCCTGTCCAGCCTTGCAATGTTATAGTTGGGAGGGACCAAGAGGTCCAGGCATGGGGATGAGGATTCGTTGAGCCAAGATTCTGTTAGAATTGCTAAGTCGAAATTTTTGTTCAGGATGAGGGCAGCAATATCGGCGGCGTGCTTAACTGCCGATCGGCAGTTAATTAAGAGACCAGTCAGAGAAGGGTCGGAGGGAGTGTCGGGAGTCGGGCGGACAGGGGTACAGGCGCTAGATTGCTTTTAATCACACTTCTGTTACGGAGGGCAGCTGATCTGCAGGGGTTGATAGTGACCAGTGCAGATGGGATGTTCGGCCCTCACGTGTAATAGGCATGGGGTAACTGGGGCTGCGTTGTAGTCCCGGAGGATGGCAAGGATTTCCTTTTCAGTGAGGTCTAGCGGACTTGGTGTGGCGAGGTAGGGTTGTAGGAGAGGACGAGAGCTAGGGTTTCCTCCTCCGAGAGGTGGCAAGGATGCTTGCGAGGGCGAAGGTGTCTCAGGGATAGAGGTAGTGGGTGTTTGGGGAGCTCTGTGATAAGAGGGGGGTGGGGTTCAGCAGGGGCTTTAGGTTAGCGAAGGAGAGTTCGGCGCGGTGAAGGAGGTTCGTTAGATCCAGAATGGAAGAGTGGATGCTCTGAATTATTTTGGCAGCTCTGTGGTGCAGCGTTTCGGTATCCATGTGAGAGGGAGGCGCTAAAGGACAGGGGGTAGTGGTTCAGAGGCAGTTCTATCGTCATGCATACGTTTCGATTAGCCGGCTTCCCCTAAAGGGAAAATCTAAATAAGTTTAGATTTACAAACATATTTCTTCCTTGGTGATTTTGTATCCCCAGGAATTAAAATATGACATAATACAAAACAAGGATCCTTTGTTCTGCGCAGTTTTTATGAATGAAGATATGCAGAAGCGATTTTGTTTGGTGTTCTGCTAACCAAAGCTAGTGAATTGAGTGTATTTTCGTAGTCTTTTTAAAAAAAAAAAACACAATTGAGAGCGTTTCTTGTAAATATAACTTACGACTAGTATTTACAAATGGTTTGGTTTTAGTACAGTCTGTGGGCTGTCCTGAGTATTGATAGGTGGGTTAAAATGTGTGTGTTTAAATGTCTGTGGTTTTCCTATTAGTGCAACTTCTGTAAGAGAATAGCGTTGGCGCTATTCATGAAATGCATGGCTAAAAGCGCGCCGTATTGTGTGTCCTGAGTGTTTCACCCTTTCTGTTTATGTCTCAAATGAGCTCAATGTCTGTTCGTGGTTTTTCTTGATGTTTTCAGTCTATTAAGCAACATTTTGTAAGTATATTATTGGGTCTGTTGCTAAATAAAATTGTCCTTTTTAGAAAGAAAAATGTGACGCCAAATTTTGTCATGTTTTAAGTTAGGCTTCTGTGTTTAGGCTTATAAATAAATGCGTCTAAAATGATAGGCAAGGGATGCAGCTTGCTCTTATATGTGGAATTATCAAAAATAAAAGGTTTTTTTATTTTTTATTATTATTATTTTTTTATTATTAATTATGAAAAATAATTATTAAAAATAAGTGCTACAAAATTCGTTTTTACTATTCATGAAGCTTAAAGCTCATACTATGACATCCTAGCATTAAAATTTAATTTAAGTTGTGCTATACCGAATAATGACGACATTAGCATATGGATTTTCACTTGGCGCAGGTGTGAAAAACTCATTTTTCTAAAGATTTACATGAGATATGTCTAATATCTAATATCTGTAATGTGTAAAGAACATCCTGAGGATGATTAATATGTAACATACTTATGGGATATTTATTTTTAAGTGCCCCAAACATCAAAGTCGAATTTGGGTATTTTTGCCATTTAAAATAGCTTTAAAGTGCTTTAGGCTTCAGTAAATGAATACATTTAGGTATAAAACACAAATTTGCAGGTTATTCCCATTTTGGGTTCACTTGTTGCTGCTTATGATACTATTACAAGTTTACCTGTGTTGTGAAGGGATATACATGACGATGTGTATCCTGCAAACAGTTGGGTAGATTTGCTTTGACACTAAAATTCACAGAAAGACAGACAACACTTCACCAGTGTATGTCAAATTTGGCTTTAATGGTATTTGAAGGAAAAATAAAAAAGATATCAAGGAAACAAGGTTTCATATTTTTTTCCCTGAAGAAGGAACTGGAACATTAGCGGAGGTTACCGTATATGGTTTAGCGGCCAGCGGTAGAGCCAACCTTTTTGTCACCCCCTGATGTCACATCATGCCTAGTTATTGGGGATTTTAGCTGTGTCCTAGTTCCATTTCCCTTTTTCCATATTCTTTTCACCAGTTTGCCTTTTTATTGATGTATTGTTCAAGTTCACACTTCCAGACCGCAGTAATATATCAGAAACCACCATATTATGTATAATTCCTTTTGCATCACCAGACTGGTTTTCAAGAATTCTCTTTAGGCCCACTGCAATGTTTTCCAGTCTGATTGTTAGGATAGTGATGGACTGGTTAACTGACTCAATACTATAACAAAACAAGTTTTCCATCTCAATAGGAGATACCTTACATTTTTTTTTTTTTGAACATGACAAATTTTCAATGACTCTTTTAATGTGGTTATTTTTACCCTTTTGTTCATACTGCTTTAATTTTTGGTGGGATCAGATGTGTTCTAAATTATGGAAAGACCAGGACTCTCTAGTTCTTGTCTTTTGTTTCCACATTTTGATCATTAGCCTGTGTATTGCATAGTGCACCTGATGCACAACTTTTAAAGGGAGGTATCTACATGCCCCTGATAATCTGTATTATGCGATTTTTCTTTTGAGATGTTTTTAAGACAAGGAATTTAGGAACACCTAGACTTAATCATGTCGCTATCTACCATTAGATGATGGAGAATATGCTCTCACACGGAAACCCAATTGAAGAGCCTAGAGGCACTGTTGTGCCTACTGCCTTTGTCTTTGTATTGCCTTTGAGAAATGACAGTGTGTTCTAGACCAGAACTGTCTCATGGCATATGGCCATTCCCTCGCAGATTGCAGGCCACCTGCTTGCAGTCCCCTTGTTAAAACACAAATAAATTGTATTCGCATTAATTTTAAGAAAACAACTGCGTCACATTTCCTACTTCACAAATGAGAGGCGGACGTCTGGTATCTCCAAGTATTATGCTTGCTTCATCAGAAGGCGTTGAACATCAAAAAGAAGCAGGAGAGTTTCAGTGCAAAAGAGCGAAAGGATTGAGGCCTGAGTTTTTCACCTGTCATGTGCTGGTAACCTCTGACAGTGTGCAGTCCCTTGAGCCCCTCGGCCTGAGTTTTGGCCACACAACCCTTTTCCTTTGCTCCAACGGAAGTGCAGTGCACCGGAAGATGCAAGAGTGGGAAAAGGCACTACATTATGGTGCCCATCAAAGAGCAGCCTGAGCGTCCTCTGACACTGAGTAATGAGTGTCGGAGCCTGAGAATGTAGACCCGGATCTGCATAAGATGATCTGTGCCCTTGATCAATGAGGAGCACACTATCTGTAGTGCCTGCCGCAGAGGAGAGATATCGGTGCACTGCCTTGAGACATTGAGACTTTCAAATGAGCTGTGAGTGTTTGCCAGGAGGGCACTCCAACGGATACTGAAAAACACTATTTTTCATATAAGGCCTGAATCAAGAGGCCCATGCAACAATGGGAGAAGATTTGATGGACGATGGAAGCTCGCCAGAGAGGCTTGAACGGACTTTGGACATAATTGATGCATAAAGTGGTTTCCGTGTGATTGCATAAAATAGGTGTTATGAGACTGTTTCTTATTGTTTTGCTGGCATTGTCTTAAAGTAGTATTCTGTTTAGTAAAAGCAGAATAAAGTCCATTCTCTGTGGAAGAGTATTCCCTTTTCACCTCAGAGCATTGATGAGGATCACCACTGTTTCACCTGAACATGTAATAAATTACTGAAATACATAGGAGCCCTAAAAATGTTACTAGATAATTTTAGGATTTACTTTTTGCTTAGGGTGGTGAAAAATTATGAATTCGTTTGTAATAGTGGTCACTACTTTCTCCTGTTGTCTATATGTTCTTAACAATGTGTTTTCTAGTGTTTTTAAACATGACATTGTCTTTTATGGGTGGGATTGTTTTTTTCTACCCAATTGACATCTGTACCCACCTCCCAACCTATGTCTCTTCCTACTACTACTTCTTTGCATTCTTTCAATACTTTACCTGAACACGAACTGGTTAGGAGGTCAGAGTTTATTAATAATTCCTTTGTACCGCTTCTGCATCAACACCAGTTAGTAGTGAACATCACTAATTGTTGGGTGTGTGGTCTTATGCCACATACTACAGATAGAGGTATTCCCTATTTGGTCCTGCTATGTGTGGCCTCTGTGCTACATCGTGTGTAAGGAAGCCTGTATCAAGGTACGAGCTAAGCAATAGGATGATGCTACAGCAACATCTCAATGAATTTGTGAATATAGACCTGGACTCAGATTAGCGTGAGTATATATATTAATTGCCTATGTAAGGGCAAAAGGAGGGTCTGTAGTACTTGAAATTTTGGCTTCGTGTCATAAGCATCGTCGAATCATGACGATTTTGGTATCAACAGAACGACAATGACGAACATACTATATCCAGGCAATTTCGGCGTGTTCGAATGGCTGGATCACCTTCAAATCAGGGATTTCGTCCTGAACCCTCGGGTTCCATTTTGTGCATGGCAGCCATTTTAAGTGGTTGCCCTCACATAGGCTGATAACTAAGGCCAAAACGAGTCTGAAGGACACGTACACCTTTGTTGACTTTTGTGTGACCTGGGCAAGCTGACTCCACTGCCTGAAGCCAAACCTGTTCGACCAGTTCCTTTCCCAGTGACCGATCAAGATTAGTATCAAGGCACAGCAAACCATAAACCTTTCATCACATTCAAACCACTCCTAATCTCTCACACACCTGTCTATGTTTCTTTCTTTATGACTTGCTTTACGAGGAGGAGGTGCCCGATTTTATTAGGGGTCCATCTGATATCTGATGAGAATGTCGGGCCTTGCCGGGAAATTGGTCTTGGGATGGACAAACTGAAAATGGGCTTGTCATCATGACTCTGCTTTTTCAATGTTGTAAATATCTGAATGGTAAACTGTAAAGAAGGAATGTTAGGTATTTTGCATGCTTGCACAAGCTAGGACTGCCCCTTACTTGTATGCTGAAGTTTGTAACCCTGAGAGCATATAAAAGGCCTCTGTTCTTTGTATTCCTCAGACTGCCTCATACAGTTGCTACGGCTTCTGTGTGACGTGGCCTCACTTATGTAAGTTTAATAAAGATGTCTTTTCATATTTCAGCTTCTGTAAAGTTCTTTATATTAATAAGATCCCTGAGTTGAAGATTAGATTTACTTCAACCTAGCTATATCCCTCTTGGCTACCACCAGCCCCAAATTAGCCAACAGGAGTTTATGCCTTGTCAGGTCCACATCTGTGGAGATTCGCAGTATGATGAATTTGGCGTCTAACTCAAGTTGAGCCTCTAGTATGTTATTTAGTTCCTGTAATATCTTGCTCCAATATGTTTGAACCCTACTGCACTCCCAGAGGGTGTGTATGAATGTACCGTGTTGTGTGTGACATCTGAGGCAATCTGGGTTATCTGCTCTCCCCATAGAATAAAGTCGTGCTCTGTTAAAGTAGGTCCTATGCAGGATTTTATACTGAATGAGCCGTAGTCGTAGTTTAATTGCTACTTCTCGTGGGTGCATAAGGGCAGCTTCCCAGTCGATATCCTCTAGTGGGCCAGTGGTAAGTTCCCATTTAGTCCGAAGAGGGCCTAGATTGTCAGGCATATTATTAATCAGTGTTTTGTAGGTCAGCGAGATGGCCTGAGTCGGGATCTCTTCCTGTAAAAGTCTGCCTTCTAATGGGGCATATTCCGGCAGTGTCTCAGTGTCCAGTCCCTCCGCCTGCCAGGCATGTTTTAGTCTGAGATAGGCATAGGCTTGAGTGTTGTGTAGCTGATATGTGGCTTGAAGCGTGGCGAAGGGGGCCAATGTGCCTGCCTGTAATACATCCCCTACTTTAGAGATCCCTATTAAATCCCACTGTTTAAAGCCTCTTAATTTTCTAATTTCCGTCAATCTAGTTCCTTCCCATAACGGGGTCTCCCTTGTTGGTTTCCCGTCCCATTTAATTTGCTTTTCAGCACTTTTCCATGCCTCCAGCACGCGTTGGGTAGCTGGTAGGAGTCGAGTACAACCTTTGCCTCCGTAGATAAAATGTAAGTGTGCACGCTCTCTAAATTGTAACCTTTCCAACCTGTAGGTGGGGTGATCTCCTGGAGCATGAATCCATTCATTGATTACAATGAGATGGGTCACTCTGTAGTAGGCTCTGATATCCGGCAGAGCGAGACCCCCATTGTATGGGTTTCGCTGTAACGTTTGCAGCGCTATTCGCGGATGGGCCCCATCCCATAGAAGTAAGCGCAGCTCGCTATTGAGAGTTGTGAACACGGTCTCTGGGACTTTACAATAGGTATTTTGCAAGACGTACAGCAACTGCGGGAGTGTGATCACCTTGTACATAGCAGCCCTCCCCATGATCGTCAGGGGGAGTTTCCTCCACCTCTTGACATCCTCTTGGAAGTTCAAGGGAATTCGTCTAATATTGCGCTCTAAGTTAGTTGCTACCTCAGTGGTAATATAGAGTCCCAAGTAAGTGAACCCCTCCATGGATAGTCGTAGGTAGCTCGGATACTTCTGGGGCTCCACCGTTCCAGCTATGGGGTACAGGGTGGATTTACCCCAATTAATCCTGTATCCGGCATGCCGGCCATACTCCACAAAGATTCGTAACAGTTTGGGAAGTGTCTCAGCTGGTTCAGTGACGTACAGTAAAATATCATCCGCATATAGCGAAATGCGTTCTTCTTCCAAAAATCGGGACTCGTCTATGAAACCCCCCAGACCTTGACGAGTTCGAACTACACAGGCTAAAGGCTCTAGTATGAGGGCAAACAGTAGGGGAAACAGGGGACAACCCTGCCTAGTGCCTCGTTGAATCAACCAACTCGTCGAGACAACTCCGTTAACTCGGACTTTGGCCTCAGGGGCATTGTACAGGAGTGCCAACCAGTCCCTAAAGATTGGGCCGAAGCCAAACTTTTCCAAGGTGCATCTCATGAAGGGCCAGTGAATGGTATTGAACGCCTTCTCGGCGTCTAACAAAAGGAGCAGATGGGGGCTTTTCCGACTCTGAGCTATGTCCATCCAATTAGCCAAGCGTCGCAGGTTGAAGCGCGTGGCTCGCTTAGGCATAAAACCAGATTGGTCTCTATGTATCAAGGGGTAATGACTGTCAGGAGCCGCGTTGCCAGGATGGTGGCCAGAATTTTGGTCTCAATGTTGAGGAAAGATATGGGTCGATATGACCCACAGTCTTCCGGAGGTTTCCCTGTCTTATGAATTACCACTACAGTGGCCATTCGAAGATCTTGCGGGAGAATACCTTGTTCTTTCGCCTTCAGGAACATGTTTAATAAATGTGGTGCCAGCAAGCTGCTATTTAATTTGAAAAATTCTCCCGGAGTCCATTTGGGCCCGGGGTTTTTCCCGACTTTTGGCTGCCAATGTCCTCTGTCACTTCCTCGAGAGTGAGATCTTCTTCTAGCCTGTCTCTTCCCGAGAGAGCGAGGGAAGTTCGATTGCATCTAAGTAGTGGATTATTTGCGCCACATCCACCTGAGAGGTAGCTGCATACAAGCATGTGTAGTACCGAGCAAAGGCCCCTGCAATATCTGCGGGTGTTGTATGTGTGGCACCTTGGTCTGTAATGGATGTTACCCATCTCAACTCCATTTCCTTCCTGCCCAGCCACGCTAGCAGTGTCCCTGCCCTGTCGCCTGTCTCGTAGAGTCGATGTTGGACAGCCAATTGCCGAGCTCTCACCTCCCTGGTCGCCAGCGCCTGGTATTCCCGTTTGGTTATTTCAATTTGACGAAGGGTATGAACAGTATGTGTAGAGGCGCCACTGCCCTCCAAGCTCAATAGCTTGCGTTCTGAGGCCTCTATCTCCTGGGTTTCACGTTTCTTTTTATGGGCAATTATATTTTGCGCTCTGTCTCTCAGCACTGTCTTGAATGCTTCCCATAAAGTGACTGCCGACTGTACTGAACCTACATTCTCCTTAAAATAGAGCTCTGAATCTACCCTGAGCTCTTTAGCTACCCTTTCGTCTTTCAAAGCCCACGGGCTCAGTCTCCAGTTTGTAACCTGATGGTCGCCCGTCTCGCCCACCGTCAGTAAAAGCGGTGAATGATCTGAGATGCCCCTAGCTAAGTATTCCACCCTCTCCACCGGTCCGATCTCACCCGCCGGAGCAAAGAGATAGTCTAGTCTCGAAAATACTCTATGAGCCCCCGAAAAGTAGGAATAGGCACGCATAGTCGGGTGATGTTGTCTCCACAGGTCAGTCAGTCCAAGGGCGTCCTGAAATTTTGCCAGTATTGTGGGACCTTGGGGCCCAGATCCTAGACGGGTTCGATCTAGGGAGGGTTCGAACACGTCATTAAAGTCCCCTCCTATGATGTGTATAGTGGGTCCGGAGTGTAGTAGGATCTCTGTCAGCCTATCCAGCGTACTTTGCTGCAATCGCGGGGGCGCATAGGCACTGATAAGTAAGAACGTCTTACGGTTCCAAATTCCCTGCACTGCAACATATGTGTTGTCAGAGTCCACCCACTGTTGAGTAAAACGAAAAGGGGGTGACTTTTTAATGAGGATCGCCACTTCTCTCGAACCCTTAGTAAAGCCTGCATGTGCCAGGGTAGTATAATGCCCTCTTCCCAGGAAAGAACAACTCGAACCCAGCAGGTGCGTCTCCTGCAAAAAGATTATGTTGGGTTTAAGTCGTTTGAGATAGTGAGTTACAAGACCCCGCTTGATTTTGTTTCCTAACCCATTGACATTCCATGTTAATGCCGTGAATCTGTCCTCAGTCATTGCAATACAATTCGGGACTCATTACGTGACCTGCCCCCTTCCAGAGGATTACCCACCTCCCAAAATCCCCGCTCAATCTCGGCATTCATTTGATTTAACTGAAAAAAACAGCCCCCCCTTGTGACAGTCTTAATACATAACTTTTGACAATGTCTAACTTACCCCACACTCTTCAGGTACCCATACCCTCCCCCAATTTGTCAACATGATAACTCTGGCACGGGTAATCCACTAAGAGGTCTGTAGCCCTCCCTCCCCCTCTACTTCAATTAACTACACAATAATACAATAACAGCACTCAGTGTACATCCCTGTCTCAGGCCAAAGTCCTGCAATGTCTGTCAGGCCTTAGGGTGATCTTACTGATTGTTAGCGGCCGTCCGACCCCATCTCAGTCCTCTTCGCCATTGCTGGACAGATGCTGTTGTTGCGTGCTTGTGTCGAGCAGAATCGGGTCTGTGGCTTCCAACCGCTGAATGCTCTCCAGTAACAGGTGTTCGCTATCTGCATCTGCTGAGTCTTCTCTCTCTGACAATTCAGTGTGGATGGTGTCACTCGATCTCCGCAAGGTGTGTGTCGTGCGTTCCTGCAGGGCATCATCATCAGAGTCCGATATCTGTGACCTACTTTCTTTGGGCCGCAAGGACCTCCCCGGTGTCCCACCGGCCGCGCCTCGGATTCTCAACACTCGTCTCCTGCGCTTGTCTTTGGGTTGTTCCTGACCTGAGCCCAGTCTCTTTTCTGTGGGCCGAACAGGTGTTTGGGGTGATCCACGCCTGAGTGAGGCCGTTCCTCGATCCACGACCATGCCTCTTCCGGAGTTTGAAAAAACAATGTGTTGCCTTGGAAGATAACTTTAAGTTTGGCTGGGAACAGTAACATGTACTGGATCTCGAGTGCTCGAAGCTTCGCCTTGACCGGATCAAAGGTTTGTCGCTGCTTCTGGACGTCTCGCGAGTAGTCCGGGAACACCATCACTCGCGTATTTTCATATTTGATCTCCCCCATCTTCCTCAACTCGCGTAGGATTAGGTCTCTGTCCTGGAAGTTCAGAAAGCGGGCTATCAAGGGTCGAGGGGGGGCCCCCGGGGGCGGGCGAGCACCAGGCATCCTGTGTGCTCGTTCTATGACAAAGCAGGACGAAAAATGGGTATTGGGAAGGGTGTCTTTTAGAAACTTCATGAGAAACTGGCCCGGGTCCGTTCGTTCCGCATTCTCCGGAAAACCAATAAATCGAAGGTTATTTCTGCGGGCCCTATTTTCAGCATCTTCGACCCTCCAGGCCACTTCTTTCATTGAGGCTAGTAGCCCCGTAACATCCTTCCGCATAGAGTGAGAGGTATCTTCAAGCTCCGAGATGCGGCGTTCTGCTTCAGTAACACGTTCAGAGACTTTTTTTCGCAGGTCGTGGCGTAGCAGTGTAACCTCTGAGCGTATCTCCGCCATCTTCCCTTCCAGGCTGTCTCTTGAGAAATGGATTGCTTGTAGTATGGCCGCATTGTCCGGACCTCCCTCAGCTCCCGCGGGCGCAGGGAACACTTTAGCAAATCGATCTAATTTACCCTGCCACGACGTCTTAGGCTCCTTATCTTTCGCCATTGCAGGCCGTCTGGTGCGGGAATGTCGCTGGACACTCTCTTCCCCTGTCACGACCCTCGCAGCACCACTGGTGGGTTCCCACCGAATCCCCTGCTGTGGTGTCACGCAGCTCTCAGGTCAGCTGTATTAATGTCCGTCGGTCTGCGTGGGCCAGCGCATATGCCCCAAAGCTTCCCCCTGGTATGGGCGAGTTCCACAGAGGGGACACAACTCCCGTTTCCAGCCACTTCCTCCTTGCTTGTCCCAGTATATTCTTGGTGCCAGTAGGGAAAGGGGCAGAGCTCAGGCCCAGGTCACCGGACCATGTACAGGATGTCTTCCCGGCTCCCCCCTCCACCGAGGCTCCTCCACTCCTACAAGTTGGATTATCCTGCCTTTTGCCCCACTCCGCGCTTCACCATGGCCCCTTTGAAGTAATGCCTGGAAGCAGAAGTAAGACGGCCTTGAAATGTGGAGGCCGGTGTTGCCAGGGAATGGGAGGTTCAGCACATGGTGTCAAAATAATGATATACTGTCCCCAACAGAGACGAGGACCGAAGGCACACACTGGGGCCAGCTGGCTTAGCACTCCTGCTCACACACGTCTGATTCATCTACAGCCGCATTGCTGGACTCAGCGGGGGGAAGGGGGAGGAGAGGGAATTCATCAGCGGGCCCGCCGGCACCCTTACAGCGATACCGCCGTACCTGCAGTCCAGTCCCTGGATGTCGGTCTATGCAGCAGTATTGGAAGACTCCAGGTCCGCCCAGAAGCAGACGGGCCGGCCAGCGTGGGTGCCGCGGGAGCCCCCGGCAGCCGCCGCAGGAAAGGCAAACTCGGAGGCAGCCCACTCCAGACCCCAGGGGACCTCGTCCGGCTCCAGCGGCAGGTCCGCTCCGCACTCCCACAGTCTGCGCGAAGGGGGAGAGCCTCTCCACCCTCCGTGATGCAGTTCACCAGCACCCGGTTCGCCTTCGGGCCCGGAGGTCTCCTCCCACATCGAGCGTGTGCACACCGCTCCTCGCCGTCTTGCCTGCGATCTAGAAGGGCTCCACTGGTCTCCAGCACCAGAATCAGTGGCCAGGCACTCCTGCAGCTCACTCCTCTTCTAGCTGTCAGCTAGGGAGTATGTAGACCCACAGAGTCGCGGCGGACTGGTCCGGCAAGGCACCATCTTGGCGCACGGCAGTTCAGCGGTGTTACAACAAAGGCTGGAAAAACGCCTTATTTCGGACGCTCTTCGGTGTGGCTGCTCACCTTCGCCGCAGCACACCTTCCGAGCCTCGCTGGTGGTATTAGAAGGCATTGAGGGTCAGGATTTTACGCAGGATCAAAGCGGGGCCGGCAGAACTTGCAAGGAACGCAGCTACCCGGCCATGTTGCTGGCCATGCCCCGAAACAGATAACTTTTAATGACAATGTGAACTTTCATGCTAGTATAAAAACATAAATGCTTCTACTTTTGTGTTAGGGATTCTATGTCTTTAAAAGAAGTACATTTTTTGTGAAAAGTGTGAAATGTGCCTGTGTAGCGTCTGGTATGCAATTCAATACTGTATGATCAGTGCTTAATTTGTACCGGTGTTTGTCGGGGCTTGGCACAGCACTTATTTCTTACCACAGGCACATTTTTATGGCATTCGGCCACATGGTGACGATGTCTGTCTACTTTCAAAGTACAACAGCAGGAACTTTAACAATTCAAGTTACGTATGAAAAATAGCAACACCAGCATGCCCAGGCTATTCCTACAGTCTTGGGTGACCTGGAATAGACCAAAATGTCACTTTTGCAGGAGTGTGATGGTCTGCAGGTGGCGTCTGTACTGACATTTTAAAGCGCTGCCAAGGCTAGGGGATGTTGTCATTTGTAGTGGGTTTCGACGAAATACCAGGGCCCCACCATTTTTTTTTGACACAAATTAAGTACTGGAAATATTACAAAAAGAGAAGGTTTATCTAAGCTAATTGCTTTATGATTGAACTCTTTCCTGATTAATACTTGATAGAGATGAAGCCTGTGATTGCCTTTTTAGTCAGCATGGCAAATGCTTAAACTGACATTTTTCAGAACAGGCTTTCAACATTACTCTTTCAGATATTTTTCTTCACCTTTTTATCTTAAAAGAACTGTTTCCACAGGTGTACTTTTGTTTTTCTTCATTGTTGCTTTAATGCACTTTTCTTTGTGTTCTATTCTGCAGTCCCTGCTCCGTTCATTGGCTCCATGAGTGTGTTTACCATCTTATGTGGGTGCTGGTTGTGATTAAGCTGGCTCTGGGGCTTTTTACTCAACTAACCAGATCAGTGATTTAGTGAGAAACCTATTCCATGAAGGGATGTGGGTCCACTCTGTACCTTTTTAGTGTGCCGTGCATTCTTATTTTCCAGTAATTTCCATTGAACAGATTATTTTCTAACCAATCAAGTTGTAGATTTTATGTATGCTCCTAACACTTTCACATATTTAATACATTTCTTTATGTATGCCTAAAGAGACATTATGTATAAACAGTGCAGCATGCCAGTATTCCAAGCCTGCAATTGCCCAAATCCCATCTTGGCAGCCAAAACAAAAAACAATAACTGAGCCTTGCACCTGCAGCATCAAAAGAAAATAATAGTAGGCTATAGGTTGTGTTTTAGCACTGTGGTCCTCAGCCAGAACACCTAGAACAAAACTGTCCCTCTCATGGTATAATACAATGTGAAAGGAGTAATTAGGTATATCAAGTGCAGCTGCAGAAGCAAATGCATGATTCAAGGATACAAATGCTTGTTCTGCTTCCTTGGATCACGGCAAAGGTACTGGGGTATCTTTCTTCACAGCATCTCGCAAGGGTTTGACAATATTAGTGTAATACAAGACACACTGTCTACAGTAGCCTACCTGAGAGCTGGTAACAGGCCTGGGTAGTTTAGGCATGGCTTCAATGCAGTCCGCAGACAAGTGTTGTTTTTCAACTAAGATGTTTTGTCCTAAAGATCAAACACAAGATAAGCACATTTTAATTTATCTTTAGAGGCTTTGTGTCCCTTCTTAGCTTTTTCAGTGATCAGACACAGATCAGTGAAATAATGAGCTAGAGGCAACCAACAAATCATCAACATATTGAACTAGCTAAGATCTTTCTGGGAAATTGAGGGCGACAAGATCCTTCTTGTGTGCCTATGAAAAGAGGTAAGGTGACTTTATTTCTGGTGGAGACAAGACCACATGTTTTCACCACCAGAGAATGCAAAAGCTTAAAGATATTGACTCTGAAGGTGTATGTGGATGGAGAAGAGAGCAGAACAGAAGTCTAAACAGTGGACCATGCAGAAGTCGTAGGGAAATAGGACAGATTAATAGCAGGATTGTTCGCAACAGGAAAACTTGCTAACACTATAGCATATAAATCTTGCACAGAACAATACATTTCTTTACAAGGTATTTTGATTGGTACAATAGGAGTGCTACAAATGCTCATAGTGGGCACCAAAATCCCTTGTTTCGGCAAAGCAGCAATGACTGGTCAGATCTCAGCCTCCACCTCAGGACACAAAGGGTATATTGGAGAATTTGTGGAAGCTTTTTTATGGGACTCTGTTTTCAACAGCTTGGCAGTCAGAACACAACCTACATCATTACCATACTCTGGCTATTGAGTAAAATGAACTTGGTCAAGGACATCAGACATTGACAGACATGAAGGTTTAGAATTATCAGATTCACATTAGTCATTATGTATCTAAAACAGGGTTCTCATTTTCAGTCTCTCTACATTAAAAAGAAACCATTGCAAACATAGTACACCATACATTTCAGTTTACACAAAAGTGCAATACAAGACACACTGCCTACAGTAGCCTACCTGAGAGCTGGTAACAGATCTGGGTAGTTTAGGCATGGCTTCAATGCAGTCCACAGACAAGTATTGTTTTTCCACTAAGATGTTTTGACCTAAAGATCAAACACAGGATAAGCAAATTTTAATTTATCTTCAGATGTTTTGTGTCCCTTCTTAGGAGGCTCCCTAGGAGGTTCACAGGTGAGGTAGGGCTCAAGAGAAATCAATCAATCAAACATTTATAAAGCATAAGAAATCACTCGTGAGGGTCTCGAGGCACTGGAGAAGTTTGCTGCTGCATGGTGGTTTGATCATTTGAACATCCAGGTCTTGAGATCTTTCCTGAATTGCTGGAGTGACTGTGCAGCCAGGTGCGAGAAGGAGAGTCCTCTGCTGTTGGTTCGGCGGATCTGTGGGGTGTCTGCGAGGGAGAGGGAAGCGGATCGAAGGTGTCTGGTTGGTTGGTGGAAGGTCAGGCGTTTGTTGATGTATGCTGGTCCTTCGTTGTGCAAGGCCGTGTAAGCGTGGGTCAGCATCTTTAACTGGCATCTCTTCTGAATCGGGAGCCACTGTAGTTTCTTGAGATGGGGTGTGATGTGGGTCCTTCTGGGGAGGTCGAGGATGAGTCTAGCTGCTAAGTTTTGTATTTTCTGGAGTCTTTTCAGGAGGCGTGTAGTGATATTTATGTAGAGTGTGTTTCCATAGTCCAGTCTGCTGGTGATGAGGGCCTGCGTGACGGTCCTTCTGGTGTTGACTGGAAGCCCCAGAAAATCTTACAAAGCATGCGAAGGGTGTGAAAGCAGGCGGATGAGACTGAGTTGACTTGTTTCTTCATGGATAGGTTGCTATCCAGGATGATGTCAAGGTTGGGGGTGGGGTCTGTTGGGGCAGGGAGTGGGCCAAGTTCCCAAGCCACCATGCGCCGTTCCATGTCGAGGTGTTGTTCCCGAAAATGAGGACTTCCGTCTTGTCCATGTTGAGTGTGAGATAGTTGTCCTTCATCCAGTCTGCGACCTTCATCATTCATCTGTGGAATTTGGCTTTGATGGTGGAGAGGTCTTCAGACAGTGAAAGGATTAACTGGGTGTCGTCGGCATAGGAGATGATGCTGAATCCATGTGATCTGACAGTGTCCTCCAGGGGGGTCATGTAGGTGTTGAGAAAGAGGGGGCTGAGGGAAGATACTTGGGGACACTGCAGATTATCTCCTTGGGATCCGAGGTGAACAGTGGGAGACGGGTCCTTTGGGTACTGCCGGCGAGGTACGAGACAAACCATTTGCGGGTGTATCCCTTGATCCCGATGTGGTGGAGTCTGTTGATCAGGATGTGATGGGAGACGGTGTCAAACAAAGCGGACAGGTCAAGGCGGATGAGGCCTGCCATTTCTCAGTGGTTCCGGAGGGCTCTGATGTCATCAGTGGCTGCGATCTGTGCTGTGGTTAGCTCGAAATCCAGAGTGGGAGGGGTCCAGGAGGTTGTCGTCTTCTAGGTGTTGGGTGAGTTGCTGGTTGATCGCTTTCTCAAGGACCTTTGCTGGATATGGGAGCAGAGAGATGGGCCGGTAGTTCTTTGGCTCGGTTGGGTCGCCTGATGGTTTTTCAGGAGGGGCCTCACTTCAGCGTGTTTCAGGTCCTCAGGGAAGGAGGGCGCGGTGATGGAGGTGCTCAGGGCCTTCCTGAGCTCATCGCTGACTGTCTTACTTCCGAGGTTGAAGACGTGTTGTGGGCAAGGGACCGTGGGTGCTCCCGAGTGTACAGAGTTCATGATGGAGATAGTGTCTTGGGTTGTGAGGAGGTCCCAGTGGATGAGTATGTGTTCTGGGTTCGTGTTCGTGGGTGTGAGATGGTTGATGCTGTTGGCCTCGGAGGGTTGGAGTTCTAAGTTTTTGTAGATGACTGAGATCTTGCAGTGGAAAAAGTAAGCAAGGTTGTTGCACAGTTCCTGGGAGGGTGTAATGTGTTTCTCGGTGGCTGTGGGATTGGAGAACTCCTTCACGATGGCGAGAGTTCCTTGCTGTGGTTTACGTAGGCTTTGAGGAGGTCTGCTAGGGCGTTCTTCTTACTTTCTTTCAGGAGGCGGTGGTACTGGTTGAGAGCGGTCCTAAAGGCGGTGTGGTTGTCTGTCTTTTTGCTGATGCACCACTTCCTTTTTAGTTGCCAGCAGCTGCATTTGGTGTAGTGCAGTTCCTCAGTGAACCAGCTTGCTCTTTTGCTTGATGCTTTGACCTTGGCTGTCTTGGCAGGGGCAATGGTGTCAGTGCATTCTATGATCTAATGGGAAAAGTTTTTTTGCTGCTTGTTCTGGGTCGTGTGTAGCATCTGGGAGGGGGGAGCAGAGGGTGTCTTCTAATACCTTTTTCCAATCTCTGCGTGTGGATCTGGGGTCACGGTGCAGGAGTAGGTGTGTCCTGAGGTGGTGAAGTGGATGCTGTAGTGGTCATAGTAGGTGAGTTGTGTAGCGTGGTTGTACCGGACTCTGTCGCTATAGGTGAAAATGGGGCTGAGCATGTGCCCTGAGATGTTGGTAGGGTCGATGACAATCTGCTTGAGGTCAATGTTGCTCATGTTCTCCAAGAGGTTGGTGGTGTTGGCGTCGCTGGGGTAATCAAGGTGGAAGTTGAGGTCACCAAGGAAGATGTAGTGCTCAGAGTCAATAGCGAACTGTGCAATGAGGTCTGAGATGGTGTTGCAGAAGCTGGGGCGTGGTCCTGGTGGTCTGAAGGCAAGGGTGCCGTTGATGGTGCTTTTTCCGTTTGTGTGGAGTTGGAAGTTGAGGTGTTCCAATATAGGGGTCGGGTCATCTGGGGATGTCGTGCAGCGGATGGTGTCCCTGTAGATGATGGCAATTCTACCTCCATGTTTGTTGGTTCGGTCCCAGTGTGTTATCTTGTAGCCTTCCGGGATGGCGATGATCGGTGAGGAGGCTGGGTTAAGCCAGGTTTCTGTGAGGAAGATAACATCCAGGGTGAGGGATGACATCGTGTTCCACACCTCCGTGGCATGTTTACAGAGTGATCGTGCATGGAGTAGGATGCACTGGAGTTGTGTGGTGGTGGTCCCGATTGACTTGGTGGATGTGGCTGCGTTTGCAGTGTCTCTATTGTTGGTTGCTTCAGTGCTGAAGGTGAGACAGCAGTGTCAGCAGGAGAATGGTCGTCTGGTGATGCGTGGGGGATGTGCGGCAGCAGTGGTTGTTGGTGCATCCGACGTACAGGGCTCAGAGATCTGCGGCGGCGTAGCTTCGTGGGGGAGAAGAGCCAGGGGTCTTGGCACTGGGCGCAGTCCAGGCACGGATGGGTGCAGACGGGCTGTGCGGCCAGGCAGTAGCCCCCATAAGTAATCCTGGGAGAGGCTGGCAGGGAGGCAGGAGGGCAGGGAGCAGAAAACGGCAGAGAAAGAAACAGCAGAAAAACAGTAATGACGGAAAACAAAATGTTGGGAAAAGCAAATTTAAACAGTAAATGCAGAAAACAGAGTAAGGCAAATGCAGGCACTACACAATGCACAAGTTACACAACAAATCTAGGCACACAAAAGCAATCATCCGAACAGCGGGTTCGAGGCACGAGAGCTCGAGGACTGTGTCAGAGTCACAGTGTCTGTGAGCTATCAGGAGCGGCAGCGGGGGAGCGGTGCTCTTGACCCTGGGGGTCAAGAGAAAGGGATTTCAGACAGGGAAAAAGCCCAAATAGACAGACAAAGGATTAGTAACATAGTGAGGAACATGTGTGTTAGAAATGTCAATTGCGTTAAAAGTTTCACCGAAGAGGTAGTAAAGAGAATTCAGAAGTTTTCAATGCAGGCCTATTAGCACCAGTATCGATAGGTCATGAGACGGGCTTTCCTCTAATGACACAATGTATGTTCAGCCTCTTCTGATCTACAGGAATTAAAGCAGTCACAGAGCAGTCATCTCCCCAAAGGCTGACCGAGAAGCGAGGGTATCCGTTTTGTGAAATTTGAATGAAACTTTGGGGCAAGTAGGGTAATTATGTTTCCATTTCCCCATCTGCCTGCACCTGAAACTTGAGGAACCATCAGGCAGTACAGAATCTCCCTTTCTGTGAACCTGGCATTGTCCAAGTCTTCCTCCTCTCTGCCCACCCAGGCCACTCTGCCCTTGGCTCCTCTCTCAGACCAGACCATTTGTTGGAGGGATTGCATTTACAAAGACATTAGCTTAGATGCAGCAGATTCCCTATTTCATTCCTGCACAGCAACACAATGATTTACAACAAAAAACAACTCAGAATACTCTTTAGTCTGCCATCCTATGCAGATGGTTGATAGCACCAGCAGCTTCTTAAGCATTTTCATTAACAATAACAGAATAAAGATCAAACAAACCTTTCAAATGATCAAGCTAATGAGCAGGGGTTTCACCTTGGTTCTGTTTGTAATTTTTCATCTTGGTCTAGTCTATTTTTACTGGAGATATCGCAATAGCAGGATTTAACTGAGACTCTCCATCATCAATGAGAGCAGCGACATCACAAGGTGCTTTTCTTGGCCAAGTAGCCTTTTCTAACAGATGATGATATGTAATAGTTGATTAACATTAGTTGAGTTAAGTTTATGACATCAGGTTTGCAATTCTTCATGGAATTATTGAGGTTTATTTCTTATGTTGAAGAAACGGCACTGGATGCTTGCTAGGCCAGATGGGGACCAAGGAACATGGGTGGTGACTAAACCATGTACTCAGGGCCGGACTGGGAACCCAAAGCAACCCTGGCAATTTTGTCGGATCAGTCCCCGCACAGTGCATAGTGAGCGAGTCGGACTACTACAAGTGGGAGCTTGGGGCTTGGAGGCAGTGAGGGGTGATGTACAAGTGTGAGGCACTGGCTGGCCCCGGGAGGCTGGAAACAAAAGTAAGTGGATATTGCTTGCTTGCTGCTTTTGTTAATGAGGGCTGATAATGCAGCATTGCTGCAAAGTCGGCCCCCAGTAACAAAGCCCACCCTTCCAGCCTCCCGGGGAAGCGCCTGATGCCCGGTACGAACAGTCTGGCCCTGCATGTACACCATGTCCTAAGTATTCTCAGAGGAGCAGAAGGTTGTTAGGTTGGGCAGATGTTGTATAATTGGGGTCATCACTGCCTTCCTGGCTATTCGTAGAGGAACGCCACTCCAGCCAGGACATCCTTATAGTGTTCCTGGCTCACCCCCATGTGGTCTTTCTTGTACTCTCTCAGCTGAGAGTCAATCTGCGAGCCTCGCAGCACCAATGTTTTGATGTGGAATGGACAGGTACTGAGGGAGACCGCCTCCGGGGTGGCAACTGGGATGTCATGTCAGCTTTATCGTCTCATACTCGTGCCAGTCACATTGTCGCTTGCCACAATCACCGCACACTCGCTTATGCTGGATTTGCCAGTCCCACTCCTGCCAGTCCATTGACCAGTGCTACTCTGTCCCTGGGCACGCACCCCAAGCATCTGGCAAATCCTCTTCCATTTCTTCTGCCAGTTCTGTATTCTCACTAGGAATTTAGGGAAACATACAAATGGAGGCGGTAAAGTGGCAGAACAAGCTTGAAGCCTGTTTGGTATCTCAGCTTCTTATGGGTGCCTTTCAGTATCTGCACCCGAGATTCTTGCATAAGTTTCATAGCTTCTTCATAGTAGTTTTAGAAAACATATCCATTGTTCCAGGCTAGATTTATATTTAGGGTCCTTCAATCATTTCTTAGGTTTACTCAAGTGCTCAATATCAAAAGTACCATCTTCTGGAGACTAGGGGCCCAATTCACAAAAGTAATCTGAGACAAAATCCTAACTTTACGACTTTCGGTATTCACAAAGGACATTTAGGAGTAGTAAAGTTAGGGTTTTGTCTCAGTTAAACTTAAGTTTTGGCCACAAACTTAAGTTTAACTGAGACAAAATCCTAACTTTACCACTCCTAAATGTCCTCTGTGAATACCGAAAGTCATAAAGTTAGGATTTTGTCTCAGATTACTTATGTGAATCGGACCCTATGTTTTTATCCTCCCCACTAATGCACTTGACCCAATATTCAAAAAGCACACACTTTTTCCATACCAGTGGTGCATCACATGGCCAGGAGTTGTTTTACCTGGGACTTTCTCAATCTTTGTTTCGATGTCCCCATATCTTTACTGCACCCTCATTCACAACCAGGTACACACTGCTGCCTTGTGCCACAGCTGAAAAACTGGATGTAGTGCAGTAGAATGGGAAAAGGGTAGAGGTGGGTCTAACAGCTCTTTCCAGTCTGTTGTTGTGGAGGGAAGTATGAGAGTTAGTTCACACCTGTATGTTGACCCCCTTGCATTCTGACACAACCAGTCACAGCATTTTGGGGTTCTAAGAGGCTTTGGAGCCTAGATCAGTGCACCTCTTTCACTCACACATTCCCCAAGAATGGTCTGTGCTTGGGATGCTAGGCATTCCTTGTCCTCCCTTTTCTGCACTTTAGACTAGAATTACATATAAACTGCTACCATCTGACAGCTACCCAAACCAGTTTATCTCATCATCATCTGGCAACATGAAAATTTCGTTTTTCAGTACTTAATCTTTAAAACGCTGGGCCCTCCTACACACAAGTCCCCCTGTTGGACTGAACATGCGTCTGGCTGACTCCTTGTAGCATTGTGCGAGTTAAGTTATCATTTGCGGCAACATTTTGAATACAGCTGCCATTTTGTACCATGATCGAAATGAAGCTTCTGTCTCATACTGTCTGCCTCAGCAGAAAGCAGCCATGATTGTTTCTCTTTAGTGTCCAAGGTTAAGAATCGCTGCAATAATGAATAGATCATTCTGTAACTGCATGCCTTTCCCAGTAGGTAGACCTGCTCCCACTCTCAGAGAGATGAGCACGGGCAGAGTAACCTTGAAACTAAGATAGCGTGTACCCGGTCTCAAGATAATAGCCCATCCTTCTGTACCTCCATTGTTCATCAGTGACCAGGCTGGAAAATTCCAGTCTGGGCGGGTCTCTAGAGGTGTTTGAAATGTATGTCTGACTTTACCTTGTGAACGGGAGTCAGTCCCTCGGGCGCAATCTGAGGAGGCTGGTCAGACTGGACTCCGCTCGAGCGTGTACTAATAAAATACTTTGGTTTGTATTCTCTACTGTCTGACCTACTCTTCATTTGCATGGAAGGCTGAGAGGTGGTTGCGAGTCATCCGGGTGGCCCTAAACGTGCCACTTCCTTCAGTTGGCGCCCGAACAGGGACCCCATCGGATGAGTGACCCTTCCTTGCCCGGGGATGGGTGGGGGGACGGGGCCACGTCGGGTTGGACAGGCAGACCGGGGATCCCTGCACGAGAGAGTCTAGTACTCGCAGCTGCCCCGTCTGTCTGACCGGGCGGTGCCTCGGCCAGTGGTCATCCCAGCTAGGTCCTGAACGGCGAAACCCTTGGATCTGACCGTTTGGTCCGAAGAGTAGGCAGTGGAGAATAACTTTGTTTGACCTGTGTGCACCTGGTGAGTTTGCTTCGGTTCTTTGTGGCTATGGCACCATTTTGGTTTGTGTTTGGCACGGTCTGAGGATCGTTTATGGAGAAGTGCTTGAATTTGTTTGAGTTCTTTGTGAACATGGTATTGCTTTGATCCGGATTTGGTGAGGTCTGAGGACCAACTTTGGTAAGATATTTGCAAATATCTGCATGGCATAAACAGTGAAAATGTTTTTGTTTCAAAATGCCTTGCTTTAGCAAATTATGTTGTGTGAGTTGTCGTTGTTGTTCTACTGATGCTCGATTGGGAGTCAGCCTGCGCCCCCAGAAGGCACCCCGAACTTCGAGATGTATGTCAAACATGGCCTTGGCCCTGTTATGTTTAGTACATTATGGCACAAATATACGAGGGACAACGCCGAGTTGCAGTGGCCGTTGATAGGCACTTTTGATGAGCAAAAGCATAATCTCCTGCAGGATAAATTGTTTGCA
This sequence comes from Calotriton arnoldi, assembly GCA_963921515.1. Classification (NCBI taxonomy): domain Eukaryota; kingdom Metazoa; phylum Chordata; class Amphibia; order Caudata; family Salamandridae; genus Calotriton; species Calotriton arnoldi. Next base: position 346,748 of record CAWUFW010014164.1, on the reverse strand, counting down.
AAAAGGAGTAGGCAGTCAATGTTTGATTGTCTTAGAACGTGGCAAAAGGAAGCTAAACAGAGACGAATGAAAGCAGAAAAGGAGGCCCAAAAGGGAAGGATGCAGACAGTGACTCAGAAAGCTGTTGCATATGATAAAGAGAAGATTGAGAAGGGGATAGAGAGTGCCGATAGGAAGTTTCGATTGCAATGTGAAAAGTCTTATGTGTGTCGGGAAGACAATGATACATTTGTGGAGGAATTGCTAGACACCCGACCTCCGCCTCCATACGCCCCGCAGAGAATATACCCTGTTGTGCCACAGCCCCAGTCGTCTGCCTCTTCTGTCCCTGCCGTTTCTGTTTCTTCTGTTTGGACTCAGTTTTTTTATCCGCTACGCCTCCTGCCAATTCTGTGGCTTTGCCCTCCGTGCCTGCGATAACTGCTAGTCTCCCTGCTACGCCTATCGGTCAATGTCTTCCTTTTCTCCAGCCCTTACTCCCACAACACAGCCATTAACAACATTGATGCCTGTTTCTTCTGTTACTACTCCTTCACTTTTCCCTCATTCCCCTACAGTACTGGGTAGTGGGACGCCGGTGCGTGGGGTGGGGGACGGGGACTGGGTGACTGCTAGGGAGCGACTGGGACGGATCTTAATACGATCCGACGTGGGGGAGGAAGAGAAAAGGGGAGGGGTAAATCAGGCTGCTCAGTGGGCCCGTCATCCCATTTATAGTACTGAAGATGTGTGGAATGTGATGAGGGATTATGAGCCATGCCCTTAAGCACATGTCGGCTACACTGATTGGATTGTGGGAACAGTGCTTCCATGCTATAGCGCCCCAGATTATTTACGATATCAGAGATAATGTATACGCTGCTGGTATGGCACCTGAGGAGGTTTTCGGAAATGTTGCGACATTGGTAGCTTACCGGGGTAGGCTGTTTGAGAAGAGCCCGAAGAGAGTGTCCCAGTTTCCGATCAGGGAAGTCCATCCCATATATCACCCAGAGTTGCCAGACCTTCGAAATCAGCATGATGCTGTTATTAAACCAAAGGTAGAGGCCCGTTTTCAAGAACAGTGGGTTTATACCCCATGGAAGAGGAGTGAGGTGTTATCCCTTAAGACTCAGTTACCTGATCCTAGGAAAAATCCTAGTGCATACTATAAGGAATTGACGGAAGCTGCTTCATCGACAGTAATGACGCCTGCGGATATTGAAATGTTTTTTGGTCTGCTGGTGCCCGTCGACATTTGGAGGCAGGTGCACACGCAGGACCACGCTGTGGAATTGGGTGGTACATGGGACCGGATTAAAGCATGGGATAAGGAAAGGAAGCCTGGGAAAAAGCCTAAGGCCGAGATACTAGCTTTACCCAGCCGAATTATTACATACATGCACTCCCTTATTCCACCGAGAAGGGTAGATTGGGACAAGTTAACGGCATGTCGACAGAAGAAAGATGAAAGTGTGTCAGATTTTTTCACACGGTTCGAGGGTGTGTTTTTGGATTTTAGTGAACAGGATTTGTCAGTGGAAGGGGGTGTCCGGTTGTTCGTCAATAGATTTGTTACGAACCTGCTCCCAGAGATTGCAGGTCGGTTGCAGGCTTCAGAGAGCAGTTGGACGACATCCTCCCCTTCCGTTATATTGAGTATGGCGCAGTATTATGAACATAGGGAGAACGAGGAGAAGGAGAAAGTGGAAAAGAAGCATAAAGAGTTGAAGACAAAGGTGTTGTTACAGCAGGCGTCTAGGGGTAACGGTAGAGGACGTGGAGCTGGTCGGGCTCGGCAGCTTTCACGTACAAGCAGGAGCACTGCGCCTGTGGGGCCGAATCACTGTGCATATTGTAAGGAGGAGGGGCACTGGTGTAGCGAGTGTCCGGTGTTATTGCAGAAGGTCGTGTCACCCAGAGGACGAGGTTCTCGTGGACGGGGCCGTGGAGCAAGTGATCAGGCTGGGGTTCGGGAGGATGGGACATCGCAGGGTCGCTCTGACCAGAACTATTTTGATGACCCTCGAGGAAGACTGTATTACCACGACGATTATGATCTGGATGAGGTGACAGGGATGTCCCACAGCTAGGACAGCCAGGGAGAGGGTGAGGGACCAGTCCAGATACCTGTAGATCAACGCGGTCCTTATGTCACCGCTGATTTGCAAGGCTCTGTTAAGAAATTCTTAGTGGACACAGGTGCAATGAATAGCTCTGTTTCTCGTTCGCTGGTCTGTCTGGCCAAAATAATGTTTCGGTAGGATTTTCTGGCATACCGGTTGTAAACCCCATTTCCAAACCTCTTGCTTTGACTATTGGTCCTTTTACTGTAGATTCACAGTTCTTATTGACATCAAATTGTGGAAAAAACCTAATGGGTTTGGATCTATTAAAGAAGTTACATGCAACCATTTTTTGCTCTCAGGAAGGTGTTTACATGACAATGGGTCCGAATGTGATTAGCTCTAAGAAGTGTCTGTCCAAAGATGTGCCCCTTCCTGCTGAGTTTACGACTGTGCCGCCCACTTTGTGGGCAACAGGTGATACGGATGTGGGACTATTGCAAATTCCCCCAATTTCAATTAAAGTTAAAAACCATGCCATTTTGCCTCGTATTCCCCAGTACAAAATACCACCAGCAGGGGAGCGAGCTCTGTTGCGGATTATACAGGACCTGATTGAGTCAGGGGTTATTGAAGAGACGACTGCGAATGTGTGTAATCACCCTATTCTTCCCATTCTTAAGAGGGCACCTTCAGGTTCCTCCGATGATCACCCAGATGTTTATCGTTTTGTGATTGATTTGCGCGCAGTTAATAAAATAGTGGTCCCTCAGTTCCCGGTGGTCCCTGACATTACTGCCATTCTGACAATGATTCCTTCTTCTGCAAAATTCTTCTCTGTCATTGATTTGAAAAATGCCTTCTTTAGCATCCCAATTAATCCTGATAGCCGCCATCTGTTCGGCTTTACCCTGGCCGGCAGAAGCTTTCGATTCTGTCGCGCTCCTCAGGGCTATACTGAAAGCCCTAGTATATATAGCCAAGCTCTGAAAGCTCAATTGGACTCCCTCGCGCTTTTCTCAGGTAATGTATTGCTTCAGTATGTGAATGACATACTGATAGCTTCTGACACTGAACAGGGATGCAAAGACAGTACGGTTAAGTTGTTGCCACATTTGGCTCACCATGGACATAAAGTGTCCCTTTCTAAATTTCAATATTGTCGACAGGAGGTCACCTATTTAGGTCACCAACGGTCGAAGGAGGGTAGGAGATTGACCCCTGAGCGCATTAGCGACATTGTTAAAATGCCTATCCCTAAAACTCAGAGGGATGTGCGCGCTTTTATTGGCATCACTTCCTACTGTCGCCATTGGATCCCTAATTATTCCTTACTAATAAAGCCTTTGCTTGCACTAACCACTAAAGATGTGCATGAGCCCCTGCCTTGGAAGCCTGAATGTCAGCAGTCTTTTGAGCAATTAAAAGTTGCGCTTTGCTCTGCTCCTGTGCTTGGCACGCCTGATTATGGGAAGCCGTTCGTGTTGTATGTACACAAGATGGTTGGTTGTGCGCTCTCTGTCTTAACACAGGCCTTTGGAGGTAAGCAACAGCTGTGTGCTTATTTTTCTGCTTTGCTTGACCCTGTCGCAAGAGCCCTCCCGAGCTGTCCAAGAGCGGTCGCGGCTGTGGCCATCTATAGAAGGCAAGCGGCTAGGCTCGTACTTGATACTGACCTCACAGTCATGGTCCCCCATGCTGTGGATACCCTATGGAATAAGACCAAGACACAGCACCTCACCAGTGCACGTCTCACCGGTTATGAGCTAACTCTCTTTGCCCCGCAAATCACGATCAAAAGATGTGCCACTCTGAACCCTGCCACGTTACTACCCCTCCATTCTGAGAGTGAGGAAAGAGACATACATGATTGTCTTTTTCAGACGGAGGAAGAGACGAAGGGACGGGTAGACCTGACTGATGTTTCCTTATCTGACCCCCAAGGGGAACTATTTGTCGATGGCTCTTGTTTTAAATTACCAGATGGCACCACCACCGCCGCATATGCCCTTACTACACTGCATACGGTAGTTGAGACATCACGAGTTCCCTATCAGTCCGCTCAGGCAGCTGAACTAGTCACCCTTATTAGAGCCTGTGATTGAGCGAGGGACTGGCTGTCAATATTTATACTGACAGCCAGTACGCCTTCGGGGTCGCCCATAGTTTTGGATGGCTCTAGGCAGAGAGAGAGTCTCTCACCTCCCATGGGACACGCATCCAGACTGGCCCCCTTATACATAGGCTTCTGTCTGCCCTGACACTCCCTAAGAAATTGGCCATAATAAAGTACAGTGCCCATAAGGCAATTACTGATGATGTTGGAAGAGGAAATGCGTTTGCAGACCAGACAGCTAAGGAGACAGCTCGAACAAAAATGAAGAAGATGTTTGTAGCGGGTCCTGCCAGGTGGGGGCCCAAGGTCACTATGTTCGAGGACACTCTAGACAATGTGAAAGAAATTCAGAGTGAGGCAACGATTGAGGAGTTAGCAGTATGGCAGGAAAGTACAGCACGTTTAGATGAGGATGGGTGTTGGACAGATAAGTCAGAAAGGCAGAGATGGATGTTACCAGACGCATATGTCCTTCCTGTGGTTACTATGGCGCACGGGCCAGCCCATATTAGTGCAAAGGGCATCTGCAAATTATTAGATCCTGTCTGGCAGAAGGACAATATCCCCAAAGTTGCTGCCCACTTAGTAAAGTACTGTATGTTATGCATGATGTATAACCCTGTAAAAGGCACCCCTACACCTCCTGGTAATTTTGCACTGCCTTCCTTCCCTTTCGAGGTCCTTCAGATGGATTTTATCGAAATGGAACGAGTCAACAATCTGAAATATGTGTTAGTAGTTGTTTGCGCATTCAGTAAATGGGTGGAGGCTTACCCCACTAAAGAGAACCCAGCCATGGCGACAGCGAAGGCACTCCTAAAGGAGTTCTTCCCACGTTTTGGTTTGCCCCGTTAGAGTTGGAGTGACAATGGGAGTCACTTCAATTCAAAGGTTATCCAGCTGGTGTGCGACGGCCTGCACATCAAGCAGAAATTTCATGCTGCAAACCACCCCCAGTCAGCAGGCCTGGTTGAGAAGTACAATGGTACTCTCAAACTGAAATTGGCGAAAATCCAAGAGAGCACAGGATTGCAGTGGCCAGATGCTTTGATATTAGCCCTTTTGTCTACAAAAGGTACGGCTCACTCTAGGACAGGGTTGTCACCTTACGAGGTTGTGTTCGGGTGCCCCGCGAATGTCTGGGGCGTCCCGCGACCTCGTAGGTTTTCTGAGATTGAATATCCTTTGCTTGTGGACTACCTGTATGAGTTGACTAAAAACCTGCGTTCTATTCACCAACAGATCCATGAGGTCCTGCCACCAGCTCCCGAGGGGCCAGGCCATGATATTGAAGGAAGTGACCCGATTAGGGCCACCCGGGTCACTCGCGACCACCTCTCAGCCTTCCAAACAAATGAAGAGTCGGTCAGACAGTAGAGAATACAAACCAAAGTTATTTATTAGTATGCGCTCGAGCGGAGTCCGATCTGACCAGCCTCCTTAGATAGCTGCCGAGGGACTGACCCTTACCAACATAACATCAGATATTATACACTTCCAATACCCAACAGGACCCGCCCAGACTGGAAATTTCCAGTTAGAGCAGGTTAACAAAGGAGGCACAGAAGGATGAGCTACACTCTTGGGAACGGGTACATGCTATCTCAGCTTCAAGGTTATTCTGCCCGGGCCCAGCTCTCTAAGAGAGTGGAAGCAGGCTACCTACGAAGAAAGGCATGCAAAAACAGAATGATCTATTCATTAGTGCAGCGAAGCTCAACCGTGAATAATAAAGAGCAACAATCGAGGCTGCTTTCTGCTGAGGCAGACAGTATGAGACAGTAGCTTCATTTCGATCATGGCACAAAATGGCGGCTGAATACAAAATGGTGCCGCAAATGCTAACTTAACTCGCACAATGCTAGAAGGAGTCAGCCAGACGCATTCTCAGTCTAACAGACCCTCCTTTTAGCATTTGCTAACAATTTTGTCTAATGCTATATGCAAAGTAAAAGGACTATTATTATATGCCAGTACACACATTATTAATATTCAAAATTACCCTCATCAATGGCCATGAGGTCGTGGACAGCCTGCATCATCATGCCCGAAGATTTAGCATCATGTATTGAGGCCTTCGGAGTGGGTGTTAACTTTCCAACACAGTAAGCACAGCAAGCAGGAAGGCAATGTACGCATAGACAACATGTGAAAATGACACCTGCAATTGCTATCAGAAAGATAAGAATCTTCCACCCCCAAGAGGCTACGAAGCCCCAGAACCAACCAGAAAGTGTCCAAGTACCATTCTCTTGGTGGATATCAGATGCGAGCCTATGCAACTTCTCTATTGCAGCGTATACATTAGGAGCATGGTCTGGTATGTACACATAGCAACTACTGCCGATCACGCAACAAGTTTCGTAGCCTGAAGCTCAGCTGTAATGTTGGTCAAGATCCCTGCCGTGGTGTTAATGACCCCTTCCACCACCCTAGTGAGCCTACGGATATTAAGGCTATTGGACATGGGGTCCCAAAAGGGGACAAGGCCTTTCATAGCATCAGTGAACTGCTGCAAAGTAGTGTCTGTCTGATCTATGTCTTCTGTGTCAATAACTCTTCTAACACGAGACAGATGAATGAGAGTATTTATAAAGCGCAACGTTCACTCCATGGAGCATCTTGGCGCTTGATGGGGACTCCTACGCCGCAATCGATGATCCCTATGGTAGTTGGATGGTGCTATATACACTGGGGGAAGGAGTAATGGGAGATAACATATTCCGGACCATCCCAGAGGAAGCCAAACATACGCCTGGGACCCACAAACAAAATAAACATTGTGAGGGGGTAGCAGAGGTGGGCTACTTTTTGTGCTCAGTACATAGGTGTAATTGCAATTACTCTCGCCCACTTGAACTGGTCCATATCCTTGAACACAGAAACCCGCTGTTGTGTTTACCACGGGCACCGGCATTGCTTCATCGTGAGTAATATTGCGTATCTGGAAGGACTTAAAATATTCAGTGACATTAAACCCCTGGAAATCCAACATTTCATTTTGAAGCCATGTTACATTTTGTTCTTTATCATATATATTCATACAAGCTGTCGGGGACAATGTATCAGGGGCCCCTTGTTCTCCTGGGGTAAACCCTTGGTGGACACGTATATACTCCAAGACAGTGTCATAATCAGCTAATGTCATATTCATAGTATCTAAATGGAAATTAGTATATACCATAGTAAACAATTGGAACCATGCCTCGCAACTCCCGAGGTAGGAAAAAGGCAAGGACAACAATACATCATTTTTGTGGGTCACTGAAGGGAGTAATCCACAGATCCAACAATTCGTGACATTGGACGTGCCATGCGCCTGGTGGAGCATCTGCAAGAAAACGTTATCTACATATGTTTTTCTGTGTTCCCCTTTGTGAGGAGCCAGAGTGACAAACATGTGCTCAGGGGGAACAGGCGTTGCACCAATTAGAACAATTACTATGAAAACTATCTTACTCCTTTTGGACCAGGTGGGCCAACCAACCCCGTCCCCCTCTGAACGATGTGCTGCAAAAGGCTGTTCCTCCTCAAAAAGGATACATTGTTGTTAGAGGGAAAGAAATGCAATGCAATGCAATGGGGCAGGTGGCAAAGAAACGAGAGAATGGGCAAAAGTTCCAAGCGTCCCTCAGAGCCTCGCTGGCACTCTTATTGTTCATCTACGGTGGTGCTGTTGAGCACTTTCGGTGGAGCTGCGCGATCGCAGCCCTTTCTGAAGAAATCCCACGTCGTTCAGGGTAGTGCACCCCCCCTTTTCCGGGGAAGCATGTCGAATTCTCCCTGTCCAATGTCTGAACAATGCACCAATCTCCCTTTCCCTTTCCACAGGCAAGGTACACCCTATTCTTTTTCCTCGCAGTCCATCCCTACTAGTCTGACTTCTCCTTTGGTGCACTGTTCCTCCATCGGGGACGCAAATTGTGCCTAGCCACTCCAGGCACAGAGGGGTCAGCAAACAGGGGCTCAGACACAGAGTGGCCAATGGACTGGGGTTCAAGCACAGATGGGCCAGCAGACTGGGGCTCCTGGATGGCCTTGATCTCAGGTGGCACTGCCTCGTTCAACACTGCGTTGTTCTCTTCATCTGAGTGTGCCCACGTCAGCCGAGCATCAGAGAAAGGAACAAAACGGGGCACTTGCTCTGTTTCAGAATCGTCAACTCCATCAAGCACCCACTGATCGTAAGGTAAAGGGAGGGGCACCTTACAACAGTGGTTGGAGTGTATCCAGTTCTTCTGGCCGGCCACCTTCACGGCACTTCGGGTGGCAAGGAGCACCTGGGCAGGCCCCTTCCAGCGGGGCTCCAAACTTCCTTTCCTCTGGAAGTGCTTCGTTAAAACATAATCCCCAGGCTGAAGATCATGTCCTGGCCCCTCAGGCACTGCCGGCAAGGCTTCGTGAATCTGTTGGTGAATAGAATGCAAACTTTTAGTCAACTCATACAGGTAGTCCACTAGCATAGGGTATTCTATCTCGGAGAACCGACGAGGTTGCGGGACGCCCCAGACATTTGCCGGCCGACCGAACATGACCTCGTACGGTGACAATCCTGTCCTAGTGTGAGCCGTAGCTCTTGTAGACAAAAGGGCTAATGGTAAAGCATCTGGCCACTTCAATCCTGTGCTCGCCTGAATCTTTTCTAATTTCAGTTTGAGGGTACCGTTGTACTTCTCAACCAAACCTGCTGACTGGGTATGATTTACAGCATGGAACTTCTGCCTAATGTGTAGACCATCACAGACCAATTGAATGACTTTTGAATTGAGGTGACTACCATTGTCACTCCAAATCAAACGGGGCAAGCCGAAACGAGGGAAGAACTCCTTCAAGAATGCCTTCGCCGTAGCCAAGGCTGTATTCTCTTTAGTGGGATAAGCCTCAACCCACTTGCTGAATGCACAAAGAACTACTAGCACGTATTTCAGATTGTTCACTCGTTCCATTTCAATAAAGTCCATCTGGAGGACCTCGAAAGGGAACAAAGGAGGTGCAAAATTACCAGGGGGCATAGGGGTGCCTTTCCCGGGGTTGTACATCATGCATACCATACAGTATTTCACCAGGTGAGCAGCAGTCTTGGGGATATTGTCATTCTGCCACACGGGGTCTAGCAGTTTGCATATGCCCTTGGCACTGATATGAGCTGGCCCGTGGGCCATAGTGACTACAGGGAGGACATAGGCGTCTGGTAGCATCCATCTCTGTTTCCCTGACTTATCCGTCCAACACCCATCCTCATCTAAACGTGCTGTACTCTCCTGCCAGACTGCTAACTCCTCAATTGTTGCCTCGCTTTGAATCTCCTTTACACTGTCCAGTGTGTCCTCAAACATAGTGACTTCGGGCATCCACATAGCAGGACCTGCCACAAACATCTTTTTCATCTTAGTTCGGGCTGTCTCCTTAGCTATCTGATTCGCAAACGCATTCCCCCTACCCACATCATCAGTGACTGCCTTGTGGGCGCTGCACTTTATTATGGCCAATTTCTTAGGGAATAGTCAGGGCAGACAGGAGCCTATGTATAAGGGGGCCATTCTGGATGCTTGTCCCATGGGAAGTGAGAAACCCTCTCTCTGCCCAGAGCCGTCAAAAATTATGGGCGACCCCGAAGGCATACTGGCTGTCAGTATAAATATTAACAGCCAGTCCCTCGCTCACTTCACAGGCTCGAATAAGGGCGACTAGTTCAGCTGCTTGAGCAGACTGCTAGGGAACTTGTGATGTTTCAACTACCGTTTGCAGTGGGGTGAGAGCGTATGCTGCAGTGGTGGTGCCATCTGGTAATTTGAAAAAAGAACCATCGACATATAGTTCCCCTTGGGGGTCAGATAAGGGAACATCAGTCTGGTCTACCCGTCCCTTCGTCTCTTCTTCTGTTAAAAAAGACAATCATATATGTCTATTTCTTCACGCTCAGAAGGGAGGGGTAGTAAAGTGGCAGGGTTCAGAGTGGCACATCTTTTGATCGTAATATGCGGGGCAAAGAAAGTTAGCTCATAACCGGTCAGACATGCACTGTTGAGGTGCTGTGTCTTGGTTTTATTCAAAAGGGTATCCACAGCATGGGGGACCATAACTGTGAGGTCAGTATCAAGTACGAGCCCCGCCGATTGTCGGATAGAGACGGCCACAGCCGCGACCGCTCTTAGACAGCTCGGGAGGGCTCTTGCGACAGGGTCAAGCAAGGCTGAGAAATAAGCACACAGCCTCTGCTTACCTCCAAAGGCCTGTGTTAAGACAGAAAGCGCACAACCAGCCGTCTTGTGTACATACAACACGAACGGCTTTGCATAGTCTGGCATACCAAGCACAGGTGCAGAGCAAAGCACAACTTTCAATTGCTCAAAAGATTGCTGACATTCATGCGACCAGGGCAAGGGTTTATGCGCATCTTTAGTGGTTAGAGCCAACAAAGGTTTTGTTAGTAACGAATAGTTAGCAATCCAATGCCGGCAATAAGAAGTAATGCCAATAAAAGCGCGCATGTCCCTCTGAGTTTTAGGAATAGGCATTTTAACAAAAGCACTAATACGCTCTGGGGTCAATCTCCTACCCTCCTTCGACAGCAGGTGACCTAAATAGGTGACCTCCTGTCGACAATACTGAAATTTAGAAAGGGACACCTTATGTCCATGGTGCGCCAAATGCAGTAACAATTGAACTGTACTTTTTCTACAACCTTCTTCAGTGTCAGAAGCAATAAGAAGGTCGTCCACGTATTGCAGCAAGACATTACCTGGGGGAAACGAAAGGGAGTCCAATTGGGCTTTCAAGGCTCGACTATATATACTGGGACTCTCTGTATAGCCTTGGGGAGCCCAACAGAATCTAAAGCTTCTGCCAGCTAGGGTAAAACCGAACAGATGTCGGCTATCAGGATGAATCGGAATGCTAAAGAGCGCATTTTTCAAATCAATGACAGAGAAGAATTTAGCAGAGGAAGAAATCATTGTCAGAAGAGCAGTAATATCAAGGACGACCGGGAACTGAGGGACCACTATCTTATTAACTGCGCACAAATCAATCAGAAAACGATAAACATCTGGGTGGTCATCGGGGGAGTCTGAAGAAGCCTTTTTTAGAATTGGAAGAATAGGGCTATTACACACATTCGCAGTCGTCTCTTCAACCACACCTGACTCAATGAGATCTTGTATAATTCGCAGCAAAGCTCGCTCCCCCGCTTGTGGAATTTTGTACTGGGGAATACGAGGCAAAATAGCATTGTCTTTAACTTTAATGCAAACCGGGGGAATCATCAACCGTCCCACATCTGTATCCCCAGTGGCCCACAACGTGTGCGGAACATCCTTAAATTCAGCCAGAAGGGGTGCATCTTTGGACAGACATTGCTTAGTGCTACCAACGTTCGGGCCCATCGTCATGTAAACACCGTCCGGGGAACAAAAAATTGTAGCATGTAGTCTCTTTAACCCCTTCCGTGGGAGCCGTCCGACGTCACGGTGGGTGTGTGCGTCGGACGGCTCCCAGCCGTCCTAGCACCCACCCACGGGGGAAGCGCTGGCGCTCCCCCCGTGGGCCACCCTCCTACGTGCCTCTACCGGGGAAGGCAGGGGAAGCCCTTCCCCTGCCTCCCCCCCACCCCTCCTCCTCATCATCAATGACGTCAGCGCGCGATGCGCGCTGACGTCATTGGAGGTTTCCCTTTTGTTTCCCGACGCGCTGGAAGCCATTTGCTTCCATCGCGTCGGGGAACAAAGGTGAGTTTTGGCTCTGGGGAGGGGGGGATTTAAACAAAAGAGGCATCGGGGGAAAGGAAAGGGTTTTCCTTTCCCCCGATGCCTCTTTTGTGCATGCCCACTAGCACCAGGTATTATTTTTTAATTTTTTATTTAAATGTCTATACAGCGTGCGGGGAGTGGGCCCTTAGGCAAGGGTCGCTCCCCTTTTGGGGCCCATATGTTTTAGCGGTCTGCCCCCCTGAGGGGGCAGATCTCGCCAATAATTTAAAATGTAAAAGCCCACTAGACCACCAGGGACTAACTGTGGGGAGTGGCCCCTTGGGCAAGGGTCACTCCCCATTGGGGGCAATGTTTTTTAAATTTAAATGCCTAAACAGCGTGCGGGGAGCGGCCCCTTAGGCAAGGGTCGCTCCCCTTTTGGGGCCCATATGTTTTGGCTGTCTGCCCCTCTGGGGGGCAGATTTCGCCATGCAATTTTGTTTGAGATGCCCACTAGACCACCAGGGACTAACTGGGGGCAGATCTCGCCACTTAATTTAATTTTAAAAGCACACTAGACCACCAGGGACTAACTGTGGGGAGTGGCCCCTTGGGCAAGGGTCACTCCCTATTGGGGGCAATGTTTTTGGCTATCTGCCCCCCTGGGGGGGCAGATTTCACCATGTAATGTTATTTTAGATGCCCACTAGACCACCAGGGACTAACTGGGGGCAGATCTCGCCACTTAATTTAATTTTAAATGCCCACTAGACCACAAGGGAATAACTGTGCGGAGTGGCCCCTTGGGCAAGGGTCACTCCCCATTGGGGGCAATGTTTTTGGCTGTCTGCCCCCCTGGGGGGGGCAGATCTCGCCATGTAATGTTATTTTTGATGCCCACTAGACCACCAGGGACTAACTGTGGGGAGTGGCCCCTTGGGCAAGGGTTGCTCCCCTTTTACGGGGGTGAATATTTTATTTATACTCTTAGGCCCACCTATCCCTTAGCTTGGCTGGTGCATATTTGCATATGTGATTGTAATGTTTTATTCTCCTTTTTATTCTAGTGTAAAGCTTTTGATTCTTGTTTGAGGTTTCGGCAGTGGTTGTTCTGCAGTTTTGCGTAGTTGCATTTATTTGGTAAGAAAAACATTTTTGTTGTGTTTACTCCAAATGAGTATTATTGTCATGCATGAATGAATTTTTTTGTAAGTGGTGTGATAATGGCAGCATATTTAGTTAGTGTTTTGAGTATGAAATTCTTTGCGATGTGTTTTGCATTGTCTTATGTGTAATTTTCTTTTTTCTTTTTCATTTTTAGTGGGATATTGTTGATCCTTACTGTGTCTGTGCAGAGTAGGTGGTGGTGAGTCTAGCTGCTTCTGGCAAGTGAGTGGTATAGTTTTGGAGTATATAGGTCTTTGTGATAAAGACGCATTTTGTTTATTACTTATTTTACAAAGTGTTTGTTGTTGTTGACTTGTTTGACCAGTTACCTTTATTAGTAAGGATTATGGCTAGCCATAGAATTACTGCTCAGCAGGTGGTTGGTATGCTTTTTGAATCTTCCTCTGACCATGATTATGAGACTGACAGTGAGTCTGAGGGAGAGGAGGGAGGGGAAGATTCAGGCAGTGAGTTTTCTCTCCACGTGGAATCATCGGATGATGAAGCTACTCTCAGTGCGGATGAAGCTACTCTCGGTGTGGATGAAGCTACTCTCAGTGCGGATGAAGTTTCTGTTTTAGAGGAGGGCACTGATGTGCCAATGGTGCAAGAGGCATCTGGATTGCAGCTTGGGGCTGTAAGGCTTCCCATTGGTAGTGCTGGACTCTGGGTTGATCCAAACATGGTGCAGCCGGTGTTGCCTGCCTTTAGTGGTGATGCAGGGTGTAGAGTGAATTGTGAAAAGTTTTTGCCTATACAGTTTTTTCAGTTGTTTATGGATGAAGTATTTTTGGCTGAGATAGTTGAGCAGACTAATTTGAATGCTGAACAGTTTTTGAGGGACAACAGTGCCAGACTTAGGCCCCGCTCTAGAGCTACCCGGTGGACTCCCACAAATCTGGATGAGATGAAGAAGTTTTGGGGTTTGACTTTTTTGATGGGCTTGATAAGGAAGCCGTCCCTGGCTTCATATTGGTCTACCAGTCCCTTGATGGCAACGGCCATATTTCCTGCAATGATGAGTCGTGATCGGTATTTACTTTTGCTTTGGATGCTGCATTTTGTTGATAATGCTTTGGCATTGCCACGAGATCACCCTGACTGTGACCGTCTTTTTAAGATTCGGCCTGTTCTTGATCACTTTGTAGATCGATTTTCAGAGATCTATACTCCAGGCAAAGAAATATCTATTGATGAGTCTTTGGTCCTGTTCAAGGGCCGTTTGGTTTTTAGGCAGTACATTCCTAGCAAGAGGGCACGTTATGGAATTAAGCTGTATATGTTGTCTGAGAGTAGGACAGGATATGTCTTTAAGTTCCGGGTGTACACTGGTAAGGATTCCACTATTGACCCCCTTGGTTGTCCGTCCACTTTTGGAGTTTCAGAGAAAATTGTGTGGGAACTTGCTAGAGGACTGTTTAACAGAGGTCACCATTTGTACCTTGATAACTTCTACACTGCTGTGCCATTGTTTAAGGAATTGTTAAAAGTGGACAATCCGCTCTAACCGTAAAGGTTACCCAAAAGAGCTTGTTTGCAAAAAGCTTCAGAGGGGACAGTGCAGTGCCTTGCGTAGTGAGGAACTGCTAGCTGTGAAATTTGTGGACAGGAGGGATGTGTACATGCTGACTACCATCCATGATGAGAGTACTTCACCTGTGACTGTTCGGGGTCAGGTTGCTGAAGTGCGCAAACCTGTGTGCATTGTAGACTACAATAAGCACATGGGTGGTGTCGATAGAGTAGATCAGAGGTTGGAACCTTACACTGCTGTTCGTAAGGCTTACATTTGGTATAAGAAGTTGGCCATCCATCTCTTCAATTTAGCAACTTTTAATGCTTTTGTTGTGTTCAAGGAGTGTTCTCCTGCATCAAAGATGACTTTTGTTCAGTTTCAGGAGTCTGTGATAGGCAGCCTTGTTGTTGTGGAACAGGCAAGTGTTCCTAGAGTTGGAGTGGTGGAGGATGTGGCTAGATTGAAAGAGCGTCACTTTCCCGATTTAATTCCTCCCACGCCCAAAAAAACCAATCCCTGTAAGAGATGTAGAGTCTGTTTGCGAAGAGGTATGCGGAAGGAGAGTCGTATGCACTGTGCCGATTGTCCTTCTAATCCTGGGCTGTGTGTGCCCACATGTTTCAGATTGTATCACACTCGAAAGAGTTTTTGGGAGCAACCGTGAGTCTAATAGTGTACTGCCTGGTCTGTATGGTTTTATATAGTTGTTGTTCAGTTTCACTGTTGGCATTAGAATGATGTCTTTAGTTACTGCTGTTGTTTTTGTAGTTATAGTTTTGTATCTAGTTGCAATTTGTTTGTGTTTTTATTCTTGTTAAAATAAATTGATGACGGTGTGCGTGGACTGGCGCTTGGCTGACTGTGCGTGGACTGGCGCTTGGCTGACTGTGTGCGTGGACTGGCGCTTGGCTGACTGTGTGCGTGGACTGGCGCTTGGCTGGCGGTGTGCGTGGGCTGGCGCTTGGCTGGTGGTGTGCGTGGGCTGGTGCTTGGCTGGCGGTATGCGTGGGCTGGTGCTTGGCTGGCGGCGTGCGTGGACTGGTGCTTGGCTGGCAGTGCGTGGACTGGTGCTTGGCTGGCGGTGAGTGGACTGGCGCTTGGCTGGCGGTGTGCGTGGACTGGCGCTTGGCTGGCGGTGTGCATGGACAGGCGCTTGGCTGGCAGTGTGCGTGGAATGGTGCTTGACTGGCGGTGAGTGGGCTAGCGCTTGGCTGGCGGTGTGCGTGCATGCGCTTGGCTGGCGGTGTGTGTGGACTGGCGCTTGGCTGGCGGTGTGCTTGGACTGGTGCTTGGCTTGCGGTGTGCGTGGATGGGTGCTTGGCTGGCGGTGTGTGAGTAGTGACTTGCTGCTGGTCACTACACACACTGCTAGCCAAACGCCACTCCATGCAATCCGTGAGCTGGTGTGGTTGCTGTGTCAGGAATGTGTGGGCGTGTGAAAGTGATGGGCCCTTGAATGGCCCTGTCTGCTGGTGTGAGTGTTGTAATGTGCTGGGCCCGCGGCTGGCGGTGTGAATGGTTTGTATGTGTCACACGTATGAAAGGTGTATGAATGGCCTGTAAAGTGGTTGGTACCTTGTCGTGGCTTTACAGCTCACGAGCTGTGAGTCAATGGTTCAGTTTCTCGTCCTTTCAATTATTAACAGTGCATTTCATTTTTGTGAAATCTCTGGTTAATACAACTGTATATACTGAACCATCACTCACCCTCGTGCCAAATCCAACCAGTATGTCTGTGTGCTTGAAGAATAGGTGGTTGTGCAGAAATATTTGTCTTTTCTGTGTTTCTCAAGCAGGGTGTACCTTGTCCCTTTTTGTGAATGTTGTAATGTGTTGGTTTCGTGCCTGGTGGTGTGAATGGTCTTGTGTGTATCACGTATGAAAGGTGTGTGAATGGCCTGTAAAGCGGTTGGTGCCTTGCCGAGGCTTTACAGCTCATGAGCTGCGTGTCACTGGTTCAGTTTTTTGTCCTTTTAATTATTGACAGTGCATTTCATTTTTGTGAAATCTCTTGTTAATAAAATTTTATATACTGAACCATCACTCGCCCTCGTGCCAAATCCAACCAGTATGTGTGTGCGCTTGAGGAATAGATGGCTGTGCAGTAATGTTTGTCTTTTTAGTCTCTCTGCCAAGGTGTACATTCCATCTAAGAATAACCTACCAACTGTAGATATTGTCGTAAACTAAACACCCATGGGAGTACATGGTGATGTCTCTCTTGTGGATACCAACACGTTATCTTACCCACCACAATGTCCTGCAAACCTCAAAATGTCTGCCACATTTTCCTTGCATTATTGTGCCAAAATGTTCACGCTGTAGAAAGAAATAACAAATTTCCTACCCCCCCCGCCTTTCTCCAAGTATCCCAATAGAAATGGTACCTCACTCGTGTGGGAGGCCCAAGTACCCGCGACAGGCAAGGGCCCAAAACGTAGTGAGGCGACATCAAAATTGCCTATCACAAAACTACCTGGTTTTGCAAGGGGGGTCACCTGGGTTTTTGGCCCCGTGCTTGGCGGCCATCTAGGGAAACCTACCAAACCCACACATTTCTGAAAACTTGACACCTGGAGGATTCCAGGGAGGTGTGGCTTGTGTGGATCCCCCAACGTTTCCTTACCCAGAATCCCCTGCAAACCTCAAATTTAGCTGAAAAAAATCACTTTTTTCGCACATTTTTGTGTGGGAAAGTTGTGGCATCACCGGGCTGACACAAATTTCCTACCACCAAGCGTTCCCCCGGGTCTCCCGATAAAAATGGTGCCTCACTCGTGTGGGAGGCCCAAGTACACGCGGCAGACAAGGGCCCAAAACGTATTGAGGCGACATCAAAATTGCCTATCTCAAAACGACCTGGTTTTGCAAGGGGGTCACCTGGGTTTTGGCCCCGTGCTCGGCGGCCATCTAGGGAAACCTACCAAACCCACACATTTCTGAAAAACTAGACACCCGGGGATTCCAGTGAGGTATGGCTTGCATGGATCCCCCAATGTTCCCTTACCCAGAATCCCCTGCAAACCTCAAATTTAGCTGAACAAATCACTTTTTTCGCACATTTTTGTGTGGGAAAGTTGTGGCATCACCGGGCTGGCACAAATTTCCTACCACCCAGTGTTCCCCCGGGTCTCCCAATAAAAATGGTGCCTCACTCGTGTGGGAGGCCCAAGTACCCGCGACAGGCAAGGGCCCAAAATGTATTGAGGCGACCTCAAAATTGCCTATCTCAAAACAACATGGTTTTGCAAGGGGGGTTCCCATTGTTTTTGGCCCCGTGCTCGGCGGCCATCTAGGGAAACCTACCAAACCCACACATTTCTGAAAACTAGACACCCGGGGGATTCCAGGGAGGTATGGCTTGCGTGGATCCCCCAACGGTTCCATACCCAGAATCCCCTGCAAACCTCAAATTTTGCAGAAAAAGTCACTTTTTTAACACATTTTTGTGTGGGAAAGTTGTGGCATCACCGGGCTGACACAAATTTCCTACCACCCAGCATTCCCCCGGGTCTCCCGATAAAAATGGTGCCTCACTCATGTGGGAGGCCCAAGTACCCGCGACAGGCAAGGGCCCAAAATGCATTGAGGCGACCTCAAAATTGCCTATCTCAAAATGACCTGATTTTGCAAGGGGGTCACCTTTGCTTTTGGCCCCGTGCTCGGCGGCCATCTAGGGAAAACTACCAAACCCACACATTTCTGAAAACTAGACACCCGGGGGATTCCAAGGAGGTATGGCTTGCGTGGATACCCCAACGTTTCCTTACCCAGAATCCCCTGCAAACCTCAAATTTAGCTGAAAAATCACTTTTTCGCACATTTTGTGTGTGGAAAGTTGTGGCATCACCGGGCTGACACAAATTTCCTACCACCCAGCGTCTCCCGGGTCTCCCGATAAAAATGGTGCCTCACTCGTGTGGGAGGTTCAAGTACCCGCGACAGGCAAGGGCCCAAAACGTATTGAGGCGACGTCAAAATTGCCTATCACTGTGAAATTGTGGTGTGTCCACGTTGCATTTTGCGCCATTTCCTGTCGTGGGCACTAGGCCTACTCACAGAAGTGAGGTACCATTTTTCTCGGAAGACTTTGGGGAACGCGGGGTGGGTGGAAATTTGTGGATCCACGCAGATTCCAGAACTTTCCACCACAGAAATTTGCGGAAAATGTGTTTTTTTTGACGATTTTTTAGGTTTGCAAGGGATTCTGGGTAACAGAACCTGGTGGGAGCCAGTCAAGTCACCCCATCCTGGATGTCTAGTTTTCAAAAATGTATAGGTTTGCTAGGTTTCCCTAGGTGCCGGCAGAGCTAGGGTTCAAAAACTACAGCTAGGCACTTTGCCAAAAAAGGGTCATTTTTCACTGTGAAATTGTGGTGTGTCCACGTTGCGTTTTGCGCCGTTTCATGTCGCGGGCACTAGGCCTACCCATGCAAGTGAGGTACCATTTTTCTTGGAAGACTTTGGGTAACGCGGGGTGGGTGGAAATTTGTGGATCCACGCAGATTCCAGAACTTTCCACCTCAGAAATGTGAGGAAAATGTGGGTTTTTTGCCATTTGTTTAGGTTTGCAAGGGATTCTGGGTAACAGAACCTGGTGAGAGCCAATCAAGTCACCCCATCCTGGATTCCCCTGGGTGTCTAGTTTTCAAAAATATATAGGTTTGCTAGGTTTCCCTAGGTGCCGACAGAGCTAGGGTTCAAAAACTACAGCTTGGCACTTTGCAAAAAAAGGTTAATTTTTCATTGTGAAAATGTGGTGTGTTCACGTTGCGTTTTGAGCCGTTTCCTGTCGTGGGCACTATGCCTACGCACACAAGTGAGGTACCATTTTTATCGGGAGACTTAGGGTAATTCAGATTTGTAAAGCAACTATTATTACCTATTTACTTTCAATGAATTTCTGCCTTCCAAATGAAAGACAATATGTAAAAAAGAAGTCATTTTGAAAAATGCCCGATAATTCTCATGCTAGTATGAGTATTCCCAATTTCAGAAATGTGCAAATATCTACTGTTTCTAAACTCTATATTTTGTTCCCATTTCAGAAATACATAGGTGTCTTTCATACCGATTTTTCCATGTGTACATTTTCCCAGAATAATTGCTATATACCCGGTACATATTAAAAAACCATTGCAAGTTGCTGCTCAGTTTTTGGCTCTGGGTTCGTCGGGTTCTTGGTGAACCTACAAGTCCTATATATCCCCACAACCAGTAAGGTCCCACGGATGTAACGGTATATTACTTACAAAGAGCTGTCATAATTAGAAGAAGTTACAGGTGAAAACGTTAACACAAAAGGCTGTTTTTTCAACTAATTTTCAATTTTTCCTATATTTAACTGTTAGTTTCTATAAAGAAACCTTGAAGGATCTACACAAATGACCCCTTGCTGAATTCAGAATTTTGTCTACTGTACTAAAATGTATAGCTTTCCAGGATCCATTATTGCTTTCATACCCATTTCTACCATTAACTGGAAGGAGGTTGAAAGCACAAAAAGTAGCAAAAATAAGCTATGTCCCAGAAAAATGCCAAAACTGTGTAAAAATGTTGGTTTTCTGACAAAAGTCTGTCATTCCCTAAAAGCTGGGAAAATGGTGATTTCAGCCCCACAAATCCTTTTTTGATACCATTTGCAGGAAAAAACCCAGACGCTTTCATTTGCAGCCCTTTTTTCCCATTTTTCCACCCAAAATTTAGCTGTATTTTGGCTAATTTCTGGGTCCCCTCCAGGGGAATCCACAAACCCTGAGTACCTTTAGAATCCCCATGATGTTGGAAGAAAAGGACGCAAATTTGGCGTGGATCCCTTTGTGGTCAAAACGTTACAGGGGCCTAAGCACAAACTACCCCAAATAGCCAAAAAAAGGCTGGAAAGGCCTAGCAGCGAAGGGGTTAATAAATCCAAGCCCATCAAATTTTCCCCACAATTAGATGTCAACAGAAACGGCGAATCCACAGTAAAGGGACAGATAGTCAAGGCAAGGGGTTTAGAAATGGGGCTCACAACCAGCACACCAGAAAAGCCTACCGGAACATTATTTTGGCCAGACAGAGCTGCCCCGGGGACCATCGAACGAGAAAAAGCTATTCATTGGACCTGTGTCCACTAAGAATTTCTTAACTGAGCCTTGCAAATCTGCGATGACAAAAGGACCCCGCTGATCTACAGGTATCTGGACTGGTCCCTCACCCTGTCCCTGGCTGTCCTAGCTGTGAGACATCCCTGTCACCTCGTCCAGATCATAATCATCATCATAATACTATCTTCCTCGAGGATCATCAAAATAGTTCTGGTCAGAACCCTGCGATGTCCCACCTTCCTGAGCCCTGCCCTGATCACTTACTCCACGACCCCGTCCACGAGTACCCCGTCCTCTAGGGGCCACGACTTTCTGTAATAACACCAGACACTCGCTATGCCAGTGCCCCTCCTCTTTGCAGTACACGCACTGATTCAGCCCCACAGGCGCAGCGTTCCTGCTAGCAAGGGGAAGCTGCCGGGCCGGACCAGCCTCACGACCCCTACCATTTCCCCTAGATGCCTGCCTTAATAACACCTTCCTCTTCAACTCCCTGTGCTTCTTCTATTTCTCCTCATTTTCCCTTTGTTCATAATACTGTGCCATACTCAATATAAGGAGAGGATGCCGTCCAAGTGCTCTCTGAAGCCTGCAACCGAGCTGCAATCTCTGGGAGTAAGTTCGTAACAAATCTATTGACAAACAATCGGACACCCCCTTCGACTGATAAATCGTGCCCACTAAAATCTAAAAACACACTCTCGAACAGCGTGAAAAAATCAGACACACTTTCATCTTTCTTCCGACGACATGCCGTTAACTTGTCCCAGTCTACTCTTCTCGGTGGAATAAGGGAGTGCATATAGGTAATAATTCGGCCGGGTAAAGCTAATATCTCGGCCTTGGGCTTCTCACCCGGCTTCCTGTCCTTGCCCCATGCCCTAATCTCGTCCCAGGTACCACCCAATTCCACAATGTGGTCCTGCGTATGCACCTGTCGCCAAATATCCACTGGCACTAACAAACCAAAGAACATTTCAATATCTGCTAGTGTCATCACTGTCGATGAGGCAGCTCCCGTCAATTCTTTATAATACGCAGTAGGATTCTTTCTAGGGTCGGGTAACTGATTCTTAAGGGACAAAACCTCACTCCTTTTCCATGGAGTATAAACCCATTGTTCTTGAAAACGAGCCTCTACTCGCTGTCTGACAACAGCATCATGCTGATCACGCAACTCCGGAATTTCAGGGTGATAAATGGGGTGAACTTCCCTCATCGGAAACTGGGATCCTGTCGTCGGGCTCTTCTGAAGTAACCTACCTCGATAACCAACTAACACTGCAACGTTACCAAAAACTTCACTAGGGGCCATGTCAGCAGCATACACACGGTCCCGGATATCATAAATAATCTGGAGTGCTACACCACTGAAACACTGTTCCCACAATCCAATTAAAGTAGCCGACATGTGCTTAAGGGCATGTTGCTGTACGAACGGCTCATATTCTTTCAACACACTCCACACATCCTCCACACTGTAAACAGGATTTCGGGCCCACTGGGCGGCCTGATTAGCTACCATCTTTTTCTCTGCATCTCCCGCATCAGATCGGATCAATACCCGCCCCAATCGCTCCCTTGCAGTCGCCCAGTCCCCGTTGTCTAGTCCACGCACCGGCGTCCCAATACTCAGCAAGGTCGGGGAATGGAGAAGAGGGGAAGACACAGTAGCCGAAGGAGCGGGCACCAGAGTTATTAATGGATGTGTAGTCACTGTCAGGGCTGAGGAGGGTGATGCCATAACGATAGGCGCAGCAGGGAGACTAGCGGTCATTGTAACTGTCGGAGGCGAGGCTAAAGAAGAGGCAAGGGGCGCAGTGGCCAAAGCGACTTGGTCAGCAGTAGAAAGAATGGGAGCAACAGGGACAGGAAGAACAGATGGCAGAGACTGTGGGACAAAGGGATATATTTTCTGTGGCGCGTAAGGGGGTGGGGGTCGAGTCTCTAACAACTCCTCCACAAATGGATCGCCTTCCTCTCGGGCGACATAGGATTTGTCACATTGCAATCGAAACTTTCTATCAGCACATTCTATACCTTTCTCTACTTTCTCTCTATTGTACGCTACTGCTTTCTGAGTCACTGTCTGCATTCTCCCTTTTCGGGCCTCTTTTTCTGCTTTCATTCGCCTCTGCTTAGCTTCCTTCTGCCATACCTGGAGATAATCAAACATCGACTGCCTACTTCGTTTTGCAAACAATTTATCCTGCAGGAAATTCAGTTTTTGTTCATCATAGATACCTGTTAACGGCCACTGCAACGCGGCATTGTCCCTTGTATATTTGTGCCATAATATACTAAACATAATAGGGCCAAGGCCATGTTTAACATACATGTCAAAGTTCGGGGTGCCCTCCGGAGGCGCAGGTTGCCTTTCCTCCAATCGAGCATCAGCAGAACAACAACGGCACCCCACACAGCACAACCTGCTCAGGCAAGGCATCTTAAGAGAAAACAAGTTCACTCTTCATGCCAGACAAATAATTTGCAAATACCTTCGCCAAAAATCGGTCCGCAGACCTTATCAAATGCAAGTCAAAAATAGTAAAGAACCCAAAAACAAATCCAAGCGCTTGTCCAAAACCGATCCTCAGACCGTACCAAACACAAACCAAAAGGGCGCCATAACCACAAAGAACCAAACAAACTCACCTGGTGCACACAGGTCAGGCGAATGTATTCTCCACTGCCGACTCTTCGGACCAAACGGTCAAATCCAAGGGTTTCGCCATTCAGGACCCCAGCCGGGATGACCACTGGGCAAGGCACCGCCCGGTCAGACAGTCGGGGCAGCTGCGAGTGCAAGACTCTCTTGTGCAGTGATCCCCGGTCTGCCCATCCGACCCGACGTGGCCCCGTCCTCCTCACCCGTCCGCGGGCAAAGATGGGTCACTCGCCCGATGGGGTCCCTGTTCGGGCGCCAACCGAATTAAGTGACCCGATTAGGGCCACCCGGATCACTCGCGACCACCTCTCAGCCTTCCAAACAAATGAAGAGTCGGTCAGACAGTAGAGAATACAAACCAAAGTTATTTGTTAGTATGTGCTTGAGCGGAGTCCGATCTGACCAGCCTCCTTAGATAGCTGCAGAGGGACTGACCCTTACCAACATAACATCAGATATTATACATTTCCAATACCCAACAGGACCCGCCCAGACTGGAAATTTCCAGTTGGAGCGGGTTAACAAAGGAGGCACAGAAGGATGAGCTCCACTCTTGGGACCGGGTAAATGCTATCTCAGCTTCAAGGTTATTCTGCCCGGGCCCAGCTCTCTAAGAGAGTGGGAGCAGGCTACCTACGAGGAAAGGCATGCAAAAACAGAATGATCTATTCATTAGTGCAGCGAAGCTCAACCTTGAATAATAAAGAGAAACAATCGAGGCAGCTTTCTGCTGAGGCACACAGTATGAGACACAAGCTTCATTGCGATCATGGCACAAAATGGCGGCTGAATACAAAATGGTGCCGCAAATGCTAACTTAACTCGCACAATGCTAGAAGGAGTCAGCCAGACGCATTCTCAGTCCAACAATATCCGGCCTGGGGACTACGTCCTGACCAGGCATTTTCAGAGGAAAGGCAGTTTGGCGCCGCGCTGGAGGGGGCCTACTCAAGGTCAAGGCCTCCTTGCTACCCGCTCGGCTGTGAAGGTGGCTGGCAGAAAGAACTGGATACACTCCCAACATTGCAAAAAGGTGCCCCTCCCTTTACCCTACGATCAGTGGGTGCTTGATGGAGTAGGAGACTCTGAAACAGAGCAAGTGCCCCGTTTTGTTCCTTTCTCGGAAGCTCAGCTGATGTGGGCACAAACAGAGGAGGAAAGCGACGCAGTGTTGAACGAGGCAGTGCCACCTGAGATCAAGGTCATCCAGGAGCCCCAGCCTGCTGGCCCATCTGTGCTTGAGCCCCAGTCCATTGGCCCCTCTGTGTCTGAGCCCCTGTTTGTAGACCCCTCTGTCCCTGGAGTAGCTAGGTACAATTTGTGCCCCGACGTAGGAACGGTGCACCAAAGGAAAAGTCAGATTAGCAGGGATGGACTCGACCAGTCAGGCCACAGTAGAATAGGGAGAGGTGAAATTGGTGTATTTTTCGGACATTGGACAGGATTGTTCGAGTGTACTCTCCTGAGGAGGGGAGTGCCCTATCCTGTGCGACGTGGGATTTCTTCAAAGAGCTAGGATCGACTAGCTCCACCGCCGGTGCTCAACAGCGCCAACAATTGATGAACAATAGGAGTCTACCAGCGAGGCTCTGATGGACGCTGGGGACAGTTGCCCCTCACTTGCCTTCTTGTTATTGGCTCCATTGCATGTCCTTTCCTCTGGTTAAAATGTACCCATTTGGTTGTCCCATTATGGAGGAGGAACAGCCCTTTGCAGCCCCGCGTTTCAGGCAGGATGGGTCTGGTTGGTCTACAAAGAGTAAAATAGTTTGTGTAGTAATAGTTCTGATCTCTCTAACAGTGCTTGGAATAGTGTGGTTCCTTGAGGAGAAATATCCTGTGCACTCTTTGATTGGTACAACGCCTGTTCCCCCTGAACACATTTGTTACTTTGGCCCCTGATAAAGGTGAGCACAGAAAAACATACATTGATAATGTTTTCTTGCAAATGCTCCACCAGGCACATGATACATCTAATGTTACTAATTGCTGGATCTGTGGACTGCTCCCTTCTGTGACCCATAAGAACGATATATTGCTGTCCATGCCATTTTCCTATCTTGGGAGCTGTGAGGCCTGGTTTCAATTGTTTACCATGGTATATACTCATTTCCATTCTGATGCTATGAATATGACATATGCTGATTATGATACTGTGTTAGAATGCATACGTGTTCACCAAGGGTTTACTCCAGGAGACAAGGTGCCCCTAATACATTGTCCCCAACAGCTTTTATGAATATATATGAGAATGCGAAAAATGCAACATGGCTTCGAAATGAAATGGTGGATTTCCAGGGGTTCAATGTCACTGAATATTTTAAGTCTTTTCAGATACGCAATATTACTCAAGATGAAGCAATGCCAGTGCTGGTAGTCAACACAACAGCTGGGTTTTGTGTTCAGGGTTTTGGGAATGTTAAAGTGGGTGAGAGTAATTGTAATTATACTTACGTGTTGAGCACAAGCAGTAGACCACCTTTGCTTCCCCCCATTAATGTTTATTTTGTTTGCGGGTCCCAGGCTTATGTGTGGCTTCCGAGGGGGTGGTCTGGCATATGTTATATCTCTTTCCTCCTTCCCCCGGTGTATATAGCACCATCCAACTACCATAGAGATCACCGATTGCAGCGTAGGGGTGTCCATCTATCCCGTATTAGAAGGGTTATCAACACAGAGGACGTAGATCAGACAGATACTACTCTACAGCAGTTTACTGATGCTATGAAGGGTATTATTCCCTTTTGGGGCCCTATGTCCAATAGCCTCAATATTCGGCGGCTCACAAGGGTTGTAGAAGGGGTCATTAATACCACGGCAGGAATACTGACAAATATTACGGCTGAGCTCCAGGCTACGAGACTCGTTGCTCTTCAAAACAGGATGGTGTTAGACGTCATCCTTGCTGATCGGGGAGGGGCCTGCCGTGTCATCGGTAGCAGCTGTTGTGTATACATACCGGACCACGCTCCGAATGTATATGCTGCTATACAGAAGTTGCATAGGCTTGCATCTGACATTCACCAAGAGAACGGTACCTGGACTCTTTCTGGTTGGTTCTGGGGTATAGTAGCATCCTGGGGTTGGAAGATTCTTATCTTTCTGATAGTAATTGCAGGTGTTATTTTCACTTGTTGTCTGTGCGTGCATTACCTTCCTGCCTGTTGTACTTACTGTGTTGGAAAGTTGACACCCACACCGAAGGCCCCAATACATGATGCTAAGTCCTCGGCCATGATGATGCAGGCTGTCCACGACCTCATGTCCATTGACGAGGGAGGGTATTTTTGAATATTGATAATGTGTGAATGAAAATGTAACAGTGGTAGTTTTCTTACTATGCGAGCAGTTGTTGATTTCCTAGCATTAGACAAAATTGTTAGCAAATGCTAAAAGGAGGGTCTGTTGGACTGAAATGCGTCAGGCTGACTCCTTGTAGCATTGTGCGAGTTAAGTTAGCATTTGCTGCACCATTTTGTATCCAGCCGCCATTTTGTACCATGATCGAAATGAAGCTTCTGGCTCATACTGTCTGACTCAGCAGAAAGCAGCCACAATTGTTTTTCTTTAGTGCCCAAGGTTAAGAATCGCTGCACAAATGAATAGATCATACTGTAACTGCATGCCTTTCCCAGTAGGTAGACCTGCTCCCACTCTCAGAGATATGAGCACGGGCAGAGTAACCTTGAAACTAAGTTAGCGTGTACCCGGTCTCAAGATGATAGCCCATCCTTCTGTACCTCAATTGTTCATCAGTGACCAGGCTGGAAAATTCCAGTCTGGGCGAGTCTCTAGAGGTGTAGGAAATGTATATCTCACTTTATCTTGTTAACGGGAGTCAGTCCCTCTGGCGCTATCTGAGGAGGCTGGCCAGACCGGACTCTGCTCGAGCGTATACTAATAAAATACTTTTGTTTGTATTCTCTACTGTCTGACCGACTCTTCATTTGTATGGAAGGCTGAGAGGTGGTCACGAGTGACCCGGGTGGCCCTAAACGGGTAACTTCCTTCACCCCAGAGAATCATCCATCTTACCATTGTGATGTCTGGAGTTGTTGTGTGCAGCCCAGTTCAGCTCCGCTCCCCCCTTACAAGCAAGTGCTGTCACATCACAGCACCAAAGCACTAGGATTGTTAAAAGAAAATATGTGCACATGCCATTTGTGGCCTTAAAGGGTTTATTGGTGGAGCAGCGTAATTTGAACTCCACCTCTACACATACTCTACTTATCTGATTATGATATATAATTCATATATTCAATGTGTGCATTTATTTATTAACCCGTGTGTTTCACCTTTTTGCATTATCGCAGATAAACATTGCGGTGCACATTTAGAGATCATATGTAGTATATTGGAGTAAATAAATAACCCATGATTTACATTTATTAATTTGCTTCCCTATGGTTAATAATGCTATAATTGTGCCTCCATTTTGATTCTCAAGCTAACTTAGCTTGACATTTGACCTTAGTTGAGTGTTGTGCATTTCACATTGTCAGGATGCTACTTATTTATTTCTTAACAGGTGCGTTATCAAGTCCCTGGTTAGCTAGAGAAAGACAAATTATTCTGTACTAGACTGATAGTGAGACCCCAAGATGAGAAGTTGTCAGCAGGAACGGAGAAGCAAGGACGGTTTAAGGAGCCTTCTGTACCTGGTGTACTTGGAAGATGAAACTCTCAAGGACGAGCAGATGTGTACCCAATTGTGTTCGGAAGGGACTTTAGGGGGTGGTTGGCTCTTGGCAAATGTCACCATGGGATTGGATCTGGACGGTGGGAGTGAGATATGGATGTGCTGGGGCTTTCAATTATGATTTTAATTTGTGTTCTATAGCAGTTAGGCTAGAGACCCTCTCTCGACTTTGAAGAGAGCAGACCTCTTTACCTTTCTGATTTCCAAGTGTAAAGCTTCATGCTAAACACTCTTTCGCTTCTTTTTGAACCTCTACTGAGGTTCACATGATGCTGACACCTTTCTCATTTCCCCTTTCGAAATCCCATCTGCACTTTCATTACTTAACTTAGCTAAAGATCGTTTTTTTATGGAACATTTGGTTTGGATAACTTGCATTCTCTTTATACTAGCTATATGCATTCTGTACTTTATAATACTCAAACTCAGAATGTTCGGCAGCCATGATATTTTTACTGTAATAATACATCTTATTAATCTTTTCCAATGTATTGATTTTGTTATGATTTACTAATTCAAGAATAAACCTTCATGATTGCACACCACCCTCTCTGCAATTATTTTGAAACAGGGTTTGTTGAATGTAATGAATTTGGATTCCGAATGCAAGCTCTCCCTCAATGCTTCAAGTCAACTACCAAAGTCCCATACGACCATGGGGGATTCGGTTTGATGACTATGCCAAGAGATTAAGGTTTAAATACCCCAGCTCCATCGTTAGCAAAAGAAAAATGGATTATTTGTGAATCACAGATTCAGCTGACCATTAGGTTCTCCAGCAACTGAAAATTAATGTGTGCTCCCCAATCAAAGGCAAACATCAATGTTGAAGTTTAAGAATGCAGGAAACATTGAATTAAGGTACAGTCTTTAATGTTGACAGCACAGCAACCAGGAAACAACTGCCTAGTCCACAGGAAGAGTAACGGAGTCCTGGGTGCTTAGCAGCAGCAAAACAATTTCAAATGGAATTGGAATGCAAAGGGTGGAATGGACATTACATCAGGACCAGAAAGTATACAACATAAACAAGCATAGAAAGTAGCAAATGTAACATACCTTCCTTTTTCCAACAAAATTGTGATACAAACAATATGGGAACTATTTACAGAAATCAGACAACTTCCTGGGAGGTACACGCAACCTATTTGAAGTTTTAACTCTAGACGCTACAGTATTGTCAGGTAAATTTGTAAAATCAGAAGACAATTTATCTGTCACATAAGGTACAGATGGACATTTAGAAACACGTCTAACATTCCATAATTTACCATCTTGGGTAATGATGCTGTTGTCAAAAACTTAACTATCTTCATAGGTTTGCCAAATTTATCAGAACATTTAGTAATAAAACCAGGTTTTTAACTCTGACCAGATCACCTATATTAAAATTGTGAGTTTTTACTTTCCACTTGTCATCATACCACTTCTTAACTTTTTCTTGTTTGGATTGTACTCTTTGAGCAACATCACCTACCAGATCATTCGAAAAGGACTTGTTTTTACACTTTTCTTTGAACCACCAGGGACAAATCTTTGATGCTGGATCACGACCTTTTAAAAGGCGAAAAGGGCTAACCTCTGTTGTGGAATGAGGCATAATGCGATATAACCAAAGTTTTTCTCTCAAGTAATTTTTCCAATTTCCTCCCATCTTGACCACATCAGAAACATATCCCTTCAGAACCCTATTAAAGCGTTCAACAAGACCATTCTCATGTGGTTCATAAATAGAGACTGTATAATGTTTGATGTTTTGACCTTTTAAGAATTCTTCCATTTCAGTAGAAGTTAATTGTACCCCGTTGTCAGAAACAAGAATGGAGGGACAACCTTCTCTGGCAAACACTTCCTTGAAAAACTCAATAACCATATTTGTGGAGGAATTAGATGCAAATTTCACTTCAGGCCACTTTGAGTGGTAGTCCACCAACACAAAGGCATATTGTGAGTCATGTGGTAGACACTTAAAGGGACCCGAAATATCAAACGCCACTTTTTTCCAGGGATCGTTGGGCCACTCAGGACATTTCAAAGGAGGAACATTGAGACTCATCATTTTCTCACTGCTCATGCACACCTCACATTCCCTAACAGTACGGTCAACCATGCGATCCAAACCCGGCCACCAAAAATAATTTCTGACTAAACGTTTCATGGCAGACATTCCAGGATGAGATTTGTGTGCTAACTTGAGAATCACATCTTGAATACCAACAGGTGGAACACACTTCCCACTTTTATACATTAAGTCACCTTCCAATTCTAACCCATCAGACACTTTGAACATGGGCATGAACTCTTCAGCCAAATTCTTCCTATCCGGCCAACCCCTTAAAATGAACCCTTTGACGGTTTGCCACATACCATCTTCCTTTTCACTGTGTCTCCAAGATTCCTCTGTGATATCTTCAAAAACACCAGAAACTACATCTTGAATGGTAGTAACAACTTCTGAATCATCAAACTTTTCATCCGGAATGACATGACAAGGAAGGCGAGACATAAAATCAGTCAAAACATTTTTTTTTCCAGGAACAAATTCTGGTTTAAAAGAATATTCCTGCAATCTGGAAGTGAGCCTCGCGATGCGGGCTGTGGAATTCCATCCACCACCAGGAGAAAGAATGTTCACAAGGGGTTTGTGATCTGTCCTTAATATAAATTTGCTTCCCCAAATATAATTACGGTAGTGTTCAATCGCCCACACGCATGCCAATAGTTCCTTTTCAATTACCGCATATCTGCGTTCTGTCTCATTAAGAGTGCAGGAGGCAAAACACACATTCCACTCGTCCCTGCCTCATCTTTGAGACAAAACACCTCCAATGCCATACAAACTGGCATCAACCGTGATGACACATTCCTTATTCAAACAAAATGGTTTGAGTGTGGGAGCCTTAACAATGTCAGATTTGATGGAATCAAAAGCTTGCTGTTGCTCTTCTTTCCACTCAAATGACGCCTTATGTCTGAGCAACTTCCTAAGGGGTTCCATTATAGATGCAAAATCTTTTACAAATTTACTGTAGTATTCGCACATGCCTACAAAAGATAACAATTGTTCCTTGTTTGTGGGGCAAGGTGCATTTACAATCCCATCAACATTCGACATCTTGGGAACTACACCATCACCTGATAAAGTGTGAGCCAAATACTCCACACTGTTTCTAAACATTTTGCATTTGTTACTTTTGAGGGTCAAACCACTCTTCCTCAACCTCACACAAACCTCCCTTAAGTGCTTGAAATGCTCTTCCTCATTGTTGGAAAAAATAAGGATGTCATCCTGAAAGCATTTCACAAATTTATCAGCATCTCTAAATATATTGAACATAACCCTTTGAAACACAGAAGCCGCAGATGCCAGACCAAAGGGCATTCTATTATATTGGTACAAACCCTGCGGCGTAATGAAAGCTGTGAGACCCTTGGAACCTTCGGTAAGAGATATCTGATGATAAGCAGATCTGAGGTCTAACGTGGAAAAAACTTTGGCACCCTCCAACATTGACACGACCTCATTAATATTGGGTAAAGGGTGGCAGTCTACCAGTATGCAATCATTTAAAGCCCTAAGATCCACACAGACTCTCAATTTTTTGTCGGGTTTTCTCACCAAAACAATGGGAGAAACCCATTCAGCTGAGTTGATGGGTTCAATGATATTTTCAGATACGAGTTCATCAAGCATGTTTTTAAGTTCTTCCCTAACATTAATTGGTACTGGTCTCAATTTTTGTTTAACTGAGGTAACATTTTTTTAGTCTAATCTCATGTGAGAATTCTTTAAGTTTTCCTAAAACATCAGAAAATACATCTTTAAATTCCTGCTTAATCACATTTTCTTTTTCATCATTAAAAATTGCAGCAATTTTATCTAGTTCAAAATTTTCATCAAGCATGACCGGTTCTTTAGCACGTGGATTTAGTATAATACCCAACTTCCATTGGTCTTTCCAACCTAGAACATTCACTCCTTTAACTGCAATGTATAACTTAGTAACGGCACTTCTTGTTTTAAAACGTAAAATACATCAAAATATCCAATCATATCTATTCTGGAACCATCATAACTTTCTGCTATGATATCGGAAGGTAACACATTTGTGAGATCCAAAACACCACTGAATTTATCTAAAAATATTCTTTGGAGATTATGGTCCATGGTGAACCCGAATCAGCCATAAGGTCTAATGTAACACCAGCAATCTCAACAACACATAAAGGAGATTTTTTAACATGTTTGACGTCAATATCACTCACATTGGAAATAACTTCAGAAAGAGAAACTACAAAACCCTTGTTTTCTTCTGCGTTTATGCTACATTCACCATTTTGTAAAGTTGAATTGCCATCAGATGTGTAGGAAACTTTGCCGCGTGTGGGGGCACTGTTTCTTCTTAGGTCCCTACAGGCAGATGCAAAATGCCCTATTCTGCCACACTTTCTACACTCTTTATTGATAGCAGGACACCCTCCATACGAGGCCATGTGCATTCTGCTACCGCACCTGTAACAACTTCCTGTTTTCTCATTGCGGTCACATTTTTTAGAACTTCCATAGTTATTGTAACGTGAAGAAAATAAGTTTGAAGAACTCTCACTCCGTTGTGGTTCTGTGCGTTTGATGGCACATACTTCTTCATTCGGTTCCATCTTGTAGTTGCTAGTGTTTTTACAGTCAGCATCCATTTCTCAGTCTGTTCTAAAGCTTTTGCAATGGAAATGGCTTCCGATAACTTGGGATCTCCCAATTCCCACAAGCGTTCTTGAGTCTTTTTGTTTTTAACGTGCACTATTATCTGATCCCTGATCATTTCATCACACATATTTACAAAGTTGCAGTGTAGGCTTAAAGATCTCAATGAAGAAATGAATTCATCCACTGACTCTTTTTCATTTTGTACTCTGGTATAGAATTTATATCTATTTAAGGCTATATTAGTAACCGGTTTGAACCTTAATTCCATTCTCTGTAAAGCCTCTTTGTAAACATTTGTGCCTTCACCCTCCCCTTCCGTGGGAGAAATTTGAGGTAATGCCCTGAAAACCACTTGGCCCTCAGAGCCCAAACAATGTAAAAAAATGCTTTTCTTTCTTTCAGCCCCCATGCGCTCACCATCAATAGCTTTTATGTAAATAAGGAATTCCTCTTTCCATCGTGTCCAGGGTATCGGTGGATCTCCCTTAATTTGTAGAAACTTATCAGGAGGATCAAATTGCATTGTTCTAGTTGTAGATAAGAAATCACACAGCGTGAAAACACTAAAATGAGCAAACCTTGAGTGCGCACAGCCAACGAGTTAAATGTAAGCAGGTTTTTTTTTTTTTTTTTAAACTGCAGCCAAATAAAGGTGCTGATAGAAAATAAAGGAAGATCAACAAAAAAAAACATATATATATTTCCCTTAAATGGTGAGGCAAAGTTGAACGCAGCCAGTGAGATCAATTGAATAAGTGCACACAAGGAAAAAAATATTTGAGTAAATTTAAGTGTATAAAATACAATGTCAATGTCATCTTACCCACATGTTCTAAATGGTTGAAGTGTTGATTTGTACAGTTACTTGACGGACAGCTTTTATAATATTTATTTGCGCCTCGTGGTTTAGAATGTCCAAATATATTTAACTCGGTGCAGCACAGTGCGAGAGTGCTCCCGATATTACGTTGTTATGGGAACCAATGTTTACAAAATGGCCGCCACATAGCACGTTGCGTGAGTAATTAGCATACGTGGCGTGCTTAGATGATGTGAGAGTCTGGAATCCTGCGTCAGACCGTCTCACAGCTTAGGAACAAAAGTCCGGAAACCTGCGTCAGACCACAAGTCTGGAATCCTGCGTCAGACTGTCGCGCTCCTACAAGAACCGGTAAGTTTAAACAATAACTTACTCGCGCTGTACCGTTGATGTTGCAATCAAATACACACGCCGTGAATGCCACAGAATTGACATGAAATGAAAAACTTCACAATATTCCACCGGCCTGAATTCACTATTAAGCAGCAGTCGTGCCCCGTCTCAGACTCCACTAAACAAAATTTCCACTCGGTGAGATAATTAGCGCTCCTCACAGTGAAAAGTTCAAAACGATGGTTTTTTTTTTTTAAATTACGCTGAAGTCCAACAACATGCGGCACTGAAGGACTGCTTGTTGGAAGGTTACACCAAACATCCAAAACTTAGCTGTAGGTTTGAAATGGGGTCCTCTATGTTAGGTGGGTTCAGGGATGCGCTTCACTCCTGTGCTGTCACGATGTTGGTTGGTAGAAGCGATCCTTTACTCCGCTCGTCGCCAATTTGTTGAAGTTTAAGAATGCAGGAAACATTGAATTAAGGTACAGTCTTTAATGTTGACAGCACAGCAACCAGGAAACAACTGCCTAGTCCACAGGAAGAGTAACGGAGTCCTGGGTGCTTAGCAGCAGCAAAACAATTCCAAATGGAATTGGAATGCAAAGGGTGGAATGGACATTACATCAGGACCAGAAAGTATACAACATAAACAAGCATAGAAAGTAGCAAATGTAACAATCAAATATACAGACTTTCAATCAGAACAATATGATACCTTAAAACAAAGGGAATACACAGGTGCCTGAGAACATAACATTTTTCGGCTTAGCAAGCAAATCAATATATTCGTATCTCTGGAGCTAATATGTGAAAGAGAGGCTTAAAAATTCATATACAGACACTTCCTTTAAGTATGGTTACCTACAGCAAGAAAACACGTCTGCAGCAGTTATATGTACACTAAGGTATTCATTCGCAGTTGACTGCTTCATTAACAAATGTTATGATGTCTATGTTCACCGTCTTTGATACGCCAGTATCAGCAAAAACTAAAATCTCCAGACTGCTGGGGCTTATCATGGATAGACTGATCACTTACTATAAGAATGAAGAAGAAGAAAATCGCACCAATGGGATACCACGGCGTACTTGTATGCCTATGGAGAATATGAAGTTAAATGTATGCCACTGTAAAGTGCCTTCCAACAGGGACCACAATAACATACCATTTCTTGATGAAACCTTTGGCCATTGAAAATCAAAATTGAGGAATCTGACTTATGAATCTCTGTGGAAGTGAACAGGGTCACAAAACATGTGTTGACTGCAATTTTTATGGCCAAGAAAATGGTTATTTCCTAAAGTGATTCACAACAAGAACTGTAGCATAGTAACTATTTACTTTTAAACATAGATTAAAGATACAAGCTGTTAAAGCGCACATGAGGCAGATTCTTGGAAAATCAGAATACGATTTTGGGCTGAGAACGTCCCCTGCATGGTTTATAGCTATGTGCCACTGCCCAGACTCCCGACTTCGCATATCTGGTACCCTACACTTTAAAAAAAAATTGTCCCAAGCTTCACGCTAATCTGATGTGAATGTGAAGGACTATGCCTGTTCCTTGACATGTTTTAGGTACTGTGGTATGGAGAGGTGCACCTAGCAAGCCCTCATTTGACTGAAAGTGGACTACCTTCACTGCTGGTTGATTCTTAAGTGCTGAGTTTGCACACCCCCACACTACCTCCCTGAGAAGCTGTGACTGCTCGCCATCACTGCCACTGAGTGCCAAGTGCTGAGAGGTTATACTTGATAAAGTTTGCAGAGTCATAGAAGGATGAACCCTGGAACTGCAGAGGTAAATGACCACAGTCCACACCGCTGAGGCCCAGTAACCCTGCATGCCTCATGGCCCTCTGAATGGTGTCTGACATACAGTGAGAATTATATCAATGCAGCCAGCCATTCTGATGTGAATACCCTTGACAAACAGAAGTTAATAAGTTGGTGCCTCCTACAATTTCTAGTATACATATAGAAGTAACAAAGAAAATATGGTTGGGGGTTTATTTATCCTAAAATCTGCAATTTTACATAAACATTGAGTTAGGGGTGTGTAGGATTGAGTAATTTGTTTTCCGTAATTATGCGGAATTTTGGCAAAATTATGTTAAAGTAAGTGCAGTTTCATGAAATGCAAATCTGTCATTTCGCGCTGTATTTTAGCGTGCAATGCTTCCTTCCATCAATTTTTGGCTCGAGGATGCATTTAATCAAAAAACCGCAAACAGCAGCTGCTTGCATTCTGTTTTCATGTGTTTTAGGTAAATTTTTACTGTGAATAGCGTGAAATTATGTAATATGGCGTAATGGTGTAATTTCGAAAATTTTTCATTAAAGCGGAATGTGAAATTCATGAAATTACATGAATTACACTGGCATAATTTAAATCTCACCCAGGCCTACACCTAATCATACATAACAAATATAACGTATGGGACCAACTGCATGTATCATGAGATGCAAATGCGGAAAATCCACAATGTAGTTGTACATATTGTGAAAAATAGGTTATAACCAGAAATAAGAATCAGATTAATTTGGGCCAGAGGAACAGTATGAAAAGGCACCAAGCTCTCCCAAGGGCTAGAACTCAGACATAGTGAGTTCTAGACCCATTTAGCAAGCTCAAGGAAGGGGAAGTGTAAAGTTTTGCTGGGGAGCTAGGCAGCGAGGACCTACTTTTTCCTTGAGTGAGTGAAAGCGTTAACTACCCACATCTCTATGTGCCAGTAGTGGCCCATGTTTGGGACGAGTGGCGGGGTGGGCGGGCAGGGGGTTTGTGAGAGGGGCATAGGGGTCGCGAAGGGTGAGGGAAAAATTAAAAATAATAAAAAAAAAAAAACTTACCTTCATCTGGCCGCGTCCCGCGTTGTGCTCCTCTGCTTCAGGCAAAGGCTCCCAGAATGCCCTGCGGCCAATCCTGAAGTTGCTCTCACATGAGAGCAGCTTCAGGATTGGCCTGAGCGTCCTTGAGCAGCGCTCCAGGACAGACTGGGAGTCTGTGCCTCCTCTCTCCAACCCCCTCAATGCCGCTGGGGTTGGAGAGAGGTTCTCTGCGCATGATGGTTTGGCACCATCATGCGCAGGGAAGAGAGTGCACTACCACTCCCCTCAGTGCCATCACCCCCCAGGTCCCGCCCCCAATACTCAGCAGAAATAAAACGAGTGTCGTTTTTTTTCTCCTTTTCTGCCGTTTTTGGGGGGGGGGCGACGCTCCTCCGCCATAGCGGAGGAGTCGCTGCTGCTTATGTGCTATGGCCAGCTATGGATATTTTTTTAACAAGGTTTTCAGCGTGAATGTGTGGGGGCTGATAAACAGAGTGCTGTAATATTTACTGTTTTGTTCCTGTTTAAAGAGCAGCTAATAAAACTCCCGGGGGTGTTTTAGAGTTTTTGGGTGAGAACGAAGGGAAGGTGACCGATGTCTGTAGTGATGTTCTTTATCTGTCTTCAGTGTCCTCTTTCATGGCGACCCGGCTCAGCAGCTTGTATTCTCTCTGGCGATTAGTAGGTCAGAAAGACCGCTATGGGGGGTAAAATCTAGGGTGAAGGGTCTCTAAGTTTACAGGATATGAGGGAAAGCAGGCTGCAAAGGTAGACAACTACTTTAAGTGAGTACAGTAGGAGCTGTAGAGTTTTTAGCCTTTGACCTTTCACTAGGGTGACCCCTATTTTGAAATCACTGCAACATTCCACAAACAGAGATGTAGAACTACAATTTTCCATCAACCAAATGGCGCAGAAAATGACCTCAGTTGGCAGCGCTGGCTAACATAAAGCGTCAGGAAGAGGTAATTAAACACAGAGTACACACAGAATATCACCTTCGCGCAATAAATACACTCCACGCTGTATTTGAAGCGTAAAAGGCCATTTATTAGGACAAGATTGTAAACACAATACTTTAACCAAAACATCAATTAACCAATAACAATCCCCAACATCAAACCTTTCATTCACTCCATCCATCCTCCCTCCACTCCTATCGTTCTCCGACCTCCTCCATCTCTCCATTCACGTTTTCACTTATCCTTCAACATTCCCTCCCGTATCTCGTGCCGTCGCACTCTTGCATCCTGCACCCCCATCATTCACCTGTTTCCCCCCATCCCCCGAGGGGTGGATGTGTCCGTCAGTGACTCCCTACCCTCCAAAGTACTGCCAAGCCCACAACCTACAACCCGTCCTAAACTGGCACGCTAAAAACCAACCCATCCCTTACCCTCAAAAACTTGTAGGGTGGGCGGGTGGTCTAACTTAAACTCAACACTCCCCAATGGTGCCGGGTACAGGAAGAGGAAAAGCCCTCCTATCCTGCACCCTTATTTCCCCACCCTAATCCCTCCCCTTGACCCCTACAGCTTTGTCCTTCCGCCCTATTGCGCGAACACCCCAGGGGAAGACTGGTCTGGGACCCTACTTCCCCCGGGGGCCGGCATCGCGCAATAAATACACTCCACACTGTATTTGAAGCGTAAAAGGCCATTTATTAGGACAAGGTTGTAAACACAATACTTTAACCAAAACATCAATTAACCAATAACAATCCCCAACATCAAACCTTTCATTCACTCCATCCATCCTCCCCTCACTCCTATCTTTCTCTTCCCGTTTCACTCTGCGACCTCCTCCATCTCTCCATTCACGTTTTCACTTATCCTTCAACATTCCCTCCCGTATCTCGTGCCGTCGCACTCTTGCATCCCGCACCCCCATCATTCACCTGTTTCCCCCCCCTGAGGGGGGATGTGTCAGTCAGTGACTCCCCACCCCTCCAAAGTACTGCCAACCAGGGAACCCCCGTAGGGCGGTTACCTGCCCCACCCCCTGTGCACAGTGCACCTTTCGCTCTCACTCCGCATCCTCCCTGCGGCACCAAATGGATTCATTCCACAACCTGCTGATAACGTCCCGCATCTCCATCATATAATATGCATTACCAAGCTGCGAAAGGTGCACTCCATCATCCCTAAACAGCAAAGGCTCCTCCAGCCTGAGCCAAACATGAGCAATCACTTTAATGTCTCTTGTGTCGCAAAAAACTCTCATTGCCCTGTTTAACTTCCTGCAGGCTTTTTCAACAGCAGCATGTTTCACTGCCCCCTTCCACACTTTTCGTCGCACGAATTCAGTCCATACAAAGCATGTACTCACCAGATTACTTTTCATGACTTCCAGATCCCTCTGCATCTGTTGTAGAAGAGCCAAGCCCGACAAACATATCAAGTCGTTTTCCCCCAAATGCAGGACCAACATATCAGGACAGCCTCTTTGCACTACCATCTTCGTCAACCAGGGCAGTAATGCCCCCCAACGCATCCCCCCTTTACCCCACCAATGCACCTCGTGATGGCTGCTCTTCAGACCCAGGTTACGACCTTAGACCTGCCGATCTGCGTATCTGGCTTCCCAATGTATAAACGAATGTCCAACAATCCAGGTAATCGT
Source organism: Calotriton arnoldi (assembly GCA_963921515.1). Classification (NCBI taxonomy): domain Eukaryota; kingdom Metazoa; phylum Chordata; class Amphibia; order Caudata; family Salamandridae; genus Calotriton; species Calotriton arnoldi. Next base: position 307,444 of record CAWUFW010014164.1, on the reverse strand, counting down.
CTTGGTTCCCGGTCGGCCCACACAACCTATGACAAGAAAGAATATGTCAGCGCACCAATTACTGCTCCGTCCTCAGACGCTGCATTTCCCCCCCTAAAACCACCCCACTCCTACTTGCGCACATATCTCTCGCAGCACCTGGACCTCCACCTCCCAATCTGACGGATCCTGTCCCAGGACCAGCCCAGCCGTGCCGCCGCTGTAGCCGTGCCAATGCGAAACGAGTGCGTGCCGTATCTAGCGGGGTCCCTCCCCAAGCGTCTCAGCGCCATGCGCAATACCGCCAACAACTGAAAAGCCGTCAACCTCTCTCCGGACGCGTGACAAAACATTTCTCCCGACGGCCAACCTGCACGTTTTCCAAACAGACGCCATTCTCGCACCGGGCATACTCCTATGCATCCACTCTCATTCAACCACACCCATTTACCCCTTCCGACTTGGTCCGTTTTCGAATACCCCAGCCAAATCCCCAGTCGCTCCCCATCCAATCTTACTTCCTCATAAGTTCTCCCTCCCCGCCCCTTTGTGCCCAACAATTCTGATACCCAAAACGCCCCAAAAAACATCCACACTATGCATAAACGGAAGACGGACACTTCATACCCATCATAACAACAATCAGGCAAGACCCCCAACAAGCTCCGCAACAAGTCAAACGTAATAGCCTCCCTTGGTGCCCCCCCCATTCCCTCCCCCGGTTCCCATCCCCAACCTTTTAACATCTTACTCAGGATCTCATCTTTTGCGGGGTCAAAACCCTGGATTTATTTACAGTAAAATGAGATCCCCGCCAGTTTTCCCGCTATTGTTGTCTGCGACAAACCCTTTTCAATACAGATTAGAACAAAACTTATAACTCTCTGATCAGTGTCCTGTTGTGACAAATTCCATGCAGCAACAGCCCATCCCATAAAAGCTCCAAATTCAGCCCACGCTAGTCTGTAGCTGCGCCTTGTAGATTCTGCTATAGACTTCTCAACCAAGCCTATCACTCTCACTCGCCCCAGGCCCAGATGCCGGCCGGCAACTCTGTCCTGCATGCATCCGCTCCGGGTGCCAGTCGTCGAAATCGCTGCCACTGCGAACGAGACAAAGCATCCGCAATGTCATTACTCGCCCCTGGCACATGTTTTGCACAAAATACTACATTCAGTTGCAGGCATTTAAGCATGAAACTCCGCGGCAAACGCAAGACCCTCAAATCCCTCGCTTTTGGTTTGTTCACTAGCTCCACCACCGTCATGTTGTCTACATGGAACAGCACCGACCTATTCTGAAATTCTGTGCCCCACACTGCCAATGCCACCAGCAATGGGAAAAACTCCGGGAACGCTATGCTCCTCCCCTGTTTCAACCAGTGGCCCGGCCACTGCTCCGCGCACCCTCGCCCATCCCGAAAACCCCAAAACCAGAGGCCCCTGCAGCATCAGAAAAAATTTGAACCTGCCAGATTGTCCTGTCTTCCACAAAGTCCAAGGCCACTCCATTAAAGTCACTCAAAAACGTCTGCCATACCCTCAGATCCGCCCTGACTCCCATCAAAATCCTAACTCTGTGGTCTGGTAACACTGCTCCAGACATGGCCATGCCTAGGCATCGGCAAAATGTTCTCCCCGCTCTCACCACCCTACAAGCAAAATTCAGAAAGCCCAGGAGTTGTTGCACTGTTCGCAAATCAATCTTCTTTTCCCCAATCACCCATAACAGGCAAGCCTGTATGTCTGTCACCTTCCCAGCGGGCAACCTGGCCATCCACTAGACTGAGTCCAACTCGATACCCAGGAATGTCAATGTACAGCTGGGCCCAGCTGTTTTCTCTGGTGCTAGAGGAACCCCAAAGCACTGTGCCAAAGCCTGAAAGTGTTGTAACGCCTTCCCACAGTCTCCGGAGTTTCCTTTTCCTACGAATAAAAAGTCATCCAGGTAATGAGACACTTCCCAGTGACCACTACTCTTCATGAAAACCCACTGTAGGTACGTGCTGAACATCTCAAACAATGCGCAAGAGATCGCACAACCCATTGGCAAGACCTTGTCTACGAAGATGTCCCCTTCAAACTGCATCCCCAGCAACGAGAAATCCGCAGGGTGTGTAGGCAGCAAACAGAAGGCAGATTTCACATCACATTTAGCCATTTCCGTCCCCTGTCCACACAACCTCACTAGGCGGATTGCATCGTCAACTGACGCATACAGCACCCTCGAGTCCTCCTCTGCAATAAAATCATTGATGGATCTCCCTTCGGGCCAGGATAAATGATGGATCATCCTGTACTCCCCTGATTCTTTCTTAGGAACCACCCCTAGCGGAGATATAATCAGGTCTTCTACCGGCCAGTGTTCAAATGGGCCCGCTATCCTTCCTTCCTCAAGTTCTTTCTTCAATTTTGCTGCTACCACTTCCGGCAACTCCTTGGCCGACTTCAAATTCTTTGCCCACCTTCTTTCTCTGGGACCTTGGTAACCTACCCGAAAACCTTCAGTAAACCCCCAGTGAATCCTCAACGCGGCCTCTCTGTCAGGGTATATCGAGAGCCACGGGCCCATGGCCTCGATCCTAACTGGGGTAGGAGCCCTTATGCCCAGACTGACCTCTGCCCTTAGTGGCTCTCCATTGCTCGGCCGGCATGGCCAAGGTGAAGCACTGTGTGAGCGGGTGCCATCCCCCACACTTGGAGCACTCATGCTTAAATTTGCAGGTGTTTCTGGAACAGAAACCCTTGTTGAAATTCCTCCTGTGGCGCCGCCCCCTTGCTTAGCTGGTGGACCTGCATTTCCTGTGCTAGCATGAGCCCCTCCCGCCCCAGTCTGGTCGGGACGAGCCGGAAAGGACCGGTACGTTACAGGCCGTATGTGTGGATGCTGATGACTGGGTGGATGACATCCACTGCATCCACAGTTCCTGGTCCACTTCACCCCATGGCTTATCAGGGTTAAGGCTGACTCGAGCCCTGAACTCCTCATCATAGCCTAACCAAGCAAACCCTCCGAAATGCATCTGTGTCTTCCGGATGATGTCCATGTATTTCAATAGGGCTATGGCCCTGTCAAGATGTTTTTCACAATAAATACTAGCGTATATGAGAAACGCTGTGGTCCAGTTCTCCATGTTAATGGGCCCAGGGTGGGCCTCCTTGTTAGCTCCCACTCCTCCTCCTTGGACCCTTCCTTTGTCTGGATCTCCCTATGTAATAGTTTAAAGACATCCACGTATTCATGCCTCCAAATCCTGTTTCTCCTTTTGTCCGATAAGTGGGACCCCAAAGGCATAGCCAAACCCATATAAGGGAGTTTTTTGTGATATTTGTCCTCCCCTTTTTCCTCCTTCCCTTCAGTCCCTTCTACCTTGTCCGTCTGGACGCTTGCGCCAACCAATTGTTTTGCCCCATCTCCCCTCGGCCACAGGCGTCGCTGTTGCACTTGATGGCGCTTTTGCATCCCATACAGACCCATCCCCCACACCCACTGATCGGCAGGCTTTTTTCCGCCCCCCTTTTGGGCCCCCGTCCCAAGCAGCCCACCAATCACCCTCACCTGATAGGTTTGCTTGCACCTCTCTGTCCTTGCCCTTGGTGCTGGTCTTCTTCTGACTGACCGTCTTCGTCTTGCCTTTGGCCGCACTTGCCTCCTGCAAAACACCAAGCCTTCTGGTTGCCATCCCTGAAACTCCTGCAGCCCCAAACGTCAAATCTTCATCATCCCGTACTTCGCCCTCCTCCAACTCATCGCTCTCATCACCATAATCCAACTGCAACTCTGACTCGAACTCTGCAGGCGCCCACATCACTTCATGCACCGCTCTCTTCTGCCCTTTTCCCTTCTTAGCAGACACACCACTACACTCTCCTGAGGTCGCCACCAATGCCCGATCCCTCGCTGAAGGGTAGGCCGCCGCGGACCCCCCTGCTTCTTCTTGCCAGAGTCTCAGGGCTGTTTGCACCCCGCCTGCCCCCCGCTTTTCTACCAGCCTCCATCGCTGGTTTGGACCCCCCCCCAGGCTGCTCCAACCTGAGGAGGCCCCAGCACCACCAGGTCTCTCCGCCATCATGGCTGTCCCTACCCCTTTCTTGCAGTGGCCTGTCTCTTCACCCATACCCACTTGCCCTTGGCACCCCCTACCCTGGCTTCCAGTTCTGCCCTGGCTTCCTCCTCCCACGAGGGAGTGGGCGGCACCTCGTCCCCGGGGTCGGAACCTCTGCCCTCCCTGGCGGTACACAGGTCCCCCCACTGCTGTTCAGAATCCTGAATGAGCCTGCGCTGTTCCAGGGTCAACCCAGCCCACCTGGGAAGTATGGGCGGAGGGCTTTGGCCTCTGCTACCCACATCCTCTGTTCCTGCCAGTGCTAAGGTGCTCCCCCGGGGGCCCCACCCATTTGGGCCTTATTGCATATGAGCTGGGGGGTCCCTTTACCCCCAGGCTGCTGCATGGCACATGATGTTGGCTTCCAGGTGAGGTCCATGGGAGTCTCCTCCCCCTGCCAGACCTCTATCTCGGGCTCCCTGTTCCCCCGTGCATAATTCAATGCCTGAAAATCCCCCATGCCCCCCCTCCCTCCTGCTGCAATAGGGGAAGGCCCACTGACCGCCCCAGCAGGCTGCCGGGCCGATTCTACCAGGCCCAGCCCCCTCCCCTGGCTCATTTCCCTCCCGGGCGCTTCCCCCGGCAGCATCGCGCTGCGGCACCAGAAACTTCTCCTGCGGCCCCTCCTCCTGCCGGGACAGGCAGGGAGAGGCCGCGTCAGGAGACAAACGTGCAGGCAGGCTCCGGCGCCTGCCCACGCGCTTTGCGGGCTCCTTTTTTGTTTGGCCCGCCCCCTGCCCAACGTACCTTTCGTGACCGGTGGTGGCTCTTCAAGGCATGCCACCACCGCAGCAGCAACTCCGACAGATGCCGACCGCGGGGTACGAACCATGCCGACCCACGCTTGGTCGAGCACCCCAGGCCGCAGGAGATCTCCGCGGCCCACCTGGCCCAGCACGCGCATCGCGGCCCGGACGGCCTCCGCGTCAGGCTCGGCCATCCCACTACACTACGGTAAGGAGATGCGGACCCTGCTACCCTCAGTCCTGAAAGGCCCCTGTCCTGCCCGGACCAATCGGCGTATTGGCGTGTAATAGACTAATTGGGCCTAAAACACTACTCTAACTTAGACTCAAACTCTAACATAAACTCAACCCTCCCCAATGGTGCCAGTAAGAGGAAGATCCCTCCTCCCCTGCACCCTTATATCCCCACCCTAATCCCCATAGCTGCCAAGGTTTCATATTGCTATGTGTGACATTTTCATAGTTTCAGTGTAATTATGAGTGACATTTCAATGAATGAGTGACACTTTCTCGCGAGCATAAGCAATGAAGACGAGGGAAACATATACATTTCAGAAATTACACCCATTTGAGCAACAAGAAACTCCAAGAAGATCTTAAAACTGCAGCAAAGCACCAGAAATCATTGCCAGCATTTGGCCCCTTAACTGCCAGCAATCAATCAGGAGAGCATCAAGACTCCAGGGTATCTGTCTGTCCACATGAAGTGGAAACCCCGGCCCAACAGGAAGGATGAGTGAGGCTCCAACATGAACAAGACAAGTTACACAGGGACCCAGGTATCTCAGCTGCCTGTCACACAGTGTCAGACAGCTGACTCGCGCGGGAACAGGCTGAGCACCATTTTGGATTATCGTCGCAGGTTAAGGCCGGTGCAATAATCTCCCGTACAACATAGCAAAGCCTGTCAGAAACCTGTTAAAATTGCCCCAGCGGTTTTAAGAAATAAACTGCAAACATAAGGTGGCCAGAATTTACACACACGCTTGTTACAGCCTGGGCCACAGCCGGCAGCCATGCCAGAGGACAATGCTGAACTTCTGAATGAGTCTAACACATCACGACCTGACCAGCACCCTACTGACTGCAGGCAGCTGCCAATCACGCGCCTGCCATATGGCGAGTAAATAAACATATAATGTGCCCGGGCTGTGAAAAAATGGCAGAAATGCAAACAGGTGACACTTCAGCACAGCAGGCAAGGAAGCCTGTTTGTTATCATAGTAACACAGTAACATGCAAAATGAGTAAAATCTAATGAGCACAGTCCCCTCGGTACACCCACTGGCTGATTTAATGCAAAATAGTTTTTTTTACGAACTGCAGGCAGTGAGAAATGTGTAAAATAAACTGCCTCCTTTCTTAAGTTATTGAGGCAACTGCATTTGTTTTCACATTTATCTCCCAGATCTGCATACAAACATATGGCGATTTGTTTTTCAGGATTATGTATTTTCCGAAGAGATATTTACCAATGCGTTTAAGAGCATTAAAGTGAGGGATTCAGGATATTGGTACTATGGCTTATTCATACCCTATTTTTCAAATTGAAATGTTAGCACCCATTTGTCAGAATTATTCTCTGCCGTGTAACTCCAACAAGATGTCTCATCTTGTTTTCTATAGCCGGATATGGGTGTTGTGCGCAGAGAATCAACTTGCCAGGCTGGACAGCTGACTGTCCCAGTCCCACAGCACTGTTCTTTTACAGGCGTGAGACCGAAGTGTTACATTGGGAGCCTTCACAAGATGTGAGCAGGTCCGATATTACACTCCACTGACTTGGTCTCTGTAACCTGAAAAATTGCAGAAATGCAAACAGACTTTGTTTCAGCAGGCAAGGAAGCCTGTTTGTTATCATAGTAACACAGTAACATGGAAAATGAGTAAAATCTAATGAGCACAGTCCCCTCGGTACACCCTAGCGGCTGATTTAATGCAAAATATTTATTTACGACCTGCAGGCAGTGAGAAATGTGTAAAATAAACTGCCTCCTTTCTTAAGTTATTGAAACAACTGCATTTGTTTTCACACTTATCTCCCACTTAATTCCAACAAACGACATTTGGATCTGCATACAAACATATGGCGATTGTTTTTCAGAAATATGTATTTCCGAAGAGATATTTACCAACGCGTCTAAGAGTTTTAAAGTGAGGGATTCAGGATATCAGTACTACGGTTTTATAGGGTGTTGTGCGGAGACAATCCACTTGCCAGTATGGACAGCTAACTCTGTCCCAGTCTCACAGTACTGGTCTTTTACAGGCCGGCGCGAGACCGAAGTGTTACTACATTGGGCCTTCACAAGACATGATGAGGTCGATCTCTGTGACTTACGAAGTTGCAGCAGGACTTCCTCCCTTCCGCGCCGGCAATTTAATCGGCGCGGCCGAGGGTCAAATTTACTGCAGCTGCTGAGACAGCTGAGGCATGCAGCAGGCGCGGCCGGAGGTGCGAGAAGGCAGCGCTGAATGCGAGCCGTTTTCATGATGTATTCAAATTTGCCGCAAAGAAGCCCAGCGCCTCAGCCTCCTGCCTCCCACAAGTGAACTCTGGAAGCAGGACGTGACGTCAGGTCCCAGCGGAGCCTAAATCAGTGTTGTTACACAACCTGACTGGCTGTGTCATGTCTCGGTAGTAGCCATTGGGCACTACCTCGACCTGACATCAGATAACCGCGCCGCAATTCATCTCCGAGGCGAGCGCTCAACTAATGATACATTGTGGCATTAAGCAGCAGAGCGAGTGCCCCAAGCCTGACAGAGCAGCACACACACGCCACGGAGCGCTGCTAGCTGCCCAGTGACTCCAGTTTAATTTGGCAGCCAAGCGCTTAGTAAAACAGCATGTCTTACAGCTGAGGCGCTAGGCATTATGCGTGACAATGCATTTCAGTGCGGTGATGCGGATCACCATACTGAAATGCGTTAGTCTAACGCCCGATGCGTGATACTTGGCAGGCCTGAATCCCTCCCCTACAGCTTTGTCCTTCCACCCTATTGCGCGAACACCTCGGGGGAAGACTGTTCTGCGGCCCTACTTCCCCCGGGGGCCGGCATTGTTGTCTAAATTGTTTTATGTTTCGGACTGCTATCTAAATCTGCAGTTGAGCACGTGAAAACCTGCCTCCCTCTGTGTCAGTCGGCTCTGTCTGATAACCGGAACAGGTCTAAAATAACTGAAATTTGCCAGGGTAGGCGGCGAAACCCGGGACTGCCCCTGCAAATTCGGGACGCCTGCTCTCACCCTACCTGTGACCGTTGAATCGCGCCGCTTCACTCTGAGAAACTGCGTCAGTGTAAATAATTCGGTTTATCCCGTGACTTGTCACAGAAGGCCAGGTGTCAACCGCTGAATGCGTACACCGGCCGGAGAGGCGCGACATATGGGGATTTAATTCAACACATAAGACGCAATTCAAGTGAGAAAGCGGTTTTCTGACGGTCTCTTTCATGTGTGTTATTGGAGAGGTTCTGTAAATTAATTGGAGTGTGTTCTAGACGTTAGTCGTTCACACAGTTGCACCCACTAAATAACATCGCGCTCGCGCTGCTGAGAGCTCCCGCGCTGCCCGCCATGCATTTCAATTCACCGCGCTGTCTGAAGCCGCCCTGGAAGGCTGGAATCTGGGATTGCGTCGACGCCGCGCCGGGACACAGTCAGCTAAATCTGGGTCGCCCTCGGGCGCCTCCTCTCATTGCCGTGGGCCAGCACTTGTCAAGGTGAAGGAACAATCTGTCTCCCTCCTGCCTTCCTCACGGATGACCTCTCCTGCAGCAGAAGCGGTGCCTCTGGGGGCCGGAGTAAGCACGGCAGCTCATTGGTTTCATCTGCCTGCTCCAGAAATCTGCGGGAACCAGGCTCGACCATATGCAGAGCCCACTCAGGGCTCCATCCCTCTGAGGCCGATTAAATGAGTATCATTAGGCTGGGCTATTGAAGCGCTTGTTATTGTAAGTGGCGAAGGAAATAGGTGTGTGGCTTTCAGTACATGGCACTTGCCTCTCTGGTGTAACTCTTCAAATCAGGTGTGCTTATTTTATTGGTCTAAGTAAAATGCAAGCCTGACTCAGCTCTCTGGAAGTCCAACCTCTGACCTCTCCTAATACTGGCCTCTGCAGCAGCAAGTGTGTAAACGTACTATCTGCACTGTTTAATTTGTGCTGGTGGTTGTAGGTGGCCATCCACACTTATTTTGGAAAACAGTTATTCCATCATCAGACATTCAGTAAGAGAAAAAGAAATAAAGGCAGACAATGTGGGAAGAAAGGAGGTGCAGAAAGAGAGGAAAATGCATAAAAGCGAAAAAGCAGAGATGAAAAAGCCTGCAAGAGTGAGAGAGAAATAGGATGTGCAGAATGATGGATGAAAGAGGCATGATGTGGATTCGAAACAGGTTTAGTATTCACTAATCTTGGCATTTGACAGCACTAGAAGCGGGCTTCTATGGACAACTTTGGACCCTTCCAATTATATTTTTTTAGCACTGTAGACAGGGTTGGACTGGGACAGAAAATAGGTCCGTGTACCAAATTAAAAGTATAAGATTGCTAAAAAGTGCCCCACATTTGCAAATCAGGGCAGTTTAAAACTTATAAAGATAAGCAGTATATGTGTTTTGCAAGGTATGAGAGACTGCGTGCATTTGTGCTTCCTGCATGCATTGTTTGTAGTAATAGAGAAATTGACAGTAAAAACCGGACAACCAAACAATAAAACAGGCCCACAAATAGCCAAAAATAGCAGCCCATACTCTGATCTGTGAGACCAGCCTTTCGGGCTCTGCCTGGTTCCCCTGTAGGCCAGTCCAACCCTGACTGTAGCTGAGTCAGTACTTTGGTTGATGGTTAGAGAACACACCAATTCAATGACTCAACACAGTCACTCATAAAGTAAAATATAAGATGGCCTGTAAGAAATTGGGTTATTGGTTGAGAGGGGTGTAAACCCTTCTGTTGGACCTGGCCCTCTCTGCAGGGTTATCCCCAAACGTTTTTGCTTTTACCCTCTGTTGGAAAACGAGGCAGCATCTGTGAGGCCTGCACAAATAACATGACTACATTTGTCCTTCACTGGGAACCAAACACCCAATTGTAGCGCCTGACTCTCAGAGGGTAGCGTTGCAGAGCAGTCTGAGGCTTTACTCAAGGGAGGTGGTGTGGGCTAGTAATCGCCATTTGCAGGTGCGCAGAAATAACACTCAATAATTGATTGTCCAGTCTGTACTTTGCTTTATAAAAGTAAGAGTACATTTATTAAACACACACACTACTCAATACTATGCACCAATTTACACATATACATAAGCTGTTGGAATTACTTTGTGACATTGCGTAACATCTCCACCCCTCCCAAAAGGGGGTGGGGTCTAGTACCACCACTCCCATGTATGCACATCATCTTGCCCCCTAATGCAGTGTGTTGAACATAACCTGGAGCGAGGGCCCTGCGCACTGGCACCATCCCAGTGGCGACCCACCCCATTACCTCAACACGCATTAAAAATAGGTTCACCTGCCCTAGTGACACATAACCCTGACTGAGCATCTTATATTGACCATACAGTATGCACCCCTACATATTCAGGGCTAACAGTCTGGGTTGTTCCTCACTTAAGCGCAGCAGCAAAAATACATGTTTACGCACACTTTAGAATGACAGTACTCAGCACCTTTGTTGGACATTAAAATGCGTTGCAATTACAGCCCCTAAAGGCATCACAGATGAAATCACAGGATTACGCCTATACAGCCAGACACCCTAGCAGGAATGTCTGGCAACATAACCCACTTTGCTTATGACCTCACCTTACACAGGTACTTTACAATACATATGTGACCTCCAGTCCCTCTTAAAAGGAATAACTGCGAGTAAATGCAGTTCTGGTGCAATTACACCTCGTCACCTCTAGGGGATGCCCTTCTCCAGACATCCCCAACTCAGCCCTTCACTCCATGAGCACTTCGCAAAACACCCTCAGCTGTAGAACAAAAGTTCCAGGCCAGAAGGTGTATTACAGCAGGTTGAGCCCTTGAGGAGTTATCCTTATGAACTCGCTAGGAAACGTAGGGAGGGACTTTTCTCTTCGTGCTGGGGGAGACTGCGCTCCTCCAGCAGCTCCCCCAGCACCTTGGCACATGTGTGGTGGTGACCCCGTCCTCCTGGGGCCACCACAAGCAGAAAAAAACGCTAGGTTTCCCCTGCAGGCCGGTCCAGGCCTGCAAGGCATTATGGGCGCTCCCGCATAACTGATGAGCGGCTCTCCCGCTGCTCCGGGAGAGCCGCGATGTGGGCCTCCGGCCGCTTCTTGGGCCTCGGTGGGGCCCGGTCCCACCCGGACCCCCAGGTAAGTCCTGCGGCGCGGGGAGCCCACCCCCGGCCGCTTTGCCAATTTTCCGGGCCCGGTCCCACCCGGGCCCTCCTCCCTCGTACGGGGTCCCGGTCCCACCCGGGACCCCCGCAGGACCTCCGCGTTGGAGGGGAGCCCACCCCCGGCTGCCCCCGCCGGCTCCCCGCCCGGCCAGCACCCTCGTGTGCTGCCGCGGGAGCGGGCAGACGTGCCGGACCTCAGGGGGAGTGCGGCTGCACTCCCCCAGCCTCCACCTGCTTTTCGGGGCCCCCGGACATCTTCGGGGGGGCGCGACGGCGCTCCCCTCCATCTTGCGGTCTTCGGGGGCCCAGAGATGGGGTCCCGGGCCCCGCCTCCTCGTCACGGGGAGCGCGACGGCGCTCCCTGACTGCTCTGCTTCGGTGGGGGCCAGGGTGGGTTCCTGGACCCCCGTGGGGGAATATCTTCACGGGGAGCGCGACGGCGCTCCCCGACTTGACTCTCGGGGCCCGGGGATGGGGTCCCGGGCCCCTCTGGCCACTCTTTACGGGGGCGCGACGGCGCTCCCCGCCTCCTTCTTCGTGGGGGGCGCGACGGCGCTCCCCCGCCCCCGTCTTCACTTGCTCGGCGGGGGCCAGGGTGGGCTCCTGGCACCCCGTGTAGGGGACATCTTCACGGGGAGCGCGACGGCGCTCCCGGCTTTGCTTCGGGGCCCGGGGATGGGGTCCCTGGCCCCTCTTGGGTCACCTTCACGGGGAGCGCGACGGCGCTCCCGGCTTCCCTTCCTCCCCAGGGGTCAAAGGTCGCTCACCTTCCGGGGGCCATATCTCAGCCCCTGGGGGTCCGATCTGCCCCATTTTGGCGTCCTCTTGCTCCTGGTGGCCAGCCCCAGCCACGGGGAACACTCTCCTTCGCCCTCGGGGTCTCTGAGAGGGGGGATTCGGCAGGGAGCTGTCTTCACTGGCTCCCTGCGCCAGCCTTTCGCCTGTCTCTCCTCCTTGGCCTCTCTACTCCCTGCGCAGAGGCCTCTGCTTCTGCGCACTGGTCCTGGGCTCTTCTTCTGGTGCTGGCAGGGCCCTGGGGGACAGTCAGGGGTTCCTCCTTCCAACTGCCCATTGCGCCAGGCTCCAGCACCTTCCGCCTCCGCAGACCACACCCCAGAGAGAGCTTCTCTTCCTGCGCAGACACTTTTAAAAGTTGAGTAGGGGGCTGGCAGGAAGTCTCTGTTGATCCTATCAAACAGCGACACATCACTTCCCTGCCCCTGCTCCCTCCTTCTTGTCCAGCCTCTGGGTTTGTTCAAAATGGCGTCATCCAGGGTCTCTGGCCACATGGTCTCTGAAACCAGAGCCCTTCCCTCCTAGGTGCAGCCTGGTGCCTGGCACCCAGTGATAGCTGCTGATGGATGAGCCTGTAGCTCCGCCTATCTTCCCTTCGTGGAAAGGAGGTCTTCGCTCTGGGAGGGAAAGGTCATCAATCCAGCCTGCTGAGGTCAACCCCCAGCCAGGCCCTGGTTATGATCTGACTCAGAGAGATGTAACATTTCTGGATGACCCAAAAGCAGTACAAATATGACTCTGGACTCTGCAGAATACTTCTTTTCACATCCGCTACAGTGGACTTTAGTGCGTGTCTGGAATCTGTAGGCCTTATGGAAGTTAATTTAACATATGGGCTCCACATTCCCATAGGGGAATAATGAAGTGAAAAACACGGTAAAGCACACTGACTTTCCCTGGCATGTTCCTTCCTAGCGTGTAAGGCCTATTCCGTGTCACCACCCAATTCTGCATAAGTCCTGCCACACCATTCATTTTGTAGCTGCTCCTGGACTGCGCACGCTAGGAATCTCCCCTGCGCAGCCCCTACACGTGTGCACACGCATGTACACAGGTGTCTGCATGTAACCAGCCCGGTGCCCCTTACTCCAGCTGCTGCGCAGCGGCCTAGTCAAGCTAGGGGGACACCAGTAAAATCCACATGCAGTCTCTTTCATCATGAGTTCACTGTGGGTGAGTCCCAACTTATGAGGCTCTCCCACAGTAAAAGCTCAACAAATAGGTGCTCAAAACGCGAAAAATCCGGGCGGCCCATAGTGTCAGAACCACTTTCTAACACCCTCCTGTTTTCTGAACCCGTTTTTGTTGGCTTTTAAAGCTCCGTGCATGTTACCACTACTAACCAGTGCTACTGTGCTTGTGCCCTCTCAAAAAAACATGCTAGAATTGGCTTACACCCAAATGGCATATTTAATTTACTTGTAAGTCCCTCTCAAAGTGGTACTACTTGTACCCAGGGCCTGTAAATCAGATTTTACTGGTGGGCCTGCAGCACAGATTGTGCCTATCTGGTGAGGCCAGACGGAGGTCTGAGGTTTGAGGCAGGGAAGAGGATGTTGTTCAGTTCATTTTAGCGTTGATTGAAAAGGGTTTATCTCGGATCACAATTACAGGGAATCTGGCAGGAATTGCTTTCATGGGCAAGCTTTTTTGGAGCTATGTGCCGTTGGCAGGGGAACTAGGACAAAGTATACTAGAAGGATGGACAAGGGAAACAGGGCATCAGTCGCGGTTAAGGAGGCCATTGTCTAGGGATCTTTTTGGCAAAATATTGATGTTTATAGTTCACGATCAGTAAATACGATGATGATTTGTGTTCCCTGTTCATTTAGCCTTTTTATATTTAGTGGAGTTTGCACGTTTCTGATTGGTTCAAAATATGACAAACCAGAGGGGAACTTACAAAGTATAGATATACCTTTTATCGATTTAGTGGAATTGGGTTATAACAGTGTTTTTTCTAATCTTACATGCCCACATACTTTAAACATTCTTTTGTGATGTTTGGATGTGTTATAACTTATTGTTATGCATTACTATGCATAATTACTTCTCGGTCAGGATGCTCCTGACCACTTACGTTTAATGGTAATTTAGGGTTTCAGGCGTCGACAACTTTTTGAGACCCAGGCATCTGAATAGTTGTTACAGTGAGCAGACCGGAGAGAGAACTACCGGTTTGAGAGGACCTATTTGCAGAATGACTTGTGGCCTTTCGCTTGATTTGGGAAGGCGTCTGATTGGTGGAGTAATTCGGCGAACCAAAGAAGGTTCTCTGGGAAGGAAATGACGTACTCTGAGATTTAACATTGTTTCAGGCCAACAGTTTTATTTGAATAGGCCTCCAATTGACGTGGATATACAGTGGACCGGAGGGGGAGCTCTCAGCATGTAATAACGCACATTCAGACATGGTCAGGAAGAGAGATATGATATATGAAGGAGTGCGACGATAATATATATGTGAGTTTGCATTTTTCATTTGTCACATTAGGTGATTTTATTGTTTATGAACAGGTCCGGATAATAGACCAGAGAGTAGAATTGATTTCCTTCACTTCCAGGATTGGGAAAAGTAGTGATTGGTTGTTCACACTCTGTGTTTTTGTGAAGAGGGATTAAATTGGTGGATTTATAGCCACAAAGTGCCTTTTAATAGGTTTTAGAAGAGTCATCATGATTGGCTGACCTCATGCTTAAAACAATGAGTCAGCAAGTGAATGATTTGTAGGAAGATTGCCCGCAGATTCAGCGCTGAGACACAGACCAAGAAGGTTAGAAGTAAGCAGGTCTTGTTAAGCCTTGATAAAGGAGATGGTAGGAGTGCTATGGCATAGAATGTTGAGTAGTAGTGTGAACGTGTTAAGGAATATTGCTTTATATCAAATAAGGTATTTCAATATATGGAATTGTTAGAAATGTGGGTCTCTAGTTGGCAATGGTTTGCACCCTTGTCCAAGTAGGGACCCTTCTTCCTAGTCAGGGTAAGGGGGATACACTTCCAAATTAACCCCTGCTCACCCCCTTGGCAGCTTGACACGAGCAGACAGGCTTATCTCAGAGGCAGTGTGTAAAGCATTTGTGCATGCATACAGACACACAGTGAAAACACTACAAATGGACACCACACCAGTTTAGAAAAATAAGCAAAACTTTATCTAAACCAACAAGACCAAATACGACAAAAATCCACAATACAGTTTGTAAAAATATGCAGTGTTGCAAGAAAACCTTAAAATTGTAGAAATATCCACAAAACACAGGGGCATATTAGCAAGACTGGCGATAAAATTATCGCCGTTTTAGCGGCAGGAAACTGCCGCTAAAACGGCGATAATTGGCTTGCTAATAAGCGTTATAGAATTCCAATAGAAGCCCAGGTTAGATGTCCTGCACATCTAACCTGGGCTTCTATTGAATTCCATAACGCATATTAGCAAGCCAATTATCGCCGTTTTAGCGGCAGTTTCCTGCCGCTAAAACGGCGATAATTTTATCGCCTGTCTTGCTAATATGCCCCACAGTTCTTCTGAGTCGGTAGCTCCATCTGGGGCTACCGCGATGCGGAAAACAACAGAGTCTAACAGTTCCAGCCGACTGCGTCGGTATGGGCCAGCTAAAGCGTTGACAGACTAGTGAACAGTACCTTTCTCGTTGCGGCCGACACGTTGGTGAGAGTCAGTCAGGGCAACCATCGCGGTTGCATTACAAAAATGGAAGCTGTGCAGGGTGCGGTGCAGGCAGCGGCTCGGTGACGATCATCCAGATGGCGTTGGTGAGGCCAAGGCTTACGGTGCAAGATGAGGCGGTGCTCGATGCAGTGCTGGCAGGTTGCGGTGCAGGCAATGGAGGTGGTGGAAGTCCAGGTCATGCAGCGATGATGTCGGTGACGTCCAGAAAGGGTGAGGCGGTGCGGAGGGCGGTGCCCCCAGGAAGCGGTGCAAGCAACGGCTCGGTGACGATCGTCCAGACGGCGTCGGTGAGACCAAGGATGCGGTGCGAAGTGTGGCTGGGCCTTCTGCTGTGCCTTCACGACACGGAACCCTGCAACGGACTCAGTGACAGAGTCGGCTGCTCCATTCTTCTACGGCGGTTGAAACAAGCGGTTCCAGAGATGGTGCCCAGAAGGATGGTGAGGTCTTTGCTGTTCCTGAGACCTCTTGAACAGGGGGCAAGCTCTACTTCCAAGCCCTTGGAGATACTTTCTCAAGCAGGATACACACACAGTTTCTCTCCTTGGCAGAAACAGCTACTGCAGGCCAACCCCAGACAGCACACAGCAAAGGGGCAGTACTCTTCCTCCAGTTTCTTCCAGCTCTTCTCCTTGGCAGAGGTTCCTTCTTAAAGTCCAAAAGTGATCTAATGTTTAGGGGTCTGGGCCCCACTCTTTATAGTACAAATCCTTTGTTCTCTGGAGGCAGAGAGTGTCTTTGCCCAGCCACAACCAGTGCTGTCCTCTCCAGTGCAGCTGCCCGGCAGGAGGTTGAGACAGCATTGTCCAAGGCAGACCAGGCCCATTCAGGTGTGTAAGAAATCTCCTCCCCCCTACTCTGAATGCAGCCCAGGTCTATTCAGCCTAGCCCTGACTCATTCAGGAAAGGCTGTCTGAGAGAATGCACATCCCCAGCCCCTGTCCCAAAGCCAGACAGTCAATCCACAAACCAGCAGAGGCACACAGGATGGCTAAGCAAGAAAAAACCCACTTTCTAAAAGTGGTATTTTCAAACACACAATATAAAAATCATCTTTACTAAAAGATGTATTTTTATATTCTGAGTTCAGGCATACTAAACTCCATCTTCCTATCTTGTCCCAATGGGAAGTTATATTTATAAGATGTTATAAGTCAACTCCCCATTCCATCCTATGGGACAGATAGTGAAAAACGAAATTGGCAGTATTTCACTATCATGACATGCCATACATATCAGGGCATGTGCTACCTTTCACATACACTGCACCCTGCCCACAGGGATACCTTGGGCCTACCTTAAGAGTGACTCACATGTAAGAAAAGGGAAGGTTAGGGCTAACCCTGGGCATAATACTTTGCTATGCTCACAGAGCATGCAAAGTTTGTGTTACTACGCACTACGCAAATTGCACATAGCAGAGTAAAAAAACTCTGCTAATCGACGTAGCGTAGCAACAATATATTAAACACATACAAATGCTTTGTTAAAGCAATTTTCTATGCTAAAAAGCATATAACAAATTCACAAAAGTGAACTTTGACAATGAAAATATCAAGCAATGAGAGAGGTGATGATTTTGGGTTCCCGCCTAACCTAGGGGGAGGACCAAGCAGAAGCCTTGAACACAAAAAGCATATCATGTGAACGATTCAGTGGTGGTCCCTTCCTCCTAGGACCACCCCAAGCACAGTTATGGGCAAAAATACAATCCCAACCAAAGGCCCTGCAAAGCATTATGGGACGAGATTAGCAGTGGGCAGTGAATATTATAGTGTCCAATATCAAAATAATTCTACAAAGAGCTGCAGTTCAACTAGTCGTTACTAGATGTCCCTCACGAGTCAAATGCAAAAGCATTGAAATTATTAATACATCAAGCTGCAGTTCCACTAGTCGTTACTAGATGTCCCTCACGTCACAAGTAAAAAGCAAAAGCATTGAAACCCTTTCTTGAAGCTTTTGCATTTGACTCGTGAGGGACATCTAGTAACGACTAGTGGAACTGCAGCTCTTTGTAGAATTATTTTGATATTGGATACTATAATATTCACTGCCCACTGCTAATCTCGTCCCATAATGCTTTGCAGGGCCTTTGGTTGGGATTGTATTTTTGCCAATAACTGTGCTTGGGGTGGTCCTAAGAGGATGGGACCACCACTGAATCGTTCAAAAGATGTGCTTTTTGTTTTCAAGGCATCTGCTTGGTTCTCTCCCTAGGTTATGGAGGATACCAAAATCATCACCTCTCTCACTGCTTGTTAATTTATCGATTTCACTTTTGTGAAATGCTATATGCATTTTAGCATATAAAGACAGAGATACTTATTTTATCTTAACTTGCACTGTGCAAGATGCCTTTGGCAATTATTGTACAGTGCAGTCAAGCACACAGCTACGCAATTTGCATAGCTACGTTAAGTGCAAAATGTACTTCACGTAGCTACGTGAAGTGCTACTACGCAAACTACGCCCAGGGTTAGTTAGGGCCTGGCAAGTGGGTGCACTTGCCAGGTCGACATGGCAGTACCAAACTGCGCACAGACACTGCAGTGACAGGTCTGAGCTACATTTACAAGCTGCACATGTGAGGGGCACAATCAGTGCTGCAGGCCCACTAGCAGCATTTGATTTACAGGCCCTGGGCACACACAGTGCACTGTACTAGGGAGTTATCAGTAAATCAAATATGCCAATCATGGAATCACCAATCCATAAAAAACAATTTACAGGGACAGCATATGCACTTTAGCACTGATCAGCAGTAGTAAAGTGCCCAGAGTCATAAAACCAACAATAACTGGGTCCGAAACAGAAGGCCAAAAGGTCTGGGGATAAACCCGCTGGAAAAGCCAGGTCAAACACAACCCCCTTCCAGCCTAAAGCCAGAGTAGACTAGTCAATCATTTGCTGGACTTTCCTGCTTGGGGTGATAGAACCTAGACCTGGCCCGTAACAGCGGGGGCACGTTCTGGTTCTATACCTTGCTGAACCCAGTTGGATCCCTCTGTCCATACTCTAAGGGCCCACTAAGCTAACCCATGGGGAACCCTCCTTCTCACCTCGGGACCCCATCTGCGCAGCCCCTAACCTTAGCTGGCTCACAGGTGTGTCCCAGCAGGTAGGCAGTACCCATATGGCCAACACAGTGGTGTGGCCAAGTTCACCCCCGGGGAGTGACTCCTGTCCCCCCCCCCAAGGGGCCACTCTGTCCACCAGGACAGCAAGCCACAGTGGCCACTGACAGCTGTCAGGGATGAGAGCTCTGCCCCAGGCCTTTAATGGTTCTCCAACCTCTGTGGCATCAGAGAGTGGGGGGCAGTAGCCCCAGGTACCTGGCACCCTTCGTCTACTCTCCCTCCTGTCAGGTCAGGGATGACATCCTGACACTGGCCCACCAGGCCAGGGCTGTACCCTGCGACTGGACAGGGGACTGTGGTGGGCTCTCCCAAACCCGGTCCTCCTCCTTGGGGCTCTGCACCCTCCCACCTAGAGCAGTACCCCCTTCCAGATTTGTCAGGGCACCTGTGGCAGGTGTCCTGCACAATTCACCCACCAGTTCAGGGGTGCTATCCTGCAACTGGGATTGTCGTGTAGTTCCTATAAACCTATATAGGATCTGTGCGTTTAGACAACATACACTATAGGATTGGTGTCAGACTGATTCTAGACACCCCTACCGGGTATGTTAGCCTGTATACCAGCTAGCTCACAGTGCCACTAGAAACCCCTCTTACCAAGGAGAGAATAGTTCTTGGCAACTATCGAACATGACAACTCTGTCCCATCAGGGATCGTGGAAACAGTGCATTACTTTTCGCTCAGTCACTCGTGCTCACTTTGTCTCAGAGAGATACACAGAATAAACAGTGGGGACGTTTCTCAATAAGCATTTCTTGAACCTGCGTCATTCTAGTGTAAAGTAGGTGTGCTGAAACAACCATAAGACACTAACAGATATAAATGATAAGCACCAACAGAGTAAAAGGATGGTAGATTTGTACAATAGTGCTAAAACAATGAATACAGGCAGGTATTAAAATACATGACAGTAAAATGCGTACTCCTACGATGCGATCCTAACTAGATGTATCTAAGTGTACCTAGCATGTATGTAGGTGTAAAGGCCAAGAATCCCTCTAGGATAAAGTCAACCCCATTACCTGAAGTGAGAGACTGTGGGGCCCCGTCTTGGTCTTGAGATGGACACCCTGCAAGGGATGTCAGACCACTGCGAGCTGAAGTGTCTGCGTGCAGGAGCCTCAGCGTTTCGCGTCAGTGTGTCGGCATGGAAGTCCTTTTCTCCTCTGACTACCTCAGCAAGATATGGTGTATATATACCCAAAGTGGTACCCCCTGGGGCTATACCTCGCTGTGTCATGTCGGACTAGGATGACGGAAGGAATGACCCTTATACATAGTTATTATGCAGGAGATGGTAGGCCTGCTGTCCTGCTGTGATTCCAAGAATCCTCATGCATAATGAATGAGGCTTAAGCTTTTCGGAGAAAACCCCATGTCATCTTTAGGCATTACCGTTACTAGGTAAAAGGTCAGTACTAAGAACCATTATGTAGTGTAATGGTAGGGAAGAATATAGGTGAAAGGTTAGGTGACTACCTGAGCTTATATTGGGATACCTATGTGGAACATAACACCCACTCCTCATCCGACTGGACAACATACAAAAAAATTCTAACGTACTGCTAAATGTCATACGCAAACTATTAATAAGTCCATTAAAAATAGTACTTAAAAAACATAACATTTCTAAAAAATGCTGAAAAGTAAAAATAGTGCATGCGATAGAAGTCTGTACTAAATAGGTTCGTATATATAGTCTGAACAATGAGAGACTGAAAGCCATGCAGTTTAGAAAAAGTGTCTTGTTTAAAATTCCAAATTTGGTTGTTTTTGAAAAAGGCCGAATTTTCCCAGCACACGATGAGCCAAATGTTTATGTGTCCTGGCTGGGAGACGCAACATCACTGTTGCCTGCAATTGCAGGTGATGGTCCCTGCAACACCTCGCAGATCAGGTCAATCGAGCACAGATGTTCTTCTGCACTATCCACAGCCGGTGCTGGGGTAGCCTGTGTGCCATCCAAGGCCTGAGTATTTGTTGAGGAGCCGGTATCCTTCCCGACAGGAGCTGAAGCATCCTGTGGTGGCTCTAAGAATGCAGACATCAACATTGGAATACGTTGAGGACACTGCAGAACATGGGCCGTTATCGGGTCCAGTAAAGCATCAACGTCCGGTAGCACGATTGTTGGAAGTGTTAGACAGAGGTCCAACAGGCATTCTTGTCCGCAGAACAGGCATCGAAGGACAGGCAGAATACAGTCAATCCAGACTGGTCTAAACGACAAAAACCAAGACTCGCTCAGTTCTTGAAGACGAGGTTTGCCCAGATGGAGTACCAAGCGATCACGGTATCGGTGCTCCAAGAGCGTCTTTTCCATCTCCTTGGTGACTGAGACGTCCATTGCGTAGCAGAAAAATGACAATCAGGATACCTGCTATTAGAAACAGGATCAGCGGAAATCCTCCAAAAATGCTGCTGAATACGGAGTGTATGAAGTTGGGAACAACTCCGAGGATTGTCTGAAAGGTGCTTAACAGTCCAGAACCTATGGTCTTAAATAGGTGGACAATACCGGTCATATCAGACATGTTAAAGATACGTTGTACCATTTCTGTGAAATGGAAATGGCAGTTTGTTCATACTAGTGCCTGTATCTCAGCCGAGGACCTTGCAACCTGGCGATCATAAGTTTCTCGGGCGGAGGTTAAGGGCATGGTTTGCTGTAAAAGCATGGCTTTCATTCGGCTCAGAGTATCAAACCGTATAAAGGAAACATTCAACAAAGGCAATAACGGTGCCTCTCTGACTGTATGGGTCGGTGGAAACAATACTTCCATACAGCAAGTAACCCTGGGGCTTACAGTGACAAGATATGCGATGCCCTGGAGCATCCCACAACAACCTTGATCATTCAGCATCAAGTAATTCTCATTTGAAAGCAACTTGAACACCCAATTAATCACGGCAGCCGGGGAACCTTTCAAGTGACAGGATAAGTTAGCGACTGAACTGTTGCAGGCCCCATGCAGCATGATATCCTGGCATATGAGAGATCCACTTAAGGAATTCTCGCAGTTGGTACCGCTAAGGAACACTTCCATGTCCCCATTCCTACATCAAAATCTGTATGGCAATTCCCAAGATTCCTTGATGAATTCGCTACCCATCGCTTCATATCTGCCCGCCTGTTGTTGTTCTAGGCAATACTGAAACTGGAAAGTTGTGACCGGTAGTGTTATATAGCCATGGATTAACCATTTTGTGGATGGTGACTCAGTAAAAGGTAACTTGCCGAGTTTTTCAATTTGCAGCATTGTATATTTTGCTCCCCTTTGTGCCATCGTTATCTGCTTGTCAGTTAGATTGTATGCAGAAAATAGGGACGTGCTGTTGATAAATCGCCAAGGCACATAACCAGCGCGCAATGATTGCAGCGTCCAGCTTAATAGCATAATAGAACATAGTTGTGATTGTCCGTGTTGTAGTATGGACAAGTCCTGTTCTAGTATATCTATAGCAGAAGATACAATGTTGCCCAGTGAATAAATCATGGATGTTAATGTAGTCATACCGTTGTCAACTACAGCTAAGGCTTTTTCTAGGTTAATCTTATCTATTTCACAGAGTGTCTCTGCAGCTTTTTGTTGAGAGATTTTCCAGATTTCATTATAGACAGCGTAATAGAAACGTTTCTGGCGTGGCTTTCGGGGACCTAGTAAAAAATCCCTTAAATCCACCTCATTAGAGAGTAAGGATAAGTGCTGTTTCACCTGGGACAGTGTCGAGGTTTCTAGCCAATCGAGGTACAACTTCCCTACACTGTATGATGTCACCACCCCGGATGTTCTCTTTGTACATATCGTGGGTCTGGCCTATGGATACTAAACCCTTCAGATGTACCCCTTAAACTTGATTGACATCTGTTTGTGTCTGTCGGCCAAACTAACCATCCCTTCTAATTGGGGTCTGAAGTATTGTACTGCATGATGTCATCTATTGTATCCCCTCCACGTGATGTAAAATTGATGTGCGAAGGTGTGGCAAACCATGGTGTGTTCAAATCCTTGTTCTTGGCTAGTCCAAGACAAGAAGTCTGTTGCACTGTTTCATTCAGAAATATTATCTGCTGTGGAATGAGGCATGCTCTGAATAGTGCTTCTGTTCCCTGAACTTGCCAGTCCTTAGAACCCCAGACTGATTTTGTGTCTAAAGTGTCCTTCCATAAGTCGAAACCCTGTTCAGACAGTTGGGAAATAAAGGATGCAGAATAAATCTGTTTGGCATTAGTCAGCATATTTTTCTGTGCAGGTGTAGGTGCAACCTTATAGTAATATGAGGTCGGGTCAGAAGAGTTAAACCCTGAAAAATATGAGATTTTCTGGGCAAACGTTTTCGAACTACCTTTTGGTGGTGTCGGGCAATGTTCCCATTGGTGGTATGTGAAAATTCTCGGAATACTGGATTTGTGTAAAAAGTGATGACCATAGTGTAGGTAACAATACATGCTATCAAAATCAGATGTGTCTTCTAACATTTCATTGTTTGAAAATGCAGCGGATTTTTCCAAATCAGACAACATATTATTTACAGTTTCAAAATCCCAATCATCAGAAAATGTACTGGAGGTAATGATATCATTTAGAGAAATCTTAAACAAATGTGTTATTTTCAAAAGTTCAGTGGGGTCAAATACATCATAATCAACCTTGCCCCAAACAATACCATCAGGAATTGGAACAGCTGTAATGTTCACGAAAAACAAGTCTCTTTGTTCGCAATGAGATGATGTATGAGGCTTCAGGACCAGGTTCACATTTGATACTGCAGAGCGTTCTGGGAGATATTTTCCATTTATGAGTAAGCAATAGACAGTCACTAGGCCAATCCAGAACAGAAAAACAATATTCCAGATATTATCCAGAGCTGGAGCCAAGGTGAAACTAAGTAAGTCTTTTTCATAAAAGTTTAAAATTCACACATTTGTTGCTTACGGGAAACTGGAGCTGGCGTTGTCTCAGGTTCACTGGGATCAAGAGAGAAGGTATCAAAATCGATGAAGTAGCCAGATGCAGTTCGATCAATCTTTGGTAGCTCGGCAGGTGTTGAACTGGCAGGTGTCTCTTGTCGAGGCATATTGATGTAGACATTGGTGTTAGGTCGAATTGAAATTTGTCTTTCATTTGAAGTTTGAAGTTCTGTTTCCAGAGGAACGAGTTCCATATCATTGTTGGAAATTCCATCACTTCGAATTGGTGACTATTCGAACGTTATGAGTCTTTCTGTCTGAACTTCCTGTATGGTAGTGAGGGGAGAGCGTCGGCTACCCAGGAGCCCACGAGGCCTACTTTTCAGTATCGGCCACATAGTGGGGTTTGATCAGATCAATGGAGACAAATCTCTTTTCTTTTTTGCCGGCAAGAGGCGGAAGAAGTACTGTTCTTGTACCTTGGACAGCCAGGACAGGTACAGGCTTTCTATATGATGTCCCAAATTTTTTCTTGTCCTCGATCTTTTCTCTGAAGAGATCCCCGACTTTTGGGAACCAGACAGGTGTTGCCGTGACTGATTTGACTTCCCCAGTGGCGGTTTGTTTCACTTGCACGTTGCTTAGTAGTAACCCTGGGCGGTAAATTCCGCTCCGCTCGCGGAATTTGCGGAATTGCGGCAATTTCGCGTTCCGCGGAGAACGCGGAATTGCCGAAATTCCGCGATCCGCAGCGTAGCGGAATTTTTGTTTTCCCTTGTTTGCGCTTCCTAGTTTTAATTGCCATTGACGACAAGAAATACTGACATTGTGGCCTACGAGTTGTACAGAAACATAAAGGTATGGATATCCATATGTTCTTTTCCTTCCACGTAGCCAATGAGCGCGAAAAAAAGTGACCGGTCCCTTGTTGACACTGTAGCTGGTGCTATTTATTAAACTATCATTCGTAATTGCCCCTCAGCAATTTGTTTGAATGCAGAAAAGCATAATTGGCGGATTTGGAAACTGTCGAGTCCTTGCATCGACCAGCTCTTTAACTATTCGTCACTAGAGCGCCATCTGCTGGCTAGTATCAACGCCTTATGGTTAATAATTGACAGGTTGCAAAATCACAAGAACAGTCATTGTGAATTAAATTAAACACATTTCGAAACAGGATGACGGCGGTCTAAGCTGAGCGCGCCTCTCGAGGAGCTTATGAGATTTGCATTTCTGATCTGGTGTCAGCCTCGCAGGGTTAGTGTACAAGCCCGATTTTACTCTTTCTCAGACAGTAAGGATTCAGGGCTGAAAAGCAGTCTAAGAACACCGCAGATAATGGCTGTGTCTGTCTGCCTCCAGAGCAGTCGCAGCGCATCTCCATTTGGCTTCGTTACCAGACTCCTTTGTGAATGAGCAGGCAGCGTTCAGGCACTCACAGCGCCTCCTCTGGGACAGTCCCCGACTCTGCAGTTCGGGCTAAACCATTCTGTCGGCTCTCTGTTCGTGTATTTAAACCACAATGCCCAAGGGAGCTGCTTTTGTTCTACCCTGCGAAATTCTATTTAAAAACACTAGTCATCCGAGTAGAATGACCATTAATGTACATGCATGGTGCTGAGTCATAAAATATTAAAATATGCAGATGTGATAAGCGCCCATTTATTCGGCTCACATGAAAGCAGACCGCGCTCTCAGCCTCCAACGTTTATTAAAAGATCTTGCCAAGACCTTGCTGTACCAAGTGTCAGCAGTGACAAGGCAGCAGGAAATAATATCGTTGCATAGTAACTAAAATCTTCAGCAGCAGAAGCACGAGTATTCACTTGCACCTCGTCTACATCGATTTGCTTATGTTACATAATACATTTATCCTGATAGCACATACAGTGAAAATACTTTAATACAAAATGTTCATGTTTTAAACCAAGACTTAACAAGTCGCTTAAGTAGCATCGAACACCGAGAATATTGTTAGGTATCCATTTTTCAAATTTCGAGTTGGCAAAACATCTGCACTGCAGTACGTACTCTTGCAATTCCTTAAACGGCCTCCTCAGTTATAGGTTGAGCCCTGTGGCACAGTGAGCATGGGACACACTAGGCATACTTCATCACAGTCATTCTTAAGACATCTTCTGCAAACAACCCAAAAAGTTATAGAACTACTTGGATTAATCTCAGACACTGGCGATCCTTTGAGTCTGTATTCCAGCCCATTATTTCTCTCCCACTATGTCACTGTAGGAACGCCCGCGAACGGGCGGAACAAACAATTCCGCGTGCTCGCGAAATTTCGCGTGCTCGCGGAGTTTTTTTACCGTTTCGCGGAACTTTGCGTAACGCGACTACGCAAATTCCGCCCACCCTTACTTAGTAGTGCTCCAGATTCGTTCAGATCCTGTAAAACAGCCAAACATTTATTGATGTCAAATGGTTTTTCATCCGCCACTGTGCTTTCATAATCGAGATCAGGTACCCACATTCTCGTCCCAAATAGGACCTCATAAGGAGTGACACCCCCTAGAGAACTTCTTGGCCTGTTATTGAGGTCTCGCTGAACCCCATATAAGTGATTGGCCCAACTACCACCCAAACCTAATACTCTAACTGTTAAAGATTGCTTTAAGTCCCGGTTTTTCCTCTCCACGACCAAATTTCCCTTGGGATGGTATGGAGAGGAGTACCGCAGTGCTACACCCAAACTTTCCATGGCTTCCTTGTAAGCCCTAGAGCTAAACGCGGGGCCATGGTCAAAATGTAATGTGCCAACTGCGTATGTCCCTATAAAGACTCGCAAATCTTTTATAATAGTTTGAGCGTCAGCCGAGTGCTGAGGCCATACCCATAGGAATCTGGAGCATGAATCCACTGCCACCATGATATAATTGTAAATCCCGTTTGGGTGTAAGGGGCCGCAGTTGTCCAAATAGACACAAGCGAGTGGTCTGTCTGATATTAGTAGTGGTGTCTGCGCTGGACATGCTACAGTGGAGCCCTTTATCTGCTGGCAGATGTCACATTTTAAGACAAACTTCTTCGTCTGTTTTGTTAAACCAGGCCACCAATAGAGTTGTTTCAGTAAAGAAACTATCGCGGTAATCCCTGCATGTGCAGAACCTAGACCCTCGTGTGCAGCTAGTATTAAACCCAATCTGCGATACATGTTCGGTATTACTCTATCCTCCACTCCTGGAATCTGAGCATAGGAATGTTGTTTGCATCTAACTTGTAGGAGTACTTGAGTGGAAAACCTTTCGGTAAGGCTTTGCTGTCTTTGCATGAAGCAATGACAGCTACCATTATCTGTCAGTCTATTCTCGTTTTTGAACGAGTGATTGCAGCTACAGCAGCAGTTCGTACTGCCCCCTTTGCGGCTTCATCAGCCAATAAATTCCCTTCAACATGAACGCCATCACTTTGATGACTCTGTGTGTGTATCATGTGAGCTCTTGGTAGTTCGTTTTTCAACTCAGCTGCCTGTTCCCATAGCATTTTATGCTTAATTGTGCCACCTTTTGAGTCTTTAAACCCATTTTGACCCCAGTAGTGAAGATATTCATTGTAAGACTGGACACAGTAAAAAGAATCGCACACTATCAGTGTGGGGAATTCTCGATCCATATTTATAACTGCCAGTAGTAGGGCTTTTAGTTCTGCCAGCTGAGCCTTGCAGTCTCCTAGAGACTGTGTCTTCGTATCACTGGGAGGGAACTTGCCATCCTGCATATGACCTTTTACAATCGCACAAGCGGCGCTGTATTGTTGTTTACTTCCTACGGCTGGCTGAGCAGATTCGTCAGTGTAAATAATGTATTCATACGGATCTAGAGGCATTATTTCATTTGGTAGAGGATATTCTTGTTCATATTGCAGGAATGCTTGTGTTTTGAGCCTTGGGTCATATTTGTATTCTACATCTGTTGCAGTGAGAGAATTAGCCCATTGTATCCATCTTGGGTGTAAGGCTTTAGCATTAGGAACGCTTGCCTTTGTAGCAGCCTCTAAGGCCGGTACTGGAGTTACAACAATTATTCGTTTCCCCTGAGCCAGCGCTCTCTCTCTTACTACAGCAGTCTGTACTGCTGTCAGGATTTTTTCTTAAGAAGCAAAGCGCATTTCAGCGTTTGTGTACAAGTGTGATTTGTATGCTATGGGTACTGTTTCTCCTTCATTGAAGGTTAGGTAAGTGTACCCAGATTTACCCGCTATAACACGGATCACCAAGTTGCGGACATTTACGCGTGTCTGCAAGAGTTTTGAAGCTATCATGTCAGCTTGTAGAGAACGAAGGATATCTGTGTGTTCCTGTGTCCAATGCCTAACTGAAAAATCAGGTCTTATTAAGTCGTAGAAAGGTTTTACTTTTTCTGCGTAATCTAAAAAGTATGTTCTGCCAAAATTTTAAAAACCCAAGATGGATTGTAAATTCTTCAGAGATTTAGGAGGTTGGAGCAGCGCGCACTTTTCTAAAAGTTAGCTGCAAGGCTTTTTCCTTCATTTGACAACTCGTATCCTAAAAATAGGACATTGAGGTGGGATATTTTCGATTTTTTTAAAGTTGAATTTGTAGTCCTCAGAGGCGAATCCCATAATTATGGTGCTCACCCTGGTCAAATGATCCTGTAAATCATCATCCATCAGATAAATATCATCTACATAGGACAATGCCTCTTCATCCAAATTCTGAAGTAATTCTGTTACCCTAGCGCTGAACAACCCGGGGCTATTCTTATACCCTTAGGGGAGCCGGAAAAATTGACGCTGGGAACCTAGCGCGGAGAATGCTGTTAAATACCTGCTTTCAGGAGCTATATTTTGGCAGAAGAATCCATTTGAGATATCTAGTGTTGTTTTGTATTTTTTCCACACAATGTTATTTATTAATGCGGCACTATGTGCATTCTGTACTGCAAATGTTTTTGTGCATGTGTTAAGATGTCTGTAGTCTAAAACTAGACGGTATGAATTATCGGGTTTCATTACGGGAAACAAAGGATTATTTATTGGAGAGGTGCAAGTTTCTATTACACCCTGGTATTCAAGTTGATCTAAGATCTCTCTGACCTGTTTTTTCGCTTCTTGTTTATTGGGTACTGTCTCTGTGGAATTGGAGTCGTTTTTACTGGGATTACATGGTGTGTTGACTCAGCATCCCACCCAACATGGTTGCGGTATAGGGCCGGAGCAAGAGCTAAGTATATTGGAACAAGTTCAGAAAAGGACGGCAAGATTGCCGTTTCTCCCTTTGGGCAATCCATAACAATTTCAGGCGGCCAATCTTTTTCAGCTAAAAGGATGTCATAGCCGTAAGTCAGGTTCTCCCAAAAGAGACCTTTAATTTTTCTGGG
Organism: Calotriton arnoldi; assembly: GCA_963921515.1. Classification (NCBI taxonomy): domain Eukaryota; kingdom Metazoa; phylum Chordata; class Amphibia; order Caudata; family Salamandridae; genus Calotriton; species Calotriton arnoldi. Next base: position 278,347 of record CAWUFW010014164.1, on the reverse strand, counting down.
TTTGTCCCCCTCCATCTGGAGTGTTATTTCATGTAACCTATGTGGGACACTTACCCTAGTATCAGGTGTTTCCACCGTGATATGCTCATTCAACTCCGCTGTCACCAGAAATTCCATCAGGTTCTGGCGAGCTATTGTTACTTCTGCTGCGCTGTCTAGCATCGTCAGAGCCCATTCCCCGTTCAGTAGTTGAGTCCTCAGAATTCTGGGCATGTCTAACTTTAAGATCTGCTACTGTCTTCTTTCTAAATTGAGGTTTTGATTTTGGCTTCTCTTCTTTCTTTGAAGTGTAATCTGAAATGCGTGGCGTATCTCTGGACTTTGTACGCTCTTCTTGTCTGTGTTCTGACCGTCCTTCTCTCTCGGAGTTTCTTGGTGAACCCTGAAAGGAACGAGAGGAACGTGTATCAGTATCCTGATACCTGTCAGTTTTTTTTATGTTATCTCTATTCCTAAGGTTGTATCTCCTATCGGAGGGCTCCTGTTGAGGAGACCCACTCCTAGATAGAGATCAATTTTCTCTAAACATTTGGTTTTTGTTATTATCCCATTTCGTCTTGGAAGAATCAGGTTCTTGCTTGGTGTTATCCTTTACAGGACCACCCATGAGTTGAGGTTTTGGTGCTCTAGCTCCCAAACTATCTCTACCTAATTCAGAATAGGTGTCTTCAATAATTTTAGGTGATACACGTTCCTGTTGTAAAGGAGTGAAATCTGTTGAAATGAAAATGCTTCTGCTTGCGCATTGTTCTATGTAAGTTAGCATTTGCGGCACCATTTTGTGTTAAAACGCCATTTTGAATCATGATCAAAACTAATCCCTTGCTATTTCTCAGAAACGGCGTCTGCTGAGTTTCATTTTTCCAAGGATGGGTTTTGCTTCACTAATTAATAGCCTGTTCTTATTAGTGCATACCATTCCCACTAGATACAGGCCTTCTCCCACTTGTCTGAAGACAGGCCCGCCTGCAGTGGCCTTGGACACTGCAACTTTGTAAGATATGAGCACTGAAATAGTTTTTTTCCCTTGTTTGCATTGCTTTACAGCACCTGCCTGGAAAATTCCACTATGGGCGTGTTCTCGCCCAGTTACGAAATGTACTAAATGTATCTCTATGCTTGTGGACTTTAGTCCCTCTGCAGCACTCCTTAGAGACTGGGCAGATCGGGCTCCGCTCTGAGTATACTCTGAATAAACAGATGTTGGTTTGTACTCTCTACTGTCTGACCGACTCTTCATTTGGTGTGGAAGGCTGAGAGGTGGTCGTTAGTGACCCGAGTGACCCGAATCGGGCCAATTCCTTCATTTGGTGCCCGAACAGGGACTCCTTCGGGTGAGTGACACTTCCCCCTGGGGAGGTTGAGGCCATCGTCGGGTCGGACTGACGGATCAGAGATCCCTGTAAGAGGAGCATTGATTGCTCGCAGCTGCCCCTTCTGTCCTGCCGGACGGTGCCTCGCCCAGCGGTCATCCCGACTGGTGTCCCAAACGGCGAACCCTTGGATCTGACCGTTTGGTCTGAAGAGTCGGCAGTGGAGAATTAGTTCGCTTGACCTGCATAAATCAGGTGAGTTTGTTTGGTTTTTTTTGTGGATATGGTACCATTTTGGTTTGCATTTGGTACGGTCTGAGGACCGTCTTTGGGACAAAAGCATTTGCAATTGCTTTGCCAGGCATAAATAGTGAACTTTTTTTCTTTTAAGGATGCCTGGTGTCAGTAAGTTGTTTTCTTTGTGCTGTCGCTGTTGTTCTGCAGGTGCTTGATTGGAAGAAGCTCAGCCGGCGCCTCCTAACTTTGATATGTATGTGAAGCATGGCCGTGGCCCTATTATGCTTAGTACGCTGTGGCACAAATATACGAGGGACAATGCCGAGTTGCAGTGGCCGTTGACGGGCACATTTGATGAACAAAAGATTGGGTTCTTACAGGAACAGTTATTTAAGAGGCGGAGTAGACAGTCTATGTTTGATTCTCTTAGAACATGGCAGAAAGAAGCTAAACAGAGACGATTAAAGGTGGAAAAGGAAGCACGAAAGGGGAGAATGCAGACATTGACCCAGAAAACTGTAGCATATAATAAAGAAAAACAAGAAAAGGGAGTTGAATGTGAAGATAGGAGGTTTCGATTGCATGTTGATAAATCGTATTTGGCTCAAGAGGAAAATTATACTTTTGTGGAAGAATTGTTAGACACCCGACCCCGCCACCATATGCCCCGCAAAAGGTATATTCCACTGTCCCTGTGCCATCACAGCCGCCTGTTACAGTTGTTCCCACTGTCCCTGTGTCTACTGCTGTCGTTTCAACGGCTGCGGATTCGGCTCCTCCTTCTTTACGTCTGTGGCAACAGTGACTGTTGGCACATCCAGTACACCTGTTGTTTCGGCAACCTTTTTCGCCAGCTCTCTCTCCCCCGGCACACCCGCCTGCGACTCTCCTACCCAGTGCTGTTGTTGCTTCTCCGTCTTTAATGGTTCATCTCCGAGCATTATTGGGTGCTGAGACACCAACACGTGGATTTGATGATAGAGATTTGGCAAAATTTAGTGAGCGTATGGGCCCTTTTGTACGGTCTGCGGTGGGGGATGAAGAGAAGAAGGTAGAAGCTAATCAGGCTGCACAGTGGGGTTGTAATCCCATCTACAGTGTGGAGGATGTTTGGAGTGTGATGAAAGATTATGAGCCTTTTATACAGCAGCATGCTCTTAAGCATATGTCCTCTACGTTGATTGGCCTTTGGCAGCAACATTTTGGGAATGATGCGCCACAAATTTGATTCGATATCAGAGACCACGTGTACGCCAGTGGTTTAGACCCAGGCCAAGTTTTTGGGAACATCACCACGTTAGTTGCCTATAGGGGAAGGTTGCATGACAAGAGTCCTACCACGGTACCTCAGTTTCCGATGCGAGAGGTTCATCCCATATACCACCCAGAGATACTGGAGTTAATGGATCAGCGAGGTAATGTTACTCGAGTGGGTGTGGCGGCCCGGTTTCAAGAACAATGGGTTTATACTCCGTGGAAGTGAAGTGAGGCTTTATCCCTTAAGACTCAGTTGCCTGACCCTAGGAAAAATCCTACTGCTTATTATAAAGAATTGACCGAAGCCGCCTCTTCGACGGTAATGACTCTTGCTGATATTGAGATGTTTGTTGGTCTTCTTGTTCCAGTTGATATTTGGAGGCAGGTTCATACTCAGGATCATGTTGCGGAATTGGGTGGTACATGGTATCAAATTAAGGCATGGGATCAGGAAAGAAAGCCAGGTGATAAGCCCCGAGCGGAGATATTTGCTTTGCCAGGCCGCATTATTACATATATGCATTCTCTTATTCCACCGAGGAAAGTAGATTGGGATAAGTTGACGGCTTGTCGACAAAGAAAGATGAGAGTGTGTCTGATTTTTTCACTCGGTTTGAGGATACATTTTTCGATTACAGTGGACAGGATCTTTCTATTGAAGGAGGTGTTTGGCTGTTTGTCAACAGGTTTGTTTCTAATTTACTTCCTGAAATTGCAACTCGTTTACAGGCTTCTGAAAGCACCTGGTCCACCTCTTCCCCTTCTGTGATTTTGAATATGGCTCAATATTATGAACATCGGGACAATGAGGAGAAAGAAAGGGCAGAGAAAAAGCATAAGGAATTAAAGACAAAGATGTTGTTGCAACAAGCATTTAGAGGGAATGGCAGAGGACGTGGTGGTTCTACCCGACAGCTTCCACGCACCTGTAGGCAGCCAAATACTACACCTCTGGGGCCGAATCAGTGTGCGTATTGTAAGGAGGAGGGTCACTGGCGTAGCGAGTGTCCCATGCTCTCTCAGAAGGTGGCGATCCCTAGAGGACGAGGGTCTCGTGTACGGGGTCATGGAGCTAGTGGGACTGATAGGGTTCAGAACGCCACAGCCTCACATGGTCGTTCTGATAATTATTTTGATGACCCCCGTGATGGGCAGTACTACCATGATGACTATGATATTGATGAAGTGACAGGAATGTCTTAAAGCTAGGACAGCCAGCGACAGAGTGGGGGACCAGTTCCAATACCTGTAGACCAGCGTGGTCCTTATGTAACAGCGGAACTGCAAGGTTCGACTAAGGAATTCTTGGTGGATACAGGTGCGACAAAAAGTTCTGTTTCTCGAAATATGGTCCCTGGGGCGGCTCTGTCTGGCCATAATAATGTTTCGGTAGGTTTTTCAGGTGTACCGGTTGTAAGCCCCATTTCAAGACCACTTGCATTGACTATTGGTCCCTTTACTGTGGATTCTCCATTTTTGTTGACATCTAATTGTGGTGAGAATTTGATGGAATTGGATTTGTTGAAGAAATTACATGCCACTATTTATTGTTCCCCGGAAGGTGTTTATATGGCTATGGGCCCAAGTGTGAGTACTAGGCAGTGCCTGTCTCTTCCTCTTCCTGCTGAATTTCCTGACGTACCACCCACTCTGTGGGCGACAGGTGATACCGACGTAGGGCTGTTGCATATACCCCCGGTTTCGATAAAGGTTAAAGATAATGCTATTCTGCCTCGTATTCCCCAGTATAAAATACCACAAGCAGGAGAACAAGCCTTGTTGCAGATTATTCAGGATTTGATCAAGAAAGAAGTAGTGGAGGAGACGTCTGCAAATATTTGTAATAGTTCCATTCTCCCGATTCTCAAAAGGACACCCTCAGGATCCTCTGATGATCATGAAGATGTTTATCGCTTTGTGATTGATTTGCGCGAAGTTAATAAAATAGTGGTTCCTCAGTTTCCAGTAGTTCCAGATATTACGTCACTTTTAACAGTGATTCCTTCCACTTCTAAATTCTTTTCTGTTATTGATTTGAAAAATGCCTTCTTCAGTATTCCTATCCATCCAGATAGTAGATATCTGTTTGGGTTTACCCTCGCTGGTAGGAGCTTTAGATTCTGTCGGGCTCCTCAGGGCTATACAGAGAGTCTGAGTATTTATAGTCAGGCATTGAAGGGTCAGTTGGATTACTTGTCACTTCCCGCAGGTAATGTATTGGTGCAGTATGTTGACGATCTCCTTATTGCTTCTGATACCGAACACGGTTGTAAAGACAGTACTGTTAAGTTGTTGCTACATTTAGCTAAAAATGGACATAAGGTTTCCCTTTCCAAATTTCAGTATTGTCGACAGGAGGTCCCCTTTTTAGGTCACCTACTGTCGAAGGAGGGTAGGAGGTTGACCCCTGAGCGCATCAGTACTATTGTTAAAATGTCCATTCCCCACACTGAGAAAGATGTACGCGCTTTTATAGGTATCACTTCCTACTGTCGATAGTGGATACCTAACTATTCCCTACTAATCAAACCCTTGCTTGTCCTAACAACAAAAGAAGTGCATGAGCCATTTCCCTGGATGCCTGAATGTCAGAAGTCTTTTGAGCAATTGAAAACTGCGCTTTGTTCAGCTCCAGTACTTGGCACCCCTAACTACGGCAAACCGTTTGTGTTGTACGTCCATGAGATGGCTGGTTGTGCGCTTTCTGTTTTAACACAAAAATTTGGAGATAAGCAACGGCCGTGTGCTTATTTCTCTGCTGTCCTTGATCCAGTCGCGAGAGCCCTCCCGAGTTGTCTAAGAGCGGTCGTGGCCGTGGCCACTTCAAACAGACAATCGGCTGGTCCTGTACTTGATACTGACTTCACAGTCATGGTACCCCATGCTGTGGATACGCTTTTGAATAAGACAAAGACACAGCACCTCACCAGTGCACGTCTTACTGGTTATGAACTGACATTGTTTGCGAAACATATCATGATTAAAAGGTGTGCTACTCTGAATCCAGCCACGTTACTACCCCTCCCTTCTGAGAGTGAGGAAGGTGATAAACATGATTGTATTTTCCGAACGGAGGAAGAGACGAAAGGACGGGTAGACTTGACTGATGTTCCCTTATCTGAACCACAAGCGGCACTATATGTCGATGGCTCTTGTTTCAAATTACCAGATGGCACTACAACTGCGGCTTATGCTATCACCACACTGCGTAGAGTGGTAGAGACATCCTGAGTCCCTTATCAGACAGCCCAAGCTACTGAGTTAGCTGCCCTTATTTGAGCTTGTGAATTAAGCAAGGGACTGATTGTCAATATTTATACTGACAGCCAGTATGCCTTTGGGATCGCCCATAATTTTGGGCAACTCTGGGCAGAGAGGGGGTCTCTTACTCCTCACAGGACCAGGATTCAGCATGGGCACCTTATATTGAGGCTTTTGTCCGCTTTGACCCTCCCTCAGAAATTGGCAATTGTGAAGTGTAGCGCCCACAAGAAGGTTACTGATGACGTAGGTAGGGGAAATGCTTTTGCTGATCAGACAGCTAAGGAAACGGCCCAGACAAAAATGAAAAGAATGTTTGTAGCAGGTCCCACTAGGCAGGTCCCTGAAGTTGTTGTGTTCGAAGACACTCTTGAGAATGTGAAAGAGATACAAAGTGAGGCCACGATAGAAGAATTAGCAATGTGGCAGGAAAGTACAGCACAATTGAATGATGAAAGATGTTGGATTGATAAGTCGGGGAAGCAGAGATGGATGTTACCTGATGCATATGTTCTCCCTGTGGTTACGATGGCCCATGGTCCAGCCCATATTAGTGCTAAGGGTATTTGCAAGTTGTTGGACCCTGTATGGCAGAATGACAATATCCCTAAGACAGCTGCACACTTAGTGAAGTACTGTATGGTGTGCATGATGCACAGTCCTGGAAATGGTACCCCTAAACCGCCTGGTAATTTTGCACCGCCCACTTTTCCTTTTGAGGTCCTTCAAATGGACTATATATAGCTGGAAAGATGCAATAATTTGAAATATGTTTTGGTGGTTGTATGTGCATTCAGTAAATGGGTTGAGGCTTATCCCACTAAGGACAATACTGCCATTACGACTGCAAAGGTACTCCTGAAGGAGTTCTTTCTTCGTTTCGGCTTGCCCCATTTGATCTGGAGTGATAACGGAAGTCATTTTAATGCAAAAGTGATCGTCAATTTGTGATGGTTTGCACATAAAGCAGAAATTTCATGCTGCCAACCATCCAAAGTCAGCAGGTTTGGTTGAGAAGTACAATGGTACCCTCAAACTCAAACTGGCAAAAATTCAGGAGGCGACAGGGTTACAGTGGCCAGATGCTTTACCATTAGCTCTTTTGTCAACAAGAATGACAGCGCATTCTATAACAGGATTGTCACCGTATGAGGTCGTGTTAGACGCCCGGCAAATGTCTGGGGTGTCCCGCGCCCTCGACGGTTTTCCGATATTGAGAACCCATTGTTAATTGATTACCTAGGCTAGTTAACTGAAAGTTTGCGTTCTATTCACCAACAGGTCAGGGATACCGTGCCAGCTACACCACAGGGGCCCGGACACGACATTCAGCCTGGGGATTTCATTTTAGTTAAGAATTTTCAGCGGAAGAAAAGTTTGGAGCCGCGCTGGAATGGGCCCGTCCAAGTCCTCTTGGCCACACGCACAGCAGTCAAGGTCTCTGGTCGTAAGAACTGGATGCATGCTACTCATTGACGCAGGGTCCCTTTGCCTTTGCCCTATGATCAGTGGGTGAAGGACGGCATTGGGGACTCCGAGACTGAACAGGTGCCTCGGTTTGTCCTGTTTAGTGATGCCCAGCTAATTTGGACTCAAACGGATCAGGAGAATGAAAATGTGTTGAATGCTGCTGTTCCTCCAGAAATACGAGCCATTAAAGAGCCGTTGTTTGTTGATCCAACAGTGCCTGGGGCTGCCAGGTACAATTTGCGCCCTTGGCAGAGGGAAAGTGCATCCAAGGAGAAAAAAGATTAGGAATGGACTGCGTAAGATAGGCCGTACTGAAACTGTAGTACCAACGGAGATTCATTGAGCTTGATGAAAAATTTGCTTGTTTTAGTTTAGTTGTTTGAACATTAGGTAGGGAAGGCAATAGTATACCTCGAAGGTATACCAACGTGACCGACGTGGGATACGAGCTTAGGACAGAGCAAGCTCCACCGCTGCTGCTCAAGAGTGCCAACATATTGATGGACAATAGGAGCCTGAACCAGTGAGGCTCTGACGGACACTGGGAACATATATATTTCCTTTACATTGTTGCCCCCATTTTATTACTCATTATGCAATCCTTTGGTAGGTTGGTTGCTGAGGAAGAGCAGCCGATGGTTCCTATTGCTCAACATAATGTGGTGTGGATCCGTAAGAGAAAATTGATTTATGTGATTTCTGCAGCTTTGTTGATGACAATCCTCTGTGGGGTATTGTGGTTTTTGGAAAATGCTTACAGTGTACCTTCACGCAGTGGAGGTAAAGGTTTTTCTCCGAAAAGAAATGAGAGTAGCTTTGAGTAATATATTCTTGGAGACGCATTGGAGATTCTTTGGTAATGGAACAGCATGCTACCCCATTGACTCTGTCACTAGTTTATGGACTGCATATCCATTGTCCTTAGTGAATTATACATATACTGAACCCCCCGATTTTGTAGAGCTAAAAGGAGTGTTTGGATCCGGTTATTCAGGCCCATGCCTGTACCATCGAAAACCACTGGGTGAGGGTTATCCCGGCTGTGATAATAACATCTATTGTGATGATTTCTATATGAAAGAACAGAATATAACATTAGTAGGTTGGCATTACAAACAATTGACGGTCCCCCGACAGGCAGGTTATTGTCCTGCTTGTTGTCCTATTATCAATAGTACCGACACCTCATTGTACATCTATTTTTCAGGATTAGTGATGCATAGAGAGACCATCCCTTTGGTAAGAGCAGATGATCCAAGAACAATCGGAATGAATACTCGGTATTCCCCAGTAGATTATGATGGGACAATTTATGTACACCCAGGATTTTTCTTTCTGTCTAACGGGACTTATTCCAATGTTCATAACGGAACAAATGATGTGGCTCTTGGGATGGTGTTGCCTCTGAGTGTGCCTTGTAAACGGGCAAGACCTAAAGTGAAGTGGGTGAAAAGAACACTGACGAAGGAGTTTTGTGAGGGAGTAACAGAAATTGAGATCAACAATTATAGTAATGGTATTACCTTCAGATATTTTATGTCTTCTATTTTTACACTGGGTGGAACAGCCATGGCAAGAGGTGAAAAGGCCAGAGAGTATTTTGGATGTAAGTTGCAAATATGATCCAATACGACTGTGGCAGCTCTGCGTGACATCACCACTCAGTTAGACAGCATGCGGATTTCCTCCGAGCAGACTAGATATGCTGTGAATTTTATTTTGGCTAAGAATGGTGGTGTGAGCGCAGTAGTTGGCGATCAGTGCGTAGTCAGGATAACAAATATGGAAAAGAATGTTACCAAGCATATCTTGGATATTCTAGAAAATGTCAAGGGGATGGAAAGTGGAAATTGGAATTGGTCTCTCCATGGTGGTTGCGGCTGGATCCTTGAGAAAATGATTTACCTTATTGCTATATTGGTGTTTTGTTGTGTTCTTGTTCAGTGCCTGCCTGTATGTTGTACTTATTGTCCCAGCCTTCTTACTCCCAAAAGGAAAATATCGATCCATAACACCAATGCTGCAATTATGGTCCAGAAGGAAATTTATGGCCTAATGCAGATAGATGAGGGCATTTTCGAGACTTCTTCCCTCCTTACAGTTTCCCTTCCAGATACTGAGAATATGGAATGTGCATAAAAGTTCTCCTATTGTTATTTTTTTATTACTGCCACAAAATGTTTTAGCTCATGCTAAAAATAGGCTCTGTTGAAATGAAAATGCTTCTGCTTGCACATTGTTCTATGTAAGTTAGCATTCACGGCACCATTTTGTTTTAAAATGCCATTTTTAATCATGATCGAAACTAATCCCTTGCTATTTCTCAGAAACGGCGTCTGCTGAGTTTCATTTTTCCAAGTTTTGGTTTTGCTTCACTAATGAATAGCCTGTTCTTATTAGTGCATACCTTTCCCACTAGATACAGGCCTTCTCCAACTTGTCTGAAGACAGGCCCGCCTACAGTGGCCTTGGACTCTGCAACTTTGTAAGATATGAGCACTGAGATTGTTTTTTTTCCTCGTTTGCATTGCTTTACAGCACCTGCCTGGAAATTTCCACTATGGGCGTGTTCTAGCCCAGTTACGAAATGTACTAAATTTATCTCTATGCTTGTGGACTTTAGTCCCTCTGCAGCACTCCTTAGAGAATGGGCAGATCGGGCTCCGCTCTGAGTGTACTCTGAATAAACAGATATTGGTTTGTATTCTCTACTGTCTGACCGACTCTTCATTTGGTGTGGAAGGCTGAGAGGTGGTCGTTAGTGACCCGAGTGACCCGAATTGGGCCCCCTCCTTCAAATCCCTCATGCATTGGCGTATTGCCACTGCTGCTGCTTCCCCTTTTATATTTGCCAATATTATAGCTGATACCTAATAATTTCAACCCTAAGTTCAGAGCAGGTTCTGCTCCATAGTCAGTCTGTATGTGCCTTAATACGTCTGGTATTACTGCTAATGACGGGATACCATGTGTTCTGGTATAGATGGCAGCAAAAACTGTCCCTCAAGTGGTACAATCCTCTATCTGGGGAGCTATCCCCATTGGCAAGCAGATTGTTAGCATTCTGTGTTTTTCTTGAGGGCTTGTGTGTGGAAATACTGCCTCTAGCTGTGTTATTGTCTGAGCTATCCAGAATGGCTTTTGCTCACGTTTAGTGGGCATTTTACCCATAACTGCCTATAGCGTTTGTGGAGTAATTTTAGTTGTAGAACTCTGAATTGGTCCTGTTTGTGTAGCATGTCGTGTAGTTCTTGTTGGCTGAAGTGTGAGTGTTCTCGTCACGAACTGTGTCAAGTTTCTGTAAAGTTTTATTATTTCTTTATGAAGTGGACGTAAGTCTGCTACTGGCTTTGAATCAATGTCTGGATGCGGTGTGTAAGCTGCTAGGACAGGCCAAGTGGCTCTATCTCTTCCGAGCGGACCTAGCCTTACTTTGTCTTATGTGTGGGGGAGGGCGCCTTTAAACCAGTTTATGTGCTCCTGGTAGGTGTGGTGAGCGGAACTTCAGTGTCCTCATATGGACAGTATTCCTTTGGTGTTTCATCTTCAGTGTAAGAATGACATGTATTTGATTGTGCATCTGTTTGTGGGAATTTAACCCATGAATAGAATACCTCGGTTCTATATGACTCGTGAGCCTCAATCACGAAGGTTACTGTCCCACCCCTAGCTGTAACTCCATAGTCTGTTAGATTTTGAGTAAGGGCAGTTCTAACATTTTCTGAAATGTTGATTTCACCTTCCTCTTCTTCTTCCCTGACTACAGCAGGCTGTGCTCGCCCAGCGGCGTTCTCGTCAGCCATTGTTGACAAAAGTTTTTCTCAAGGAAGAGTTTCAAGGGAACTGAGATAAGGTTTTATGCACAATAGGAACTGTTTGTCCTTCAAGCTTGATAAACCTACAGCCAATACATAGGATATGCCTACTCAGCTGTGGCGGATAGTTCCCTTCCCGCTGAAGATGCCTCTGAAAAAATGTGAGTAGGGGTCTCTGAGAATATCACCACTGAACTACTCAGATTTGACTGTTAAATAAGTACCAAACCAACGTTGGCGGTGCCATGTCGTGTAGTTCCTATAAACCTATATAGGATCTGCGCGTTTAGACAGCATACACTATAGGATTGGTGTCAGACTGATTCTAGACACCCCTAACGGGTATGTTAGCCTGTATACCAGCTAGCTCACACTGCCACTAGAAACCCCTCTTACCAAGGAGAGAATAGTTCTTGGCAACTATCGAACATGACAACTCTGTCCCATCAGGGATCGTGGAAACAGTGCATTACTTTTCGCTCAGTCACTCGTGCTCACTTTGTCTCAGAGAGATACACAGAATAAACAGTGGGGACGTTTCTCAATAAGCATTTATTGAACCTGCGTCATTCTAGTGTAAAATAGTTGTGCTGAAACAACCATAAGACACTAACAGATATAAATGATTATAAGCACCAACTGAGTAAACAGATGGTAGATTTCTACCATAGTGCTAAAACAATTAATACAGGCAGGCATTAAAATACATGACAGTAAAATGCGTTCTCCTACGATGCGATCCTAACTAGATGTACCTAAGTGTACCTAGCATGTATGTAGGTGTAAAGGCCAAGAATCCCTCTAGGATAAAGTCAACCCCATTACCTGATGTGAGAGACTGTGGGACCCCGTCTTGGTCTCGAGATGGACACCCCGCAAGGGATGTCAGACCACTGCGAGCTGGAGTGTCTCCGTGCAGGAGCCTCAGCGTCTCGCGTCAGTGTGTCGGCGTGGAAGTCCTTTTCTCCTCTGACTACCTCAGCAAGATATGGTGTATATATAGCCAAAGTGGTACCCCCTGGGGATATACCTCGCTGTGTCATGTCGGACTAGGATGACGGGAGGAATGACCCTTATACATAGTTATTATGCAGGAGATGGTAGGCTTGCAGTCCTGCTGTGATTCCAAGAATCCTCATGCATAATGAATGAGGCTTAAGCTTTTCGGAGAAAACCCCATGTCATCTTTAGGCATTACTGTAACTAGGTAAAAGGTCAGTACTAAGAACTGTTATGTAGTGTAATGGTAAGGGAGAATATAGGTGAAAGGTTAGGTGACTACCTGAGCTTATATTGGGGTACCTATATGGAACATAACAGGATCCCAGCCTAGGGTCTGTACCCTTAAACTGGGCAGGGGTCAGGGATGAGGCTGCCCTCTCCCTGCCCCCCCCTGGGGCCCTGCACCCTCCCACCTGGAGTGATGCCCCCAGAAGACAAACCGGTAGGGGCACTGTTAGCAGTCGCCCCTTCCTCCAGGCCAGGGGGGACACCCCAAGCCTGGCCCTCCAACCCAGGGTCTGCACCCCTAGGCTGGACCTGTGCCTGGCAACCCATGACTTCCGGGGGAGTACACCAACCACCCCAAAGGAAGCACAATCCTTTGGAGTTCTGCAAGAGTCTGCCTGGCGCAGGTCTCCAGTCTCCTGTCCACCTGACAGAGCATGAAGACCCCCCAGGCCAGAAGTGGCATCACCAGGGTCAGTCCTGGGGTGCTCTGACATCAGAGCGGGCAACCCATGACCCACTGGTCCTTTTACTGGGGACTGTGTCCCCCTCACCACTCTCTCTCGACTCATGCACCCTCCCAATTGGGGAAGTGCTGCCAGACACCAGAACTGGTGGGATGCTGGTTACAGCAGTCTCCCACAGCTCAACTGACACCTTGGGATCCCCCTCAGGGGATGGCCTCCCGGTACAGACCAGGCCCCCCTCCAGGTGTTCCCTCATGGAACCAACCAGGCCTTGAGTCTGGGTTTCGGGCACCTCGAGACACAACCAACTCCTTCTCCTCTGGCACTGGATATGGGAGCCTACACCCCTCCCACTACTCTGGGACCTATCTGGGCCACCACAACCTTCCCCTACCTCACTTGGTTGGGGAAAACCTGAGCCACCTCCTTTAGGATCATCCCCAGATGCTTCTTCAGACCCTCTGGAATCCACCAAAAGGCCTACCTCTGGTGCGAGCTCCCTGGGGCCAGAGAACTCACACCCCACCAGGTGTTGGCATAGCTCTGGAAAACTGGGACTTAAAAAATGCTCTCAAACAATTGAATCACACAGCCCCACACAGGTGTTAACCAAGCTATCCTTTGCCTTACCATCCAGTGCTTCGCACACGTACCCCACATCATCCTCCTGAGATGGGCAAGACAGTGTCTGACTGTCTCTGTCACTCAACCCACACTCTTCTGGGCGGTCTCCACACTCACCTACCAGGACTTCCACCACCTCTCATCTAGAGTCAGTAGAGTGTCCCTCCCACCACTAGGAATATGATCCCCTGTACCAGTTCCCCAATCCCCTTCAGGGACACTGCGCACCACTGGAGCTACTTCATAAACCTGAACCCCCTGGTGTGTGTCAACCCCCTCCTCCAAGTCAGGTGCCACTTCTCTGGGTGTGTGTACTGCTCCCTCAGCACTAGATAACACCTTTTTGCTGCCACCATCTGAGCTGGACTCCACCTCCAGCCAAGCTCAGTTTTTGAGCTACACACATTTCCTTTTCAGCTAAGGCTCGCTCTATCTCCTCGCACTCTCGGTCTAGCTGCCTCAGCCTCCGGTCACGAGCACAAATCCGATTCTTCTACTCGCGAGCCAATCTTTCCCATAATGTTTCCTCCTCAGGGCCACTGCCCTCCTGGTATTCTGGCTGGGGATCCTCCCCCTCAGATTCCTCCTCCGAGTCATTTGATAGTGTTGCTTCCCAGCGTAGCACCTCATAGCTATGCAGGGCTGCCTCAAGATCCTACCTTGTGGATCTCCTCTTCACAGGCAGCCCCCTCTCCTTACAAAAGGCTTTCAGTTACCTCATCTTGTAGATGTATAGGTGCCAAAAGTTGATTTCCATAATGACAAGGCCCCACAGGTGCAACAACTAACCAGAGTTCCAACAACCAAATTCCGAAGGGAAACAGGAAAAAATAGTATGTGGTTGCATAATGGTCTGCACTATACTAGTAGTGTACACCAATTACTTTATGTAAGGCACAAATGCAAGTCCGGATCCTCACCGCTGACGACCAATGTTAGAAATGGGGGTCTCTAGTTGGCAATGGTTTGCACCCTTGTCCAAGTAGGGACCCTTCTTCCTAGTCAGGGTAAGGGGATACACTTCCAAAATATCCCCTGCTCACCCCCTTGGAAGCTTGGAATGAGCAGACCGGCTTATCTCAGAGGCAGTGTGTAAAGCATTTGTGCATGCATACAGTTACACAGTGAAAACACTACAAATGGACACCACACCAGTTTAGAAAAATAAGCAAAACTTTATCTAAACCAACAAGACCAAATACGACAAAAATCCACAATACAGTTCTGAAAAATCAGCAGTGTTGCAAGAAAACCTTAAAATTGTAGAAATATCCACAAAACACAGTTCTTCCGAGTCGGTAGCTCTGTCTGGGGCTACCGCGATGCTGAAAACAACAGAGTCTAACAGTTCCAGCCGACCGTGACGGTACAGGCTAGCTAAAGCGTTGACAGACTCTTGAACAGTACCTTTCTCGTTGCAGCCGACACTTTGGTGCGAGTCGGTCAGGGCAGCCGTCGCTGTTGCGTTGCAAAAATGGAAGTGGTGCAGGGTGCGGGGCCCTCATGACGCGGTGCAGGCAGCGGCTCGGTGATGATCGTCCAGACGGTGAGGCTGAGGCTTACGGTGCAAGGTGAGGCGGTGCTCGATGCAGTGCTGTCAGGTTGCGGTGTGGGCGACAGAGCCGGTCAAAATCCAGGTCATGCAGCGACGGTGTCGGTGACCTCCAGGCAGGATAAGGTGGGGCAGTGCGGAGTGCAGTGCCACCAGAACGCGGTGCAAGCAGCGGCTCGGTGACGATCGTCCAGACGGCATCGGTGAGACCAAGGATGCGGTGCGAAGTGGGGCGGGCCTTCTGTGGTGCCTTCATGACACGGAACCCTGCAACGGACTCGATGACAGATTCGGCTGCTCCTTTCTTCTGCGGCGGTAGAAACCAGCGGTTCCAGAGACGGTGCCCAGAAGGATGGTGAGGTATTTGCTGTTCCTGAGACCTCTTGAACAGGGGGCAAGCCCCACTTCTAAGCCCTTGGAGATACTTTCTCAAGCAGGATACACACACAGTTCCTCTCCTTGGCAGAAACAGCTACTGCAGGCCAACCCCAAACAGCACACAGCAGAGGGGCAGTACTCCTCCAGTTTCTTCCAGCTCTTCTCCTTGTTAGAGGTTTCTTCTTAATAATAATAATAATAATACAGACACTTATAAAGCGCAACAGCTACCTCAAGCAGAGGTGTCCCGGCGCTAAGCGATCGACAGTATGCAGCTGTGAAACCAGTGAGCAAGCCACAGATCCATTATTCTGCCCTAAAGAGCCAGGTCTTAACTTTTTCCTGAAAAGAGGCTCTGCCTCTATGTTACGTAAGTCATCTGGCAGGGAGTTCCACAATTTTGTAGCTCCAACTGTGAAGGATCTTCCACCCAGGTGGACCTTGTTAAAACGAGGTATGCAGAGCAGGCTTTTTGAATTAGACCTTAGCGATCTCGTCTGCTTATAGCCACGTAGTCTTGATTTCAGGTAACTGGGGCAGTTACCGTGGGTAGCTCGGAAAGCCAACGTCAGCGCCTTAAATTCGATTCTTTTAGCAACTGGTAACCAGTGAAGTTCTTTTAAGTGCGGAGAGACATGATGTCGGAAAGGGAGTCGCCTAATCAGCCTCGCAACCGCGTTCTGGACCATCTGGAGACGTCTGATCAGATACTTAGGTAGGCCCAGATAGAGGCTGTTGGCATAGTCCAGCCTGGAAGTTACCATTGCGTGGACGGTAATTTTATGGCATGTTTCTGGCAGCAAATGTAGAAATTTGCACAGATTTCTGAGTTTACTGAAACAGGTGGCTGTCACCTGTCGTATCTGATCCGAAAATGACAAGTCAGACTCTCACTTCACCCCAAGATTTTTTAAACTGTCTGCAGGGGACGGGGCTCGCCCATTTCCGCAGGCCACCAGAGATCCGGTGCTGGGGGTGACTTTTTCCCAAAAAACATCACCTCCGTCTTTCCTGCGTTGAGCTTCAGTTTGTTGTTGTTCATCCACAACGCAATGTCTCTTAGACAACCTTTGAAGCTCCTGAAGGAGTCCTCAGACTGCTCTTTGTAAGAGAAGACCAGCTGGGTGTCATCAGCATATGATATCGCTTTTACCCCCCAGCTGGCTACCAGAGAGAACAGCGGAGCCAAGTACAGGTTAAACAGGAGAGGGCTCAACGCTGACCCCTTCTTGAAGTTCAAAAGTGATCTACAGTTTAGGGGTCTGGGCCCCACTCTTTATAGTACAAAATCCTTTGTTCTCTGAAGGCAGAGAATGTTTTTGCCCAGCCAGAACCATTTCTGTCCTCTCTGGTGCAGCTGCCCGGCTGGAGGTGGAGCCAGCATTGTCCAAGGCAGACCAGGCCCGTTCAGGTGTGAAAGAAATCTCCTCCCCCTACTCTGAATGCAGCCCACATCTATTCAGTCCAGTCCTGACTCATTCAGGAAAGGCAGGACACACATCAACCCCCCTAGTGGCTGACTGAGAGAATGCACATCCCCAGCCCTGTCACTCCAAAGCTAGACAGTCAATCCACAAACCAGCAGGGGTGACTCACATGTAAGAAAAGGGAAGGTTAGGGCCTGGCAAGTGGGTGCACTTGCCAGGTCGACATGGCAGTACCAAACTGCGCACAGACACTGCAGTGGCAGGTCTGAGTTAGATTTACAGGCTGCTCATGTGGGTGGCACAATCAGTGCTGCAGGCCCACTAACAGCATTTGATTTACAGGCACTGGGAACACAAAGTGCACTGAACTTGGGACTTACCAGTAAATCAAATATGCCAATCACAGAATCACCAATCCATAGACACAATTGACAGGGAGAGCATATGCACTTTTGCACTGATCAGCAGTTGTAAAGTGCCCAGTCATAAAACCAACAAAAACAGGGTCCAAAACAGGAGGCCAAAAAGCAAAAAGTCTGGGGATAAACCCACTGGAAAAGCCAGGTCTAACAGGCATCTTTCTGAATATGTGAGAATAGTGGTGCAATTGTTTTTAAATGAATAATTCATAGAGTACTACATTTAGGACTTGGATGTAACATGGGTGTCTATTATATTATACTATGGCTAGGAACTTCAACCATGTCATTTGAAGGAGAATGTGCTTTAGTAGGAGAATGAGCCTTTGCCTACTGATCTCTACAAGTCATGACAATATATTTGGAGTATATATGACATTGTATTATATTTGAGTCATAAAAAGAGCAGTGTGTCTTAAACACCGCTTAGATGCGTCTTTCTCTTTACTTGTATATACATAGAGTGCCCATAAGTCAACGTGACTTTTCCTGATTTTAGATGATAATCACTACACCACCCAATATTCAGATTTGACTTTATGAGGACACATGACATGGGATAACAATGTACACTAAGTGGGATATTAACACATTGATTATCCTAGTCAGTGATTCTTTACATAATTTTGACCTAATGCACACAGGTCTTTCATAAGTATTGGCAACCGGTAGGCGGGGTTATTCAAAATGGATTATGACACACAGATATTTGACTACTTAAATTGATTGAACCAAGCATCACAATGTATGTCTTTTAAAATGTATATAGGTACGGAGTCTTGTTGGGTTTTGTCTTTTTGAAACGTGATATGTATAAATATTGTATATATGTTTTATTCGCTGAACTTTGGAAAATAACTTGTGTGTATATATATGTATATATATATATGTATACGAGCAATCCTGTACAATGTATCAAAAAGACAGGAGCTGACACCGTGGAATTATGCCACTGTAGTATATATATGTTACATATTGTTTATATATATTTTTTTTAATTTCAGCCCTGACGAAGTCCTAAGGGACGAAACGCGTTGGCTGGGATGATTTGCAATTTATATGACCAAAAATTCAATAAAGTTGGACATGAACACACTTACAAGACTCCAGAGGAATTGAATGCACTTGAACCCTCCTTATGGATGTATATTCACACTGTGATATATGGAACTTTTCCAAAAGCTCTTAATTGAGTTAACAAATGTTGATACATTGTACGCTTCTTTTCAGTTGTTTTGCTTGTTATTGGATTGTCCGTGGCTTTAAGCAGTGGGTCACGAAAAGTTGAACGTAATGAAAACGTATAACATTGAAACAATACACTTGTGCGACATCGAATGGCCCACACTGCTGTTGTATATTCTCCTAGTAAAGTGGTACTACTTGTACCCAGGGCCTATAAATGAAATGTTACTGGTGGGCCTGCAGCACTGATTGTGCCACCCACTTAAGTAGCCCTTTAAACATGTCTCAGGACTGCAATTGCAGCCTGTGTGTGCAGTTTTAAACTGCCATGTTGATCTGGCAGAAAAAAAACATTTTGTCAGGCTCAAACCTTCCTTTTTAATATATATAAGTCCCCCCATGGGGTAGTCCCTAAACAGCCCACAGGGCAAGGTGCAATGTATTTAAAGAAATTGGAAGTGGAATTTCAAGTTTTACATGTCCTGGTAGTTAAAGCTCTTAAATTCACTTTCACTACTGCAAGGCCTGCTTCTCTCATAGTATAACATTGGAGTTACCTTATCACATTTAATAAGCTGTGCCTTTCAAATGGGAACAGGTAAACAGTTCAGGTTTAGTGTCTTTGGAACTGTAATGAAAATTCCTATTTTATGGCGGAGTCAGATTTTTTGGTTACAATTTTGAAAATGCCACTTTTAAAAAGTTGAAGAGACATGATGAGAATGCACTCCTTCCCTTAATGCGAAACCTTGCTTGATGACTTAACTGAAACGTGCGTGCGAACAGTAATTGCGGATCGCCCCAAACCACAAATACTACAAAGTATCAAAAAACAGAGCTCTGTACTTGCGCTCTTTTACTGTCGCACTGCTGAAAACGGGAACAACTCCCTCCAATATATAATATTCATCCAGGTATTCCACAGTACTCTTTATAATCAATATATTCGTTTATCATCCTTGTTGCTGACTTTTGCATCATATTCTTCACCACAACGGAGACAGCAGGGTACAATCTGTAATCTTTATTAGACGTTTCTAATACATTCTGTATGCCATTCTAGGCTTCGTACAACAGTACGCACAGATTGATCTCCATATGAAATAAGCACAACGTATAATGTCCCAATGCATTTCGAGCCCCGAGGGCTCTTCGTCAGGGGAATCTGAAACATACAAAATGAACAGTTTTGACTTATCCAATCCATGATGACACGTGTGAAAAATCAGAAAAATATAAAGTAGTGCTGTACATAACAAAACCCAATCTGCTTAAACCACCCTCCCTTCATCCACATAAATGTAATTGGGTTTTGTTATGTACAGCACCACTTTATATTTTTCAGATTTTTCACACGTGTCATCATGGATTGGATGAGTCAAAACTGTTCATTTTGTATGTTTCAGAATCCCCTGACGAAGAGCCCTCCGTTAATGCTGCGTACGTAGCTATTTTAAAGGGAATTTCTAAAATATTAATGCTTCAATCAGTTTTGTTCACGAGGATTGGCATATTTTTTAAAGTAATATACAATTTACTTTGCAATAGTAGCAAATACTTCACATCTATGGTAGCAAATAGCATAGCAGCAGACAGTGAATAGAGACACCGCAATGTTAAGTGATTAAGCAAAGTAACCACTATTATAGCCTTATAGCCCGCTGCCGAGGGCTATACCAGTTGTTAAAGGCCCTGATCCCGAGTTATAGGCCCGAGCCGCAGGCAAGGGCCTATAACGAGGGAGAGGGCCTTTAACAACTGGTATAGCCTGAGGCAGAAGGGCTATAAGGCTATTAGAACATTCCACCCACTAAGGGTAGAATGTTCTAAATTAAAAATGGAGAAACAAAAAGACAAATATTGGAATGTTGGAGTGCTGGGCTTATACCAGCCATTATAAGCCCTGAGCTACTCCATTGTCTTCAATGGAGCTCCCAACATTCCAATGTTCTAATATAGCCTTATAGCCCGCTGCCGAGGGCTATACCAGTTGTTAAAGGCCCTGATCCCGAGTTATAGGCCCGAGCCACAGGCAAGGGCCTATAACGAAGGAGAGGGCCTTTAACAACTGGTATAGCCTGAGGCAGAAGGGCTATAAGGCTATTAGAACATTCCACCCACTAAGGGTAGAATGTTCTAAATTAAAAATGGAGAAACAAAAAGACAAATATTGGAATGTTGGAGTGCTGGGCTTATACCAGCCATTATAAGCCCTGAGCTACTCCATTGTCTTCAATGGAGCTCCCAACATTCCAATGTTCTAATATAGCCTTATAGCCCGCTGCCGAGGGCTATTCCAGTTGTTAAAGGCCCTGATCCCGAGTTATAGGCCCGAGCCACAGGCAAGGGCCTATAACGAGGGAGAGGGCCTTTAACAACTGGTATAGCCTGAGGCAGAAGGGCTATAAGGCTATTAGAACATTCCACCCACTAAGGGTAGAATGTTCTAAATTAAAAATGGAGAAACAAAAAGACAAACATTGGAATGTTGGAGTGCTGGGCTTATACCAGCCATTATAAGCCCTGAGCTACTCCATTGTCTTCAATGGAGCTCCCAATATTCCAATGTTCTAATATACTGATAACAGGAAGTTTGTTAAATGTGTATAAATATGCAATGCTATTCAGCGCTCAGTGAAGGTAACAAATAGTACAGTTTCATACAGAGTAAATCTAAAACACAATGGTGAGAAAAACATATCTGACAGTTGATGTCAAGGTCGCAATATTGCTGTGCTGATAGACTGTTCAGGCTTGTAACACAACTTGATCGTAATAGCGTTTCAACCCTGGCAGTCATAAGTTCCACAGGTAAGCATCAGGGAATTTGTTGAAATTGATAAGCACCACTGAAGTTTTGAACTCAATGTGGACACAAATGTCCTCAATCAGGTGGTCAAATTATATATGCAGGTTCCATATTGGTTTACAAGGTAATCCAATTTCATTTTACCATTCTTAAAGAGATGGCACTATTTACTGTAAGGAAACGTTAAAAAGTTACATAGGCTCTTAAAGGCACACCTTCACAGTTTACCTTCATTGGTTTGAATGCACGTTTCCATACAGCTGTTCTTTTCTGCCTCACTGTGGCTGAAAGGGTGAGTTTGCAGTTTACCTTCATGGTTTGAATGCATCTATTACAGCAGCTATTCTTCCCTGTCTCACTGTGTCTTAAAGGGACAACTTCATAGTACATGCATGGCTTTGAACACATTAATTTCCCTTCCTGATCTTTTCATCTTTTCAGTTTCAATGATTGGTTTGATCTTTCCTATGCCACAAGTTTCAGCAAACTAATAGGCACAATAGAAGTGACACACATGGCCCAGATGGCAATATAGAAAGTGATATCACACAACCTTTGATGAAAATAATTACAAGAAGTGATGTCATATAGCCTTTGACTCTGATAAAATTACAGGCAGTGACTGGGAAAAAATGCAATAAGCATAAATATATTAAAATACCTCAACAGCTTGCAGATGCAGATATCAGGTAGGGGCTACACTTGAATTGAGATACCTCTTTCATGAGCAATATTCCTGAAACAACAGTCTACCCTTGACCTCCCCCAGTGACTGTATCTTCCTAGTGGACAGGCCTCCTGTTTAGTACTTTGTTGCTTTCAAGCACCCTACAAATTCCAACACATGCATACATAAATGGAGGAGCATAGAGGCTCTTGTTGACTTAAAAGAGGGCTCATCTGCAAACTTTGAGTCTAAGGGCCTTAAATATGAGTTTGGGGGTCCGACCATTGCAGAACCGTGTCCACCCCCACCGCACTAGTGGTCCAAAGACCGCCATATAACGAACTGTCCACGGGGCCAGCGGTGTGGTAGTGGGTATCTTGCGGCGGTGGTGAGTACTTTTTCCAAATATATTGAGACCTTTGTGTGCATTTCGACTGCATATGTGCCGGATGCACACATATGTGTGACATATATGGAAAAATACCATATACCCATGCCAGGATTCAGCCCATATGTGGGCAGTCCAGGCAATGGGTATATGGTATGAAAAAGACTCACCTGTATATCGCTGCACACAGGGTCGTAATCCTTGGGGTGAATATCCTGCTGTGTAGGGGGGGACATGGAAACAGGGATCCACTTCGTATTCGTCCTGGAAGAAGAAAGGGGTGAGTATGCACCCCAAATCCTTTGTCACCGTCACCTTGAAGCAGGCGGTCGGACCGCTGCGGGCCACTCGTGAATCAGGCAACTCGAAATACGCACAGCGGTGCAGCTCTCCCGTACCGTCCTATGGTGGCTGCCTTTCCCCGACTACGAACCCATCGGTCGGCAGTCTGCTGGTGGTCTCAGCAGTCCAGTGGTGGTCTTCCCTAAGCCAATCCGCCCAACTCTTAATATGGCGGTCAGACCGACGAGCTCTCCACGCTCGGACCGCCACCGCCGATACAGCTGTCCACGGGACCGCCAACCTCATAAAAAGGCCCATAGTCTCTTTGTAGTTCCTGTGTAACTCCTGCTTGACATTATGAGATCAGTTTCATGGTTGTACTAAATGGATAAATGAGGACACTTACGCATTCCACAGAAATACAAAAATATCTCCTCTAGGCATCTACTCTCTAAAGTAGTCTATAAAGTACATCCTTTTGGTGTCTTTTTCTCAAGGTCAGGTAGGATACCTTAGCACAGATGTAAACATGGACCTATTTTATTCTTGATCAGCATTGGACTTGGGTGCCTCAGGCATCCTGAGTAGGGTTCATATAGTGTCCAAGGTGGGATGTTCCTTGTGTAGTCCTGCACACGGAGGGCCTGATTCACAAAGGTAACCTTAGACCAAAAGTCTAAGTTTAGACCTGAAGTTTAGGTTTAGACCTAAAGTCTAACTGTACTACTACTAAAGTTAGACTTTTGGTCTAAGTTTAGACCAAAAGTCTAACTTAGACCAAAAGTCCAACTTTACTACTACTAATGTTAGACTTTTGGTCTAATTTTAGACCAAAAGTCTAACTTAGACCAAAAGTCTAACTTTAGTAGTAGTAAAGTTAGACTTTTGGTCTAAACTTAGACTTCAGGTCTAAACTTAGACTTTTGGTCTAAGTTTACCTTTGTGAATCAGGCCCTGTGTACATGAGTGGAATAAAAGTACCTGTAAGGTCTGGTGCAGCTCATGTTCAAAACACTGCTGTTAGTGATCATATTTGTAGTTTTGTGCTCAAATTACCCGAACAGTCTTGTATTAAAAAATTGCCCGAATGGTACATCTTGAGTTAGAATTGCTCCCTGAAATCACATGATGTGGCATCATGGCGTAATCTCTGTAATTTCGCATAAACTTCACTTTACAAAAGTACCAAAATAATAAAAATTTCGCCCAGGCTTACTTGTGGTCTTTGCTTTGATGTGTTCATGTATGAGGTAGAGTGTCTGATGGTAACTCGGGTACTCACAGGCAGTCACAAAAATGTATTTTCAGAGAAAGTGGGGTGATGGCACTCTGTAGTTCTTTTCTTCTGCCACAACTCTAGTTGCACCTTTCTGGGTAACTTGGGACTTCGCTATGTGGGATGCTAGTGGGTCCGGGTGGAGGGAGATTGTTTTGTACCAGTCCTTAAATTGTTCCCACTACATCTATTCCAGGCTGTGCTAAATTTGCAAAAAGTGCCAGGGACCTCGTCAGGAGTCCACTGCAGTTTTCCCCACCCATTGCCCCTGTCTGCGCTGCAAATGACAGTATCAACACAACTACTAACCATCACACTCCAACAAGTGTGATAATTCAGACTCTTCCAAGCCACCCAACGCTATAACAATTGCTTGGGTGGCAGATATTAATCATTTTAAATGTGTACTGAATTACCAGCTGTTGTTGTGCTCATCTCTACAATAGACAAACGGCGCCACCAAGTGCCAGACTGTCATAGGTGCCGGTGCTGACAATTAGGTGCCGGTGCCAAGCACCAGAAACCCCCGGCTCAAATTAAGCACTGATTCCAGACAGTGTGTGGGTGTGAAAGTACACTATTAGGAGGCTTCTGGTATGTGTGTATAAAGTTTAACCATTGTATGCCTACTCCGGGTTGCCCACTTCCAGTGCTTTAAATGGTCTGTCCATTTAAAGCACTGCTTGCGTCTAAGCATTTCTATTTTCAGCACACACAAAAACTGCACCAATGGGAGATAATTTTCTACGGATCACACAATTTGAAAAACGTGGGAATTATTTGATCGTAGGTAAGTAATAGAAGAGACACCTTTAAAACAACTGAATAAAATAATACAGTCAACAATTCATCCTGGAAGCCATATGGCCTCCTATTTGTGGTTTTTATAACAACTGGGGCTACCAGTGATGGAGGATGCTTGGGAGGTTTTGTGCAGGTGTGTTGACAGAGCCAAGTATAGTGGTGTCTAACAAGTCACAAGGGAGCCTAAATCCAGATCTGAATCATCCACCCTCAAATGTTAAGTTTATCTTGTAAAGCACACAGAGATTGAGTGATTCACCAAGCAAACAGAGCAGGGGCTGCAGTCTGAAGCAGGCATGAGTAATAATAATGACAGGTAATTATATAGCATGCACCCAGCAGTAGAAGTGCATAAAATAGTATGGCATGTGTGATCCTGAGTGCAATAGCAGCAGGGCCGAAGACGTGGCTACAAAGAACAAAATGTTCTGCAATTATTTTATTGGCCTTTCACCTTTGGGTGCATGCATCAACAATATAATAATTGCAAGTTAAAGTAATCAGAGGGAAAAGAACTCTTATGCTATGAAAGTTCAGTTGGGTAATGCGGTCACTGCTGATGTTTGTGTGTATAACCAGCATTAGGAGCCCTGTGATGAGCTCCTCAGGACAAAGAATCACCATTGGTGGAAATCTCTGCTTGGTCCTGAAATCCACAACCAGCCACAGGGGCATGGTTTGGGCCACCAGCAACGATCCTAGTGAGGAAACCTTGGGCTGCCACACCTCCCTACATCGACTGACCCGCACGGAGGAAGACGCTGGTGACTTTGAACTGATCACCTGGAGAAGGCCGACAGGAGAGGACAGCATACATGCCAACATTGAGGCAAGTAAAATTGCATATTAGGAAATAAGAAAATGGGGGAATGTATATTCCCCATTGAATTCTATTGATGCAGAAGCAATTTCAGGTGGGAGAAAGCCTAAATAAAGCCGTTTTTTCTTAAAAAATCAGGAGCCCCACCAGAATCGGATCTATTGGCATGTATGGGACAGGTGGAACCCTGGAATCCTGCTGACCACACTGTCAGTAGCAGTCTGCTGTGGTCCCTGGGTCCGAACACTGGGCACAAAAGAAATCATGCTGGGATGAGCTTGGCTGCCCTGTGGCACCCATCGAATGCTAATTGACCTATATGCACCTGGGCAAGTGTATTACTCCCCCACCATCATATGGTAAGGAGGAGGAGGGACTGCAGGGCCCGGGTGGGAGGAGCAGGAACGGGTCTTTTCTCTCCCTGGCTGGGACCCTGGCAGGATTGACAGCATATCTGTGGCACTGCCCACTCGCATGCCGGTCCCAGGTGTAAGGCAAAAAAGATTTTGAACCCCTGAGGAACGCCCTCACCCTCCCCCTGCCTTCCACACCAGCTCGGGGGTCTTTGTACCACTTTCTGTCCCCACCAGCTCCAGAGCAAAAGGCACAGAACGTGGCTCCCTATGACCCTTACGCACAAGACTCCACCCCCCCCACCACCTCCCAAACTGAAGGCCACCCTCCATGCCCTTTGCTTGACCCTGGGGAGGATCACTGCCCGGTATACCATGTGACACATATAACCTGGATCCTTGGCCTCCCCAAAAGAACACCCTGAAGTCCATAGTAAGAGAGGAAGGACTGCTGATTGTTTTCTGGTACAATGGAATACACTGACACTGGAGCAGAAATAATTTAAGGACAGTAGGTTGAATCTACCTCATTGAAAAAGAAACAAACGAAGGACAATAGGATGAAGTACCTCACTTATCCACAAAAACAGAAGAAAAATCCATGGACCAGGGCTCTCTCACTTTAGGGACTCTGAAATTCCTGCACCTGAAATTCCCATATTTGTCCCCATAGGAACCTTTCTCCTCCTCCATATGAGTGTAAATCAGATCTACAATGCTGATAAGTCAGAACCTAAGCCCACACAAACACCACCCACACACTCATTCTTTTCTCACTCAGCAATTTACTGGAACATCTCCCCAATCTTACAACAGAGCAGCGAACCCACAAACAGCCCAACAGCCATTCCTCCTAATCTCCACTGACTTTCACCTAACAAGTGACTATCAGTCACACCTTCTTAACCCACTACACACCTCCACTCCATGAATTTCCCTAATAGATCCAGTCAACACGAACCCTATGCTCAAATGCCTGATTAAAGCTGGCCCAATCTCTCACAGTTAGACCTGTCCGCCTTAGGGAGGTCTTCCCCCCCAACTTTTTGCCTTCTTCCTCTACTTTTTCTGACCTTGTTTTTGCTGGTATTAGGACTCTGCGAAACTTGACCACTGCCGACCAGTGCTAGAGTGCTTGTGCTCTTTCCTCTAAACATAATAATATTGGCTTTTCCCCAAATAACATATTTAATCTACTAAGAATTACCTAGTAAAGTGGTACTACATGTTCCCAGGACCTGTAAATTAAAAGCTACTAGTGGGCCTGCAGCACTGGTGTGCCACCCTCTTATGTAGCCCTCTAAACATGTCTCAGGCCTGCCATTGCAGAGCATTAATATGCAGTTTAAACTGCCACTTCGACCTGGCAAAATAAATCTTTTGCCAGGCTCAAACTCTCCTTTGTTATTCATATAAGTCCCCCCTAGGGTAGACCCTGGACAGCCCAGAGGGCAGGGTGAAATGTAACTAAAAAGCAGGACATGTACGTTTAAGTTTTACATGTCCTGGTAGTGAAAAACACTTACATTCGTTTTTCACCTCTGCAAGGCCTATATCTCCCAAAGTGTAACATTGGGATTACTTAATTACATTGTATAAGTGTAATTTCAACTAGTTCAAGTTTGATGTCTCTGGAATCCTAATTTAATATCCTATTTTAAGATGAAATCTGATTTTAAATTACAATTCTGAAAATGCCACTTTTAGAAAGTTAGCATTTTCTTGCCATTTGGTGCCTGAGACCTGCCTCTGGTCACATGACTTTGTGAAATTGACAGTTGGGCTTTGTGTATTCCTCCTAGACAGCTACACACAATGGGTCCTTAGGTGTGACTGAATGGACCATCACTGGCAGGATGGGAGGGAGGAGCTGGGCCCAGCCTCACTTAAACCTCAATAGGCTGTATCCTGTTCCCATATAAAGAGCTGCATCCCCCCTGTAGTTAGTCTGGAGCCAGAGCAGGAAAGACAGGGCATCAGTGCACTTCAATGGCATGCGTCTAGAAGCTTCTCCACACTTCAAAGACACAACAGTATATAAAAGAAGGACTTCAGCCACCAGCACTTCAGTGCACTTCTGGGCCGCTGAATAGTCTGCCAGGAAGGAGGACTGCTGTGCTGCTGAAGGACTTTCCACTCTGCCAGACTGCACCCTGCTGGACTCCTGCTTTGCTGTGCTGACCTGGTACCTGCTTCCCTCTTTTCTGAGTGAGAGGGACTGGACCTGCATCCCTTGAACTCAGAGTGACTCCAAGGGTTAGTTGGCTGGCCTCCTGATCTAAAGCTTTAGGGACATAACAGGCTTCCAACCACCTTGACCTGCACCTGGACTTTGCCATCTGTGAGTCTGCTCTGCCAAGTGGTGCCCCCCAGTTCTGGACCCTTGGAAGTGGGCCTAAGGGGCTTGCCAGTGGAACCAACACATCTTCTCTTCTGAGCAATGCTTCTCCGAGCCGAAATGATGCAAATCCTCGGCTGAGCGGCACATCCCCGAGCAGAACCGATGCATCACTGCTGCTGTGTGGATTGGACCTGTCGCAAAGACCCGCATCAGCCACGGTCCTAGGATCCCTTGCTCACTTTGCCACTGGAAACAGACGTGGGTCCCTTGCTCACTTTGCCACTGGATTCAAGCAAGCCTGGCTGATGATGGCTGGAATGCCAGAAACCGGTCCTAGGATGCTTGTTTCCGGTCCAGGGAAGACATGGCTTGGCAGTTCGGGCTGGACTGTTCCCATGAGGCACAGGGTCAGACTGATTTGCATATGGCCATGTCTGAACTGGGGTGGTGGAGTGAGCTAAAGAATGATGATGGATTAAACCCAGATCAGTTGACTGGGGGTGAGTGTTTGATTGGCTCAAACGTTCTGTCCATCATCCCCTTTTGTATCGCTTTGTTCGCCCTAAGTTGGCGGGGGTATGCCCAGACGTGGGTCCCTTGCTCACTTTGCCACTGGATTCAAGCAAGCCTGGCTGATGACGGCTGGAATGCCAGAAACCGGTCCTAGGATGCTTGTTTCCGGTCCAGGGAAGACATGGCTTGGCAGTTCGGGCTGGACTGTTCCCATGAGGCACAGGGTCAGACTGATTTGCATATGGCCATGTCTGAACTGGGGTGGTGGAGTGAGCTAAAGAATGATGATGGATTAAACCCAGATCAGTTGACTGGGGGTGAGTGTTTGATTGGCTCAAACGTTCCGTCCATCATCCCCTTTTGTATCGCTTTGTTCGCCCTAAGTTGGCGGGGTATGCCCAGACGTGGGTCCCTTGCTCACTTTGCCACTGGATTCAAGCAAGCCTGGCTGATGACGGCTGGAATGCCAGAAACCGGTCCTAGGATGCTTGTTTCCGGTCCAGGGAAGACATGGCTTGGCAGTTCGGGCTGGACTGTTCCCATGAGGCACAGGGTCAGACTGATTTGCATATGGCCATGTCTGAACTGGGGTGGTGGAGTGAGCTAAAGAATGATGATGGATTAAACCCAGATCAGTTGACTGGGGGTGAGTGTTTGATTGGCTCAAACGTTCCGTCCATCATCCCCTTTTGTATCGCTTTGTTCGCCCTAAGTTGGTGGGGGTATGCCCAGACGTGGGTCCCTTGCTCACTTTGCCACTGGATTCAAGCAAGCCTGGCTGATGACGGCTGGAATGCCAGAAACCGGTCCTAGGATGCTTGTTTCCGGTCCAGGGAAGACATGGCTTGGCAGTTCGGGCTGGACTGTTCCCATGAGGCACAGGGTCAGACTGATTTGCATATGGCCATGTCTGAACTGGGGTGGTGGAGTGAGCTAAAGAATGATGATGGATTAAACCCAGATCAGTTGACTGGGGGTGAGTGTTTGATTGGCTCAAACGTTCCGTCCATCATCCCCTTTGTATCGCTTTGTTCGCCCTAAGTTGGCGGGGGTATGCCCAGACGTGGGTCCCTTGCTCACTTTGCCACTGGATTCAAGCAAGCCTGGCTGATGACGGCTGGAATGCCAGAAACCGGTCCTAGGATGCTTGTTTCCGGTCCGGGGAAGACATGGCTTGGCAGTTCGGGCTGGACTGTTCCCATGAGGCACAGGGTCAGACTGATTTGCATATGGCCATGTCTGAACTGGGGTGGTGGAGTGAGCTAAAGAATGATGATGGATTAAACCCAGATCAGTTGACTGGGGGTGAGTGTTTGATTGGCTCAAACGTTCCGTCCATCATCCCCTTTTGTACCACGGTCCTAGGAACCAACACATCGGCCCAGCGGCGCATTCCCAGAGTGCAGTTCCTAGCACTTCTTGTCGACAACAGCCTCGACTATGACGGCAGCCTCCGCATTGCAGCCTCACAGCTCCTCAGTACTGATGCATCGCCAGCTACGAGCCGCATCCCATACGCCGGACTTTGCATCACCTGCCACATCGACGGGATCCTCAACGACGACGCAAAAGGACCTCGCACCACAGCCTCACTGCATCTCGGACCCGACGCACCGCTTCACCTGCACAGCGCATGATTGATGGGGATACAAGCAAGGCTCCGCAACCAGGATTTAAGGTACTCTGTTCTGCTGGCCTAACTGGGTCCCTGTAGCTGACCCTCACTTCATCCGGGTCAGCCTGAACTTGTGACTTTGGCCCAGTCTGGCGCGACCCGATATCCCAAGTAGCGCTTTGTGCTTTTTAGCACTATTTTCAATAGAAACTTTAAAGCTCCATATTAGGGGTGGGCGAAATATTCTGTTCCACCAGCGAAGTTGGTAGAATTTTGGTGAGTCTGCGTTACTCTTGCAACACGGAGTTCCAGCAAATTCTGCTAATCGCTGCATGACTGAATTTTTTTCTTGTACGCACACCAAAACAGTAAGTTGGCGAGCAAGATTTTGCATCCCCTAGCGCGAGTCTCAGCCGCTAGTAGGGCATCCGGCGAGATTTTTCCAATGCAGGCGTTCACAGTCAGAAAGCTGCCGCTCAAATAGAAAATCTATACGAGGGGCACCAAAATCAACTCGTGTAGCTGTGCCCTCTGGCGTGCCGCATGGTGCTGTTTGCGCTTATTTTTCAGTGCAGAACACACTCCCGGTGCTAAATCACAGCGTGAGCATTCGGAGCAGTGCAATGTGCCTATTTCCACCTGTTGGCGGAACTCTCGCAGAGTTTTTTTTGTAATTCTGTGGAATTCCGTGGAGTCAAATTTCATGAGTTCTGCTCACCCCTACTCCATATCTCCTTTTTTACTAATTGTATTTTTGTCGTTCTGCTCTTGTTTTATTAAAAATTACTCTATTTTTCTACATCAGTTGTGGGCTCCTTTCGTGGTGTGTTTTCTCTGTTTCATTGTTTGAAGTGTTGCGCAAATACTTTACTCATTGCCTTTGATTAAATACTGACTGCTCTGTGCCAGTCCACTGAGGGGGTGAGCATAGGTTAATTTGCAGTTTGCTCGTGCCTTACCCTGACAAGGATTGTGATTGCTGCTTGACCAGGGTTTACACTCCTGTCAACCAACAACCCAGTTTCTTACACTCACAAAATCTTATCCTGCCAATTTCTCCAAACATGCCACAAAACACAATAAAAGATTACCCTGAACCACGTTTTGCAGACCAATACATCAATAGCAGGAATAGTCCACTCAAAACAAACATCCTTTTCTACTCAAGACACACAAACTCTTGGCACTCCACCTCCTTCTACAAGGAGCTAAAGACCACTAACTGGAAATATAGTCCCAACAGAAAAAAGTACTAACCATAAACTCTTCCCCGAACTGGCCGGGAAGTATGACCATCTTCACCTATAACAACGGGAGCATAATGATGCATGACTCAAACAACACGCTATCATAATTTGATCTCTTCAAGAGCCTTCTACTCTCAAGGTACCTTTGCTAATGACCCTAACCATTTCACTCCTGCCTCTCTAGGCTCAACTCTTGCTTCCTCACACTAGTAAGGGCCCACTTCCCAATGATACACTGTCGCGCCTCACAACTGGATCCATTATTAACCACAACCTTATAGCCACATCTCCTCTTCTGTCTTCACAACTACACCGACTCCCAGTCTCAAACCGGGACTAACTCAAAACTGGACCTAGCCCATCTCATGCCGCACTCCCTCATCACTACCTACTGACCCCACCAGTCTCACTCCCATGAATCAAACGTTCCCAAAGGTAGACTACTCCCTCACCGAGCTGGATCCAACATTAACCCCTGCCTTATTTTCCCACAACCACCCCTCGCCCAAACAGACTCTCAATCCCTTCCCTGAACCTAACCAATTTCAGCTGCACTCCCTCACAACCCTCCTCATTCTCTACCCTCCACCCCCACACAACCTAGACTAAAAAATAAACATATTCCTAGGAAGTTCCTTTCAACTTTCCTCACTGCATGACCCCAAATCTCCAATCCTCCCTGATATCTTAAATTCACTCTCCCCCACAAAACTCCAGTCTCTCTCCATTTAACCAACACGCAAACCTCCGAGATTGACATCAACTCCCTTCATGCCAAAATTGATGACCTCTCAAAAAACATACTCTCATGGCCAAGAACTTCTCTTTAGCAATCAGATTATTCAACCACTTAGAAGAAAGGGCACCCACAACAACTAGGGAACATAATCACACCCACCCTAACTCCAACATGAAATCCACACCCTGCAACAACAGAGACATGTTCCAGCAGAACCACATGAGTGCTCAACATCAATTCCATCAAAAAACTCTTCTCTCATACATCTCAGATCTCCCATCCACCTCCTCTGCCCTATCGATCTCCATCATCACCAGCAACCATGACCGGCAACCTCTTCACAAAAACAAATGAGCAAACTACAGCAAGCACGCCCAAATTCAGATCCAGTTTTTCACTATCTCAAAACTGAGTAAAAAAGTATTTTATATTATGCATTAGTAATTATTAAAAGTGATGTATAGAATTTATTAAATGTAAGTTAATTATACTTTAATAACATTTATTGTTACATTATTTTTAAATACAAAAACAGTTATTAAAAGATTTTCTAATTAAATTAAAATATGCACTATTTCTGTAAATTATTTTTAATATTAAATTGGAATTATTTATATTTTTAACATTTTCAAATATTTAATTTAATAATATGTTATATGGGGTTATATTTTAAGTTCATACTGCCATTATTTTCTGTGCGAGGTTGTAGCAGTACTAGAGGTTGGCCATATGTGGTGCTAGGCTTACTAGTTTTTTTAGTAGTAACTTACACTTGTAAGTTACGCCCCAACCCTTTTTTTCAGTAGGTGGAAATGTAAGTTACACTTTTTGAGTAACTTTACACTCAGATTTTGTGCCTCACCAAAAGTAGTAAAGTTACACAAAAGTTAAAGAGTAAATTACCCATGTAAATGTACTCAAAAGTGTAGGTCAGCTTTGTGAATAGCACTGCCTGTGTTTAAGAGACACTAGTGGTTTCATAATAAATTTTTTGTAATAGGCAATCAGACTGTACCTAGCACAAACCTTTTTTTTATAAGTTTCCTTTAGAAGGGCACACCTTAAACTCTGCTGATAGCAACCTTACATTACCTCAAAAAGAGAATACATCTTTATCACCATAAATCCTTAAATGTCCCCATCAAATAAAACCTAAAATAGTTCCCAGGTAGTTTTTTGATTTGCCGTTAACGCAATTGCACACTGATAGAAATGGGATTTCTGGCTGGCTAGGGCATGCGCCTAAGCCAGGCAGAAACCACCACTCTAGTCAGGGTAAGGGAGTTACACGCTGAAGATAAGCCCTGCTCACCCCCTTGGTAACTTGGCACGAGCAATCAGGCTTATCCCAGAGGCAATGTGTAAAGCGTTTGTGCAACACACACACACACAGCAGCGACACACTAGGCACACTTCAAAAGAAACCACACAAGGTTATATAAAAAATAGCCTTTGTATAACCATAAACACATTAGATCATAACCACACATATACACTGTGCCAACTGGCACCAGGTAGGAATTTACAGGGGATTATATACATGACAGGGCCAATCGGGCCGCTGTCAGAACCATTAGAAAGCACAAGTAGCAAATATAAAACAACCAGTAACTACTGGTAAAATACTGTACTCAGCCTCATCACAAGCAACATAAACGCATTATGTCTGCATCACATTAGGCATAAACACATTATGCGTTACATTTGGCATAAACACATTTTTCAATAGCATTAGGCATCATCATAAGCATAAACACATTATGCATCATAGTAGGGCCTTGCGCCCCACCGGCACCTCAGGTGCTCACCGGCCAACTGGCCTTCCTCTAGGGGCCCATCTGGGACCTCCCCGTAATGCCCTATGTCCACAAAAGTCAGGGCACTAAATGGGGCTAGGGTGCAACTCACCCTGGTCTCTCTAGAGACCCCAAAACAGTGCCCCCCAACGTTGCAGCTGCCCGCAACCTCGCGGTGCAGCTGTGAAGACCGGCACCCAAAAGTGCCCTGGGAGCCCCTCCTTCCCGGGGCTCCTCTCGTACAATGCTCCCTTAGCAAATGAGGCCTCCAAACTAGCCCGAAAAGGAATCACCCAGCCGATGCAGCTGCCCGCGCTCTCGCGGTGCAGCTGGAGAAGAAGAATGGCACCAACACTGCCCAACTCGAACCCCACTCACCGGGGCTCCTCGTGGACTCCTCCGGTCTCTTTGGGCAGGGAGGGTGGCACCGACAATGTGCCTGGCAGGCTCCGTCTCTTGACGAGACGCGAGGTTGTCACCGGGGAGCCCTCGAGGCTCTGGTCCTCTTTCCTGGCTGCTGGCTGCCCTCGAGGCTCCGTCCCTCGGTCTCCGGTGGCAGAACACGGGGCTCTCGGCTTCCTGGGCCGAGCCCCGCCCCCGATCAGGTCTTCTGCTGCCTGTCTTCCGGCCGGCACTTCCTCTCTCTCTCCGAGGCGGGGGGAAGGCGGAGATGGAGCCCGTGAAGCTCCAGCTCTGTGGTGTCAGCAGGCCCCGCCCACAGTCAGGCACGGCTGCCTGACTTCCGTTGCGGTGCGGCGGTTCTGCTCGTTCCCGCCGCAGGAGCCCCCTTGCTTAGGCTTCAATGAGCAGCGCTCGCGGAATATAGCACGTTACAACGCGTGCTTTTACAGCGGGGTAGTTTACAACGCGGTCGTTACAACGACCGCGTTGTTACCACGCGTGTCATTACATCGCAAGTTGTTTCAACGACTTGCTCTAGGGGGCGAGCTGGATTTAGGAATAGTATTAATTACTATTCCTACTCCAGTTTGCGCAACAGCAGGGAAGGTGTTAGATTTAAAATCCAACACATTCCCTGGTGTTGCACGCCCCCTAGTGCAAGTTGTTGAAACGTCTTGCGTTGTAATGACACGCGTGGTAACAACGCGGTCGTTGTAATGACCGCGTTGTAAAGTACCGCATTGTGTCGGTTGAGTAGTAACCGCTGTTTCCCACGCTCACGATGCGCTTTGAGTGGGCAAGACCCCCCCCTTCCTCAGGGGCATCAGTGGCCACCATTGTGCAGTGCCCACAAAGCGCTTTGGGCAGGCAGGAGCCCCTCTCCTTAGGGGCACTGGAAGGCAGCAAAGCAACACTCCTCACTCGACCTGGAATAAAGATATAGCGCTCACGAGGCGCTAAGTTCCAAGAGTTTAGAGGGGCAAAGCTGGGCCCAGGCAGGCCAGCTCACAGGGCCCTCCAGCAGAGGGGCAGTCCCTCGTGGCGGTTCCTCCTGGGGCCCAGCAGGCACAAGTAAGCACCCACACAGCACACCAACATGGGGTCACAGCAACAATATTTATATTATTATTATTATTATTATAACATTTGTAGAGCGCTACTGTTACCCGTAGGTGTCCTGGCGCTATGTGAAATCTTACCCGAGGATTGAACCAGAGTCATTCTAATCAATGAACAGCCAGGTTTTTAAAGCTTTTCGAAAGGCCAAAAGGCTCGATATACCTCTAAGATATAGGGAAGCTTATTCCACGCTTTGGCTGCATTAGCTACAAAGCTTTTTCACCCCAGTTGGCCTTTTTACAAATGGCACATAAACCAGTTTGGCATCAGATGAGCGCAGTAGTCTCTTTGGCGTATACCAGTACAGCCGCTCTTTTAAATAGGCCGGCCCGGCTCCATACAGTGCCTTATGAACCAGACACATTGCCTTAAACATAGTACGCTTCCTTACCGGCAACCAATGCAATTTCCGAATTTCCTTCGCTATTGAAGCGTATTTTGGGATGCCCGACACCAGTCTAGCAGCCGCATTCTGGAGGAGTTGCAACTTCTGCAGAGAGCCTTCCTGAATATTAAAGTACAGACTATTACAGTAATCCAGTCTCGACATAGTGAGAGCTGTGATAACTGTTTTACGACATTCTGTAGGTAACAGTGGCAGAATTTTCTTGCATGACCTCAGAACGAAAGACGTAGCAGAGACCACCGAGTTAACCTGGTCTTTAAAAGTGAGCTTCTGGTCCACCCACACACCTAGGTTTTTAACCTTCCTGTTAGGTGCGGGAAGGGGGCCCAGAGAATCTGGCCACCAATCTAGAGTCCAAAAATTAGGATCATTCCCAAAACATACCACCTCCGTCTTACTGGAGTTTAGCTTAAGGCAGTTTTGGGCCATCCAGATCCCTACGGCATTCATGCACTCTTTAAAACGAACTGCCGTACTCTTTGACTCTGCTGGTAGAAGAGACACCACAATTTGAGTGTCATCCGCATAAGTGGTTAGACTAAACCCAAATGACTGAATAAGGGGCGCCAAAGAGGACACATATATATTAAATAGTGTCGGACTCAGTGAGGAGCCTTGCGGGACCCCACATGGTAGTGAAAAAGGTTTAGATACAAATTCCCCCAACATTACCCGCTGACTCCGGTTTGACAAAAATGATTTTAGGAGTCTCCAGGCCGAACCCTGTACCCCAATCTCCTGCAGCCGGTCCATCAGCAAATCGTGATGGACCGTATCAAATGCTGCAGAAAGATCTAACAGGATCAGAGCAGCCTTGCCACCTTGATCTAAAATGGTCCGTATCTCTTCAGTAGATTTCAGGAGGGCAGCTTCGGTGCTGTGGCCCCCTCGAAAACCATACTGAGTTTGGTCCAATGCTTGTGTAGACTCAAGAAATTGGCTAAGTTGCGTATTTAAATTTCTCTCGATGATTTTAGCAGGTACCGGAAGTCTGGATATTGGTCTAAAATTGTTAGGGTCTTTTGTATCAAGATTCGGTTTCTTCAGAAGGGGGAGAATAGAGGTTTTTTTCCAGTCTAGCGGAAAATGTCCCTCTGAGTACGCCAAATTAAAAATGGGTGTCAAAACTTGAGAGACTGGCTCTACCGCTAACTTTAATATCGCTATCGGGCAAGGGTCCAAAGGGGATCCAGATTTCACCTGCATAATAAGAGGACCAGTTTCTGTAACTGTAAGCTGGGCGAATTTGTTCAGTAGCACTTTCTTTTCCAGAAGAGGGTCAGCCATTCGGCCCGCCGTATTCTTAGGGGTAACTTTAGAGAAAGTGGAGAAAATGGCATCCACTTTCTCATAGAAGAAACTGGCCAATTTTTCGCAAAGATCTTGACTAGGCGTAGATGTACTCGCCACTGGATTGGCAAGGCTAGTGACTGTATTAAATAGTTCCCTAGCTGAATTATTTGCTCTGTTAATCTTCATGGAAAAGAATAAAAGCTTTGCCTGGTGAGTCTGCTGTTTGTATATAGCAAGACCCCGTTTATACTCCTCCTTATCAGTATCCTTGTACTCTGTTCTCCATCTTCTCTCCAAGTGTTTACAATCAATTTTCTTTCCCTGAGTTCTTGTGAATACCAGGGAGCGGAGGGCAGCCGTCTGGTGGGATAGAACATTTTTCTAGGAGCAAGCATGTTCCCTGCTGTTTCTAGCCAGCTGGTGTAGGAACGTGTTGCCTCTTCTAAATTTGAGGGAGACATAACTGCAGTCTTATTAAGAATATCACACAAATCCTCCGCCACTACTTTATTCCACGCCCTTTTCACCAGTTTTTTTTTAACTGGCTTTTGAAATTGGCGCTCGGGAATGGAGAGATTAAATAGAACTGCTCTATGGTCTGACCATGGAAGCGGAATGATATTGGTGACTAGTAGCTGAGGATTATTAGAAAAAATACCATCCAATATATGGCCAGCCTGATGAGTCACATCAGTCACCAGTTGCTCTAAATTACTACACTTCATTAAATCTAACAATTTGGCTGTGTCTGGGTCGAAGAAAGTTTCCAAATGGAAATTAAAATCGCCTAGAATAGTATAGGAGCTAGCCAAAATACCCACTTCAATGAGTTTGCCCACCTGCTCAATAAAGCGGCCTCTAGGGCCTGGAGGTCTATAAACAAGTGAACCTTGAAAAGTAGAGTGGGGGACATGCGGAAGGAGAAATCTAGCACCTCACAACCTTCCACCTCTCCCGGGCTAAAAGAAGCGATAAGGGAGGAATGATAAATGACTGCTAATCCGCCTCCTCTTCCCTTAGGCCTGTTCAAAGTATAACAAACAAAATTAGGAGGCGTCGCTTTAACCAGGTCAGGGCCGGAAGCATTATCCGTCCAGGATTCTGTAATAAAAGCTATCTTAATGTTTTCAGCTTCCATAAATAAAGCACACTCTGTGCTGTGTTTAATCAGTGATCTGACATTCATCAAGGCCAATTTACAAGTTAAAGTCCCCATGTCTTTCTCGATCTTTCCTGCGTGAGTTCTAGACCTCTCTAAGGTGTCAAACAATAACTTTGGAATTATAGTCCCACACCCTGGACAAACATTAACGGGCTCCAGTGGCTGCGCATCAGGACTAATACAATGGCATAAGTGAGTTTTAGTGTTAGTATTGAGGCTTTTTAATATAGAACCATCATAATGCAATTTAAAATGTTTACCTCCACATCCCTGGGCAGAGGGGCTGGCGCTGAGCGCGATACGATCGCGGACGGGCGCAGACGGGCTTGCCTTTAGCGCGCCTTCGGCGCGCCCGCTGCGCGCTCGCGTCATACTGCATTTAAATGTAATTTGGGACCAGAAAGCATAGCCCGCTGACCCCACGACCAACTCAAGATGGCGGACCCGCAATCCAACCGCCGGCCAACCTGCACCGGAGATCGGGATTATGGGCTAATAAAAGTGGGGTGCAGGAAACAGGGATCAGGTAAAGCTTAAAACCGATTTGTTTTCAAAACAAGCAAGTTAAAATCGTATTTTTCAAAGTTTAAAAAACACATTTCCCTTTGTTCTGCCCTGGCACAGGGCTTGGGGAACCAGTGTCAACTGGTTCTGGGGGGTACTGGAGCACTTTGTGTACAGTGCTTCTACTCCCCTTTGTCAGGTGGGGGCTCGGTCATCAGACACACCACAGGGGGCAGAGCCAGCATTCACCCAGGCAGGCACAGACCTATTCAGGGTCAGGGGACTACTCCTCCCACTACTCCAAATGCAGTACGTCCTATTCAGCCTAGCGCTGACTCACCCTGCCCCTCTGGAGCCACACACCTCACCAGCCCCTGTCACTCCAGAGCCAGACATGCAATACACATCAGGCAGGCAGAGACACATAGCACACAGAAATGCCAACTTCAAAAGTGGCATTTCTAAAATAGTGATAATAAATCTTTGCACACCATTGCGCAGTATTTATTATTACTATTCCAAACATACCAAACTTGACCACGCTGCTCCTCTCATATCAATCAATCAATCAATCACTGCATTTATAGAGCGCGCTACTCACCCGGGAGGGTCTCAAGGCGCTGGGGGAGGGGGTAAGTTACTGCTCGAACAGCCAGGTCTTGAGCTGCTTCCTGAAGGAGAGATGGTCCTGGGTTCGCCGAAGGTGAGTGGGGAGGGAGTTCCAGGTCTTGGCTGCCAGGTAGGAGAAGGATCTTCCTCCGGCGGTGGCTCTGCGGATGCGTGGGACGGTGGCGAGGGCGTGGCTGGTTGATCGTAGCTGGCGGGTGGGCGTGTAGAAGGTCATGCGGTCGTTGAGGTACTTGGGGCCCAGGTCGTGGAGGGCCTTGTGTGCGTGGGTGAGGAGTCTGAACGTGATTCTCTTGCTGACGGGGAGCCAGTGCAGGTCTTTCAGGTGTCCGGTGATGTGGCTGTGTCGGGGGATGTCCAGGATGAGTCGTGCGGAGGCGTTCTGGATGCGCTGGAGTCTTTTTGAAGTTTGGCTGTGGTTCCGGCGTAGAGGGTGTTCCCATAGTCCAGTCGGCTGGTGACGAGTGCCTGGGTGACGGTCTTCCTGGTTTCAGTGGGGATCCATCTGAAGATCTTGCGGAGCATGCGCAGGGTGTTGAAGCACGAAGATGAGACGGCGTTGACTTGTCTGGTCATCGACAGGGAGGAGTCCAGGATGAAGCCCAGGTTGCGTGCGTGGTCCGTTGGCTTGGGCGCGGTGCCCAGGGCCGGGGGCCACCAAGAGTCGTCCCAGGCGGAGGGTGATGAGCCCAGGATGAGGACTTCCGTCTTGTCTGAGTTCAGTTTAAGGTGGCTGTTCCTCATCCAGTCGGCGACGTCTCTCATCCCGTCGTGTAGGTTGGCTCTGGCGGTGGTGGGGTCGTTGGTGAGGGAGAGGATCAGCTGGGTGTCGTCGGCGTAGGAGATGATGTTGAGGTTGTGTTGGCGTGCGATGGCTGCGAGGGGGCTCATGTAGACGTTGAAGAGGGTTGGACTGAGTGAAGATCCTTGTGGAACGCCGCAGATGACTTCGGTGGCCTCGGATCTGAACGGGGGAGGCGGACTCTCTGGGTTCTTCCGGCGAGGAACGAGATGATCCATTCCAGTGCTTTCTCTCGGATTCCGATGTTGCTGAGGCGCTTCACTAGGGTGCGGTGGCAGACGGTGTCGAACGCCGCGGAGAGGTCCAAGAGGATGAGGGCTGCTGTTTCCCGTTGTCGGTTAGGGTTCTGATGTCGTCGGTGGCTGCGATAAGGGCGGTCTCGGTGCTGTGGTTGGCCCGAAACCCGGACTGCGAGGGGTCATATCAGGAATTACCACTGAAACACTTATCAGGGAATCCCCGATGCATTCCTATGAGAGGGCAGCCTCACAGCAGTGAGAAACCAAAATGGCTGTTTGTCCCTACCAGGAAAATGTCACACACTTAAGGTACATGTAAAGGTAGGGCACCCTGCCCATAGGGCTAGTTAGGGCCTATCTTAGGGGTGACTGACATGCAGTAAAAAGGGGGTCACAGACGTGGCACACACTTTAGGTGCCACGTCACAGCGGCAGTAACACTGCGCGCACAGGCCCTGCATTGGCAGAGGCCTGAGACAGGTTTGAAAGGCTACTTAGGTGGGTGGCGCAAGCAGCGCTGCAAGCCCACCAGTAGCATTTAATTTGCTGGCCCCGGGTATATGAGATACCACATTACTGGGGACTGACAGGTAAATTAAATAAGCCAAACAGGTGTAGACCAATCTTACCATGTTTAT
Source organism: Calotriton arnoldi (assembly GCA_963921515.1). Classification (NCBI taxonomy): domain Eukaryota; kingdom Metazoa; phylum Chordata; class Amphibia; order Caudata; family Salamandridae; genus Calotriton; species Calotriton arnoldi. Next base: position 236,873 of record CAWUFW010014164.1, on the reverse strand, counting down.
CACAGAGAGCACACGCACTTTATACTGGACAGCAGTGCTAAAGTGCCCAGAGTCCTAAAACCACCAAGACCAGGTCAGAAAAAAGACTAGGAGGAAGGCAAACAGTTCAGGGATGACCCTGTAAAAAGGGCCAAGTCCAACACAACCCCCTTCCAGCCAAAAGTCAGGGTAGACCAATCATTACCTTGATGGGCTTCCCTGCTTGGGGTGATAGAACACGGACGCGGGCCCGCAACTGCAGGGGCACACTCCAGTTCTACGCCAATCTGAACCCATGTGGTTTCCTCTGTCAAAGCTCCCAGGACCAACTAAGCTACCCCACTGGTACTCCCTAGTTGTCCGCGGCCAGGACCAGGCCCTAAGCCATCCAGATGTCGCTGGTCCTTGCCATCTCACAGAGTGGGGGGCGGTAGCCCCTGGTACATAGTATCCATTCTCCACTCTTCCTCTCATCAGTGCAGTTCTAAACTGCCACTGATCCTCCAACCTAGGGTCCGCAGCCCTCAGGCTGACCAAAGGTCTCTGACGAGGCCCTCCTCCCCTTATCTCTCCTTCAGGGGTTCCACTCTCCTCCCAGGACAGTCTGCATGGTGCAGATCTCCCGACCCCTGTCCATCTGACAGTGCGCGAAGATCCACGAGGACAGAAGTGGTGTCACCATGGTCACTCCTAGGAGGCTCAGCCCTTCTGGCTGGCCCCTGACCCACTGGTTCTCCCACTGGGGAACGCATCCCCCTCTCACCCCTCCATCTGGACTTCTGCACCCTCCACTTAGGAGCGGCACCGCCAGACACCAGAACCGCTGGAGCTCTGCTTACAGACGCTCCACGTTCTCCTGACACTAGGAGATCCCCCTCAACAGACGGCCTACCAGTACAACCTAGGCTCCCTACCTGGTGTTCCCTTAAGGAACCCTCCAGGCCCTGAGAATGAGTTTCGGGCACCTTGGGACGCATCCCATTCTCACTCCTTCTCCGCGGAGACAGGATGTGAGCCCCTACACCCCTCCCACTACACCGGGACCTAGCTGGGCTACTCTGAAGCTACTCTGAACCTCTCCCACCACTCTGGGCTGGGAAATACCTGAGTCACTCCTCTTAGGGTCACTCCCCAATGCCTCTTCAGACCCTCTGGCAACCACCCAGAGGTCTGCCTCCTATGCAAGCTCCCTGGGATCAGAGAACTCACACTCCAACAGGTATTGGCGTAACCCCGGAAAACAATTACTAAACATGTGCTCTCTGACAACCAGATTGAACAGCCCTTCAAAAACATTTGCCCTGCTGCCCATCACCCAATCTTCCAGTGCATCACAACATTCATCCACAAACTCCCCCCAAGACTGGTGAGACAGTTTTCTACTGCCCCTGAACCTCAACCTGTACCCCTCTTCCTGGGCACCAGGCACCATACTCTGGGATCTGGGAGTGGGACTTCCTGCACTGGACTCACTTTTGCTGCCACCACTGGACCCCACCCTCACTGGTGAATCCAGACAACTAAAACAACACTCACTGGACATATCCTCAAGAGCTAGTTTCTCCCTGGCGAAGGCCCTCTCTGCCTCCGCCATCCTTTCCTGTGCTAAGACCCTCTCAGTCTCTACCTTTTTCTCCTCCACACCCAGCTGCGCTAGCTCCAACCTGAGCCTTTCCAACGCCAGCTGATGCTCCCTTTCTTCCCTCCTATCCACCCACTCCTCTGGGGACAGGGAAAGGGATGGGGCACCGCCCCTGGCACTGGGCCCAGCAAGGGACTCCCTATTTATGGGGTCCCTGCCTTGTCATTTCCTCCTTCCTGTTCAAACTCTCCAGGGCCACTGCCCTCTGGGGGTGCTGGTTGGGGACCCTCCCTCTCAGAGACCTCACTGATCTCGGGGCCCTCCTTCCCAGACTCCTCCCCCACCCGGTTTTGGGATGTCCAACAGGCCAACAAGGCCTCCTGCTGTTCCTCCTTCCTGGCGGACTTATGCACCTGACACCCAAGATCCTGACAGAACCTCTTTAAGTCCTTCACAGTATATTTACGCAACATCCTTACATTAAATGCACTTTCTGTCACAATAACTATTGGATCACCAAGGTGAGACATGACTGACACTTTAGGAGTGTCACCAAAATTTAGAAGAGCAGAAAACACAATTCAAAAATGACACTTTTAAGGAGAAAAAATAATCAGAAGAAATAATCCCCAAACCTGTGATTATCTTAATGCAGAGTTTGTAGTGCAACCAGTTGTCGCTGTGGTACTGCGCAAACGCAAGTCCTATCCTCACCGCTGACAACCAATGTTAGAAATGGGATTTCTGGTTGGCTAGGGCATGCGCCTAAGCCAGGCAGAAACCACCACTCTAGTCAGGGCAAGGGAGTTACACGCTGAAGATAACCCCTGCTCACCCCCTTGGTAGCTTGGCACGAGCAGTCAGGCTTATCACAGAGGCAATGTGTAAAGCGTATGCAACACACACACACAGAAGCGACACACTAGGCACACTACAAAAGAAACTCCACACAAGGTTATATAAAAAATAGCCTTTCTATTACCATAAACACAATAGATCATAACCACACATATACACTGTGCCAACTGGCACCAGGTAGGAATTTACAGGGGATTATATACATGACAGGGCCAATCGGGCCGCTGTCAGAACCATTAGAAAGCACAAGTAGCAAATATAAAACAACCAGTAACTACTGGTAAAATACTGTACTCAGCCTCATCACAAGCAACATAAACGCATTATGTCTGCATCACATTAGGCATAAACACATTATGCATTACATTTGGCATAAACACATTATGCAATAGCATTAGGCATCATCATAAGCATAAACACATTATGCATCATCATAAGCATAAACACATTTGCATCATAGTAGGGCCTTACGCCCCACCGGCACCTCAGGGGCTCACCGGCCAACTGGCCTTCCTTTGGGGGCCCATCTGGGACCTCCCCGTAATGCCCTATGTCCACAAAAGTCAGGGCGCTAAATGGGGCTAGGGTGCAACTCACCCTGGTCTCTCTAGAGACCCCAAAACAATGCCCCCCAACGTTGCAGCTGCCCGCAACCTCGCGGTGCAGCTGTGAAGACCGGCACCCAAAAGTGCCCTGGGAGCCCCTTTTTCCCGGGGCTCCTCTCGTACAATGCTCCCTTAGCAAATGAGGCCTCCAAACTGGCCCAAAAAGGAATCACCCAGCTGTTGCAGCTGCCCGCGCTCTCGCGGTGCAGCTGGAGAAGAAGAATGGCACCAACACTGCCCAACTCGAACCCCACTCACCGGGGCTCCTTGTGGACTCCTCCGGTCTCTTTGGGCAGGGAGGGTGGCACCGACAATGTGCCTGGCAGGCTCCGTCTCTTGACGAAACGCGAGGTTGTCACCGGGGAGCCCTCGAGGCTCCGGTCCTCTTTCCTGGCTGCTGGCTGCCCTCGAGCCTCTATCCCTCGGTCTCCCGCGGCAGAACACGGGGCTCTCGGCTTCCTGGGCCGAGCCCCGTCCCCGATCAGGCCTTCTGCTGCCTGTCTTCCGGCCGGCACTTCCTCTCTCTCTCCGAGGCGGGGGGAAGGCGGAGATGGAGCCCGTGAAGCTCCAGCTCTGTGGTGTCAGCAGGCCCCGCCCACAGTCAGGCACGGCTGCCTGACTTCCGTTGCGGTGCGGCGGTTCTGCTCGTTCCCGCCGCAGGAGCCCCCTTGCTTAGGCTTCAATGAGCAGCGCTCACGGAATATAGCACGTTACAACGCGTGCTTTTACAGCGGGGTAGTTTACAACGCAGTCGTTACAACGACCGCGTTGTTACCACGCGTGTCATTACATCGCAAGTTGTTTCAACGGCTTGCTCTAGGGGGCGAGCTGGATTTAGGAATAGTATTAATTACTATTCCTACTCCAGTTTGCGCAACAGCAGGAAAGGTGTTAGATTTAAAATCCAACACATTCCCTGGTGTTGCACGCCCCCTAGTGCAAGTTGTTGAAACGTCTTGCGTTGTAATGACACGCTTGGTAACAACGCGGTCGTTGTAATGACCGCGTTGTAAAGTACCGCATTGTGTCGGTTGAGTAGTAACCGCTGTTTCCCGCGCTCACGATGCGCTTTGAGTGGGCAAGACCCCCCCCCTTCCTTAGGGGCATCAGTGGCCACCATTGTGCAGTGCCCACAAAGCGCTTTGGGCAGGCAGGAGCCCCTCTCCTTAGGGGCACTGGAAGGCAGCAAAGCAACACTCCTCACTCGACCTGGAATAAAGATATAGCGCTCACGAGGCGCTAAGTTCCAAGAGTTTAGAGGGGCAAAGCTGGGCCCAGGCAGGCCAGCTCACAGGGCCCTCCAGCAGAGGGGCAGTCCCTCGTGGCGGTTCCTCCTAGGGCCCAGCAGGCACAAGTAAGCACCCACACAGCACACCAACATGGGGTCACAGCACCAATATTTATATTATTATTATTATTATTATAACATTTGTATAGCGCTACTGTTACCCGTAGGTGTCCTGGCGCTATGTGAAATCTTACCCGAGGATTCACGGCCACCTGACTTCCGTTGCGGTGCCGCGGTTCTGCTCGTTCCCGCCGCAGGAGCCCCCTTGCTCAGGCTTCAATGAGCAGCGCTCACAATGCACTTTGAGTGGGCAAGACCCCCCCCCCTCCTCAGGGGCATCAGGGGCCACCATTGTGCAGTGCCCACAAAGCGCTTTGGGCAGGCAGGAGCCCCTCTCCTTAGGGGCACTGGAAGGCAGCAAAGCAACACTCCTCACTCGACCTGGAATAAAGATATAGCGCTCACGAGGCGCTAAGTCCCAAGAGTTTAGAGGGGCAAAGCTGGGACCAGGCAGGCCAGCTCACAGGGCCCTCCAGCAGAGGGGCAGTCCCTCATGGCGGTTCCTCCTGGGGCCCAGCAGGCACAAGTAAGCACCCACACAGCACACCAACATGGGGTCACAGCACCAATATTTATATCACATTTCCCTTTGTTCTGCCCTGGTACAGGGCTTGGGGAACCAGTGTCAACTGGTTCTGGGGGGTACTGGAGCACTTTGTGTACAGTGCTTCTACTCCCCTTTGTCAGGTGGGGGCTCGGTCATCAGACACACCACAGGGGGCAGAGCCAGCATTCACCCAGGCAGGCACAGACCTATTCAGGGTTAGGGGACTACTCCTCCCACTACTCCAAATGCAGCTCGTCCTATTCAGCCTAGTGCTGACTCACCCTGCCCCTCTGGAGCCACACACCTCACCAGCCCCTGTCACTCCAGATCCAGACATGCAATACACATCAGGCAGGCAGAGACACATAGCACACAGAAATGCCAACTTCTAAAAGTGGCATTTCTAAAAACAGTGATAATAAATCTGCGCACACCATTGCGCAGCATTTATTATTACTATTCCAAACATAGCAAAGTTGACCATGCTGCTCCTCTCATATCAGGAATTACCACTGAAACACTTATCAGGGAATCCCCAATGCATTCCTATGAGAGGGCAGCCTCACAGCAGTGAGAAAGCAAAATGGCTGTACACTTAAGGTACATGTCCTACCTTTCACCTACAATGCACCCTGTCCATAGGGCTAGCTAGGGCCTACCTTAGGAGTGACTGACATGCAGTAAAAGGGGGGTCACAGACGTGGCACACACTTTAGGTGCCACATCACAGCGGCAGTAACACTGCGCACACAGGCCCTGCATTGGCAGAGGCCTGAGACAGGTTTGAAAGGCTACTTAGGTGGGTGGCGCAAGCAGCGCTGCAAGCCCACAAGTAGCATTTAATTTACTGGCCCCGGGTATATGAGATACCACATTACTGGGGACTGACAGGTAAATTAAATACGCCAAACAGGTGTAGACCAATCTTACCATGTTTACCACAGAGAGCACACGCACTTTACACTGGACAGCAGTGCTAAAGTGCCCAGAGTCCTAAAACCACCAACACCAGGTCAGAAAAAAGACTAGGCGGAAGGCAAACAGTTCAGTGATGACCCTGCAAAAAGGGCCAAGTCCAACACACACGTTTACATTTTTTCCAGATTTCTTCTTTCACTGCCAGCCTCTTCCTTGGCTTCACAATACAGAAGACCCCCCTCTCTACCCTTGCAGCCAGAGGCACTTCTGTGTCGGCATCAATCATTTAGGAACATTGTTCCCAACAGATCCCGCCACATAGTCAACTGTGAATGGGAACCAAGTAAACACGGAAATCTTTATCCAGCTCAACAGCACTCATCTTATTCCACTCTGAAAGGTGTGGGGCTGAGCCAGGATTCATCATTATCCATCTCAATGGTACTCATTTTATTCAACTTGTCTTGAAAGGGTGTGATGCACAGAAGGCCTTGTTAGGGTTCATCACCATGCAGTACAACAGTTCCCATTTTATTTGATTAGAAAGGATGAAATGAAGTGCCAGCCTTGGTAGGATTCAGCATTTCCAACTTAATACCAGTGCTTAATTTGTGCCGGTGGGAGGCACCAGTAGTTATTGTTGGGGACCAGCACTCATCTTTCCACATCAGACATTTTCAGAGCGCAAGAGAGGTAAAAACACATAAACAACATTACTCAGTCAATAAACTCGAAAAGATGTGATTCAGAGCCAACCCTGCTAGGATTCATCATTCCCCAGCTCAACACAATTTTACTCGACTTGGAAGGATGTGATACAGAGTTGGCCCTGCTAGGATGCAGACTTGACCTTCATGTTACACGCAGATCTGTGCAGCAGTCGCAATGTGTTATCTTATCTGCTTCTCCGAAATTAGTCGAGGCCCACTCGTTGGAACCAGGAAACACTGAGGCATGCATCTGGCTGTCTCTTAACAGCCGGAGCTGTCGCAACCGATCGACTCGTGAGCGCTAACAGGTCCAGCCCCCACTAGGGAGCGGGGCTGGCGTGGTGGCAGGTAGAGCAGGACTCCGGTCCCCGCCGGATTCCATGGGATTAGCGCGCTCTGGTCCTATTAACATCCCCCAGGTCACCGCCGGCCTCCTTGGTATTCATCCGAGGAGACGTCGGTGGGAAGTGCCTCTCCGCGCGCATTAGCTGACGGGAATATTAATGCGCGGCGACTGCTGAGGACCTCTCATGGCAGGCGTGTCAGGCCGCGTTAGGGATGGGAGGCCGCCTGTGACGCTGGTGCACCGACCGCTGGCACTCGCAGGGCCCGTGCGCTGATGGCACAGAGCTGGGAGGGCCCGGTGCGCCAGGAGCCGGGCACCTCCTCGCCCCTTGAGGGAGGCAGTCACCGGCTGACCCTTCATGAAGGATTATTTTAAGGGTTTTGGAACAACCTTCGCAGAACACCATGCTTTCCGAGATCAGATGTCATGTAAAACTGCTTTTATAAGGGGTTCTGGAATATATGTTTCGATACAGCTTTCCCTTTCTGAGCAACAATGGAAAGTAGTGGTACGTATAACCAGCAAGAATTTTGTATTTAGAAATATCAACCACAGCTACAAAAACAATTTTGCTTTCTCTCCCGCTTTTCTTTCGCTGAACCATAGATGCACGCTGACTTTTAGCAGCCTAGTACCTACAGGATGCAAGCACAATGCTACTAAGATGAGGCCGAACTTTATGTTAATTATCTAAACATAGAGTTCATGGCTACCTACAAGGCGTCTGGGCGCTAAAGACAACAAAGGCCCACAGACCTGAACAAACTGATGGCTTCGAGCAAAATACAAATGTTTTCAGCAGAGCCTTATGGAAACACAGATAGTTTTCGGTCTCCCTTAACTGGAGGGGCAGAGTGAGCCACAGTTAGGGAATTAGGGGCCCAGTGTACTAAACTCCTCCACATTTGCAAACCCTGCGAATTGCAAATATACAGGGTTTCCGAATGCAAAAGTGGTTTGAGCAATGTACGAAAAACATTTTGCAAAACAGAAAAAATCTTTCCTACTCACAAAATGGTTTTTGTGATGCATTCCAAAAGGCAATTTGGAGGGGGCATGAAAGGGGCGTTTCCTCCTAACTGCAAGTCACAATTATATGTTTCAATGGTTTCTGTAATTGTGGTTGAAAACTATTGATCAGTAAATGACATTTCAAGGGAGGTGATAATTGATTAATGTCGACTGAACTCATGGGGGGGCAGTAGTGTCGGACTGGGACAGAACATATGCCCAGGCACATAAATGAAAGTGGCTCATATTACGCATATTATGCAAATGGTGAATAAGCCAGGACAATGCAGAAAGGAGCACTTAAAATTTGCCTTGAGACATTGCCATCAAACGATCTAGACTTCCAAACACACCGCTCAAGCAGACCACATCAATGCCAGCACCAACAGAAGCAAAGAAATCTCTGCCATTGTGAAGCATTTTACCTCACCAGTAGGCGCCTCCAACTCAATCACCCCCTCGCAGGACATCTACAACAATCTCTCAATTCCTCAGGAACAAAATCTCTACCATTTACAGCAACTTCCACCTACATCCAGACACAACAGAACTTGACAAACACCTTACAATCTTACCCAAAGAACCAATGCTAACCACATGGCCTGTCATCAACCCGAAGAAACTGTTGCAACCATGAAGTCCAGCCACACAGAGGCCCCATCGGTCCCCTACCCTTACTCCAGAGGACTGCAACCCATCAGAACCATGCTCACATCCATTCTGAATGTCTCCACCTCTTCCGTGACCTTCCCAGATGCTTGAAAACACACAACTTTCCTCCCATTGCAGACCCTTCAATGCTCGCCAACTACAGACCGATCTCTCTGCTACCATCCCCGGCCAAGTTCTTTCGAGAAAATCATCAACAGATGTCTCACCGACCACCAACTCTTCAACACCACTCAGTCTGGTTTCAGACCCAACTACAGTACAGAAACTACCCTCATTACTGCCACAGATGACATCCACATGACTCTTGATGGAAGAGACACGGTGGCCCAAATCCTCCTGGGCCTCTCAGTGTTTCGCAGAGTCTCCCACTCCGTCCTTATCCAATGCTTGCACAACATGCACTCCGATGGATTTGCCAACACCCACCTGTAGGCAATAGGGTTACAGGTTGAGGGGGTAGAAAACCCTACTCAAGTAGCAACCACAATTCCTGTCAGTGTGAAACACAAGCAAACCCCAAATTAACCTGTGCTCAACCCTCTGGTAGATTGGCACAAAAGCAGTCAAGCTTAACTTGGAGGCGATGTGTTAAGTATCTATGCAGCACTTCAAACTGGAACACAGTGGAAAAACAACACAAGAAAAATCCCACACCAATTAAGAAAAATAGGGTCAAATGTAATAAATTATTTGAGACCAAAATGATAAAAATCCAGTCATTAGAACAAGAGATATGCAATTTTAATGTTTTACTGAGAATATTGCCTAAAAGCACAAAGCTCCAACTGTGGTTATCTGGGTGTGCCAGACTGGGACACAGTCACAAGTTCAGGCCAGGCCAATACAGGGACCAAGTTAGGCCTGCGGAACAGAGTACCTTAAATCCTAGTTGCGGAGGGTTGTGAGATCTTGCGCTGAGTTTGCATCGTGCAGCAGCGGTTCCGATGAGCTGCAGGGCTGCAATGCAAGGTCCTGCATCATCGTTGAGGATGCCGTCGTTGGGGTTGTAAGACTAGCATCCTTGGCGTGGTTTCCCCCTAAAGTTTTGCCTTCAGACCTCCTGTTTTTGCTAACTTTGTTTTTGCTCGCCTTAGGACTCTGCTTGTGCTTTCTGCTTTAAGCATGGTAACAATGGCTTATACCCAATTGGCATATTTATTTATAAGTCCCTAGTAAAGTGGCACACTACCTGTACCCAGGGCCTGTACATTGAACACTACTAATGAGCCTGCCCACTGTTCGTGACACCCAATTAAGTAGCACTTTGGACATGTCTCAGGCCTGCCATTGCAGCCTGTGTGCAGTTTTTAAACTACAATGTCGACCTGGCAAAGTAAAACTTTTTCCAGGCCCAAACTTTCCTATTTAATACATCTAAGTCATCCCTAGGGTAGGCCCTGGACAGCCCAAAGGGCAGGGTGCAGTGTATTTAAAAAGTTGGACATGTACCTTTAGGTTTTGCATGTCCTGGTAGTGAAAAACTCCTATATTTGTGTAATTTCTAGATGTGAATAGGTAACCAGTTCATGTTTGTTGTCTCTGGAATCACAATTTAAAATCCTCCTAACTTAAGGTGAAGTCAGATTTTAAATAATAATTCTGAAAATGCCACTTTTAGCAAGTTGGCATTTTCTTACCTTAGCCATTTGGGGCCTGCAGCCTGGCTCTGGGTCACATGATTGGGTGTAGTTGGCAGCTGGGCTTTGTGTATTCCTCGTAGATAGCCACTCACAATAAGGAGCTTTGGTGAGACTGGATGGGCCATCAAAGGCAAAATGGATGGGAGGAGCTGGGCACAGCCCCACTTACACTTGAATAGACTGTTTCCTGCCCCCCCCCTTTACCCCCCCCCACAAAAGGCTGTATACCCCCTGTAGTTAATCTGGAGCCATTGCAAGGAAGTCAGGGCATCTGTGCACTTCAAAGGCATGTCTCTAGTGGCTTCTACCCACTTCAAAGGCACAATTGTGTATAAATATTGGACCTCGGACAACAACTCTTCAGTACACGTATGTACCTGTGGATGCTCTGCCATGAAGAAGTACTGCTGTGCTTCTGAAAGGAAAGCCACTCTGCTGGACTGCTGGTATGAAGGACCTGCTGCCGTGCTGTGCTGACCTGCTGCCCTTTTACCTGGGGAAGAAGAACTGGACCTGCAACTTCATCTTGAACCCTGGACCCCAGAGTGACTCCAGGGGCTAGTCTGCTGGCCTCTTGATCTAAGCCTCAGGAAATATTAGACTCCCCAACATCCTGCACCAATCCCTGGACCCAGCTGCAACAAGTTCCTAACCCACTTAAGTGGTGCCTCTCAGGTCCTGGACCCTTAATGTGGCTTGGGCTCTAAAATCAAGGTTTTGGGATCTTTGCGAATGCAAACAGGCCATTCCCACTTCTTGTAGCAGAGCAGCACAGTAGTCCTTCTGAGTCTTCCACAGGTCCGGAGGTGTACTGAAGAGTTGGGTTTGAGTGTCCAATAGTTATTCCTGGTGCTAGCTTTGATGTAGGAGAAGGTTCTGGGGCCTCCACCCTCATAGGTGATTGGAATTTCCTACCTCCCGGCCCTGGCCCCAGCTTGTCTGGGTGCACAGAAGACTAGTGTGAAACCCTTTGTGAGTGTGCTGGGGCAAATGGTTTGTGATGTGCAAGTGTGGTAGGTGACTGCTCCTCCCCACTATCAAGTCAGAGATTGCCCATCCTGCCAGCACCTTTTTTCCTTTTGTCTCCCTGTCTGGGAGCAATACACAAAGACCACCTGCCAGCTACACCTAGTCATGTGACCCAGGATACAGACACCAAATGGTTAGGACAAGAAAATGCAAACTTTCTAAAAGTGGCATTTTCAGAATTGTGACTTAAAATGAGTGGTGGGCAGAATACTTTAATTCCACCCATGGAATTGGCGTAATTTGGTGACAAATCTGACACAGGGGGTCAAAGGGAAGTATGCGCTACGAAATAGAGTGATCTATCCTATACTACTTCCAACAATTGTTACTCACTCAAGATATAGGGTAGCATGTGCAACTGGGGAAAAAGGGCTGTGACAGGGAGGGGGCACAAAGCGTGTTTGGATGAAAACCCTCACTCACCCGAGGGTGACATGCTTCATCATTGGGTTCCTCCAACACACTGGGACCACAAGGTACCCAGTGTGGGCTACAACTTACCCCGGAGGGAAGGAGCAGGAGTGTTTTATATAAAGCACGTATGGTTTCAATACCTCAAGGGTGACAGTGAGGGGCAGAGTGCAACAAAAAAGTGTGTTTATTAAAACTCTCTCCGTAAGGACAACAACTTTATTCTTACATCCTACGGGATAGGGGATAAAAGCAATGTGAGACAGGGTTATGGATGTATACCCTGTAATGTGGTCAACATGTTTCTGCCTTAAATGACAATTACGTTCGAGGCATTCATCAGGACCAAGATCTTATGTCACTCTGCTAGAACAAACGTGCAAAAATAAAATAAAAATACAGAAGATACTCAGGCCTCTATTCTTCACCAACAATCCGTTGCAGTAACAATCAGTGTGGTAGGTCAGAAGGCCCTGCGAGAGAACAGTAAAAACAACATATCAAAGGAGAGTATAACAAGACACCAACGTGCACCCTCACCATATACTCTGGTGAATACCTTTTCCCAATGAGTTCTTGGAGATCTTACCTAAGATCAACGTGTACAGTCCAACTCTACCATCTACAGAGTCTCTCACCACGTAGATTCCTCTAGTTAGAGGTACAATAAAAATGTATCACAAGCATGGACAAGCCAGCATACAGACATGTGCTCAGTTTAACTATTATAGGATGTTTCGTACGAGGATTAACAAGCACTTATCCATGTTATATTCTAAAATGGATAGTAAGAATGTACTTGTGGACTGTGCATCATAACGGGCCCGTAGGCCATGGCACCATTAAGCCCTAGTAACAGATACACAGTTTCTCCATAGCAGTCTATAGTGATCTAATTCACACATCACAAAGGGCGACAGTGTAATGCAAATTGGACAAGCAAAATGGCAACTAATATATAGGGAACCTAATATGTAAAGCCTATAAGTCCTAAACTGTAGCGAGTCCCGAAGAAATCACAAGGCCCAGACACCAAACATCATGGGGTATTAGAAACTACATGTGGTGATCTGAGAAAACATGAGGAAACAAAGGTAGTAGCAAAATGCTACAATACGGGTAGCCATCTAAATCAGCCGGAAAGATAGGCTGCCATAGTGTTGGGCACTAATACAAAGGAGTGGAGTCCATAGGAGCAATACCGTAGACATTATCCCCAAATAATGGCGGTTTCATTGTATGCCTATGGAAACTGGTCCATCAAGGACCTATCGGATATGCCAGCAACAGCGTAAAATAAGGCAGCCTACATAAAGGACCAGGCCCTGCTGTGATCTGTGCCATATCAGAAGGCTGCCAGCATCAGGCAAAACAGTGGAGAGCACTCACCTTCCGTTCTATGGTGGTGCTCCGTCATGGACTCTGGAGGGAGTGAGGGACCGCCCATCACGAGTGCCTTATACGTGGAAGTAGTATTTGACCGTGTGTTTACTGGGGATCGAATCCGACATCCGCATGCACGTGACGTAAGAACGTTCGCGCGTGCGGTAGTCAGAGCAACATGGCAAACGTATCACGCCCACCCGTTGCCATGATACCTGAAGTAAACAAGCAACACAACGTGTGGAACACGAAGAAAGCGTCCTACGGAACTCGCGAATGAGGTACGCGGTTCCACTACGAGTGTGCATCCATAGTTATGTGGACCCAAATATGTGTAAACAACCTTGGTATATTGAAATAATGACAATTTGCAGGATTGTGGCATAAAGAACCAATGAAAAACTGACGAATAACAAGCGAGAGAAACCAGGGCATGAAGGTGTACATGGTAACTGGCCTGAATCTACACTATTGTGTAATCAAACAGTCCATACTCAAGCAGAAAGTAGATGGGCCAGAGTTGTAACCGATAAGCCACAGGATATTGCAATGGCTACGATAGCTGTGAAGATGTTTAGAGTAAATGGCCTGAGTATACGCTATATTGTAATAAAACGGTCCATACTCAAAATTACTCTTTCGTGCTTGACCAGGAACTGTAAGGGTGCAATGAAGTGGCCAGACTTGTAACCGCCAAGCCACAGCATGTTGTAATAGCTGCAACGTGCTCACATCTGCTAGTCATAAGAAGTAGTGTAATGAGCCTAAGATCAATAGCCATTCAAACCACCTGATGTAGTGTAGAGCAGGGTACTAATGTACATTCAAAGTTGCAACATAGAAGTGCATGAATTAGATGGTGCACCAAGGTATATCGTCGTTTAGACCCGTTTGATGGCTGTCCAATCTAAACACCTACCGCTGTTCCCTGTGAAACAGAATTACATCTAGGGGGCCCATATCTCTATGGTAATTGTTGGGTTTTAGGAAGGTTCTAGCAGTTCAGGGCCATTTTCCAAATCCCCTCCTTCTATTTCTAATTGGCCTCATACCTGATCGGGTACACTTGCGGGTGAATCCAGCCAGTCGTCGGCAGGTATATAAGATCCTGCTTGCTTGATGTCTGTGCTTGGTTTCTCTTCCGGTTTTGGTCACTGGAAGGTCTTCGCCTCGCTGGCTGTTGCTCCTGGATATGCTCGTGGAGGTCGTTGGTTCCTGTTCTGGCGGTGGATGCGTGTCTTCATGCATTGGACTTTCTAGTTGGGACCCGTGTTGGGACGTCTTCGTGCGTCCTCCTTTCCCTTCCCGTTTTTTTTTCTCTGGGCGCTTTGTTTTTTACCCTCATCAGGCTTGGTTAATTAGAGAAGGAAAGTACGGGTGAAGCAACGCGGCTGCGTTCCCGTCTTCCTTTCACCCTTTCCAGTATTTTTGCAACCAGTCTTCATCGTTATGTGACGTTCGGGTGTTTCCACGAAGAAACTTCCTCGTCAGCTGTTATCAGGTTCTCCCTTGCCTTTTTTCATTGTTTTTTTTTTTTTTTTTTGTGGTCTATGTTGTCTTTTCCCCCCTATGCTTCTGGGTATAGAGTAGGTGTCCTTTTTTGGGGGGATCAGGGATCGTGGATCTATTTTTTTATGCTCAAAGCCTTTTCTTCCTGGAGACAGTCTTCATTGTTTCTGGAGTGAATATTCGAGTAAGAAGAGTTCTCGTATGACTGGACAATCTCTTACAAGGCACCACGGCCATCTGGAAGGGGTAAGAGAACGTAAAACCTGCATTCATGTGCACCTGATCATGTATGTTTGCCTGTGGATATAGTATTTATTTACCTTGTTTCTTGTTGGTTTCTTTCTTCTCAGGGCTTCCTGACCCTTCCCCTCATTCCATTGTGGGTCGTGCAGAGAGATAGAGGTAGGCACTATCCGGATATTGTTTTTCTTTTCCCTGTTTCCCCCCCCATCTTCTCCCGGCGCCTTGGTGAGCCGTCACCCTTATACTTATGCATGGGTGGCAGCGACTGCAGGGTGGGTAGGGGATTGGGATACTCTTCGCTCCTGCAGTGTTGGGCTATATCGGAGTGGTGACTAGAACAGAAAACCAAGCCCACGAAATTGAACACTGCCTGAGCGAAGATGGATCAGGAAGGCGGACAGTCAATGTCAGTAGATGATGGGGGTAGTGGGGTGGTTCCCTCTATGCAGGACTTTGTGGCTGCTCTTACTACCCTTCAGTCCGAAGTTCAGGAATTGAGGCAGGAGAATCATGGGTTACATCAAGAATTGAACGCCTTTAGAGCCAGGGAACATCCCTGGGGGAAGGGGTCGGGTCCTTCTTTCAAAGCGCCAGGACCAATAGTACAACCTGCTACCTTTCAGTTTGACCGGACAGCTAGTCAGAAGGCTAGTGGGGTTACACCTGTTGCCATCACTGTTACCACACCGGTTGCGGTTCCTTTGGCTGTTCCTGAAAGGTTTTCTGGGGATTGTAATAAATTCGGGGGTTTTATGAACCAGTGTCATTTGCATTTTATGTGCCGTCCCAATGCATTCCCAGACGACTCAGCTAAAGTTGCGTTTGTAATTTCTTATTTAGCTGGTACTGCAGCGATGTGGGCTGTTCCTCTGGTGGATGGGGATGACTCCGTTTTGTATGATTTCCCAGCATTTAAAGAACAAATGCGTTGTCTATTTGCAAAGCATGCCTTTATGCAGGCTAATGATGCGGAATTGCTCAAGCTAAGACAAGGGAAACTGGATCTCTTAACATACATTTCTTACTTTAACCGTCTTGTTTCAGAAACGCACTGGCCCCTTGAGAAAAGAATTTCAATATTTTATATGGGGTTGTGTGAAGAGTTAAAGGATGTAGTATCCCAGGTTGTTAATCCCCCAGACGATTGTACCGCATTTTTTGATTTGGTGGTTAAGCTGAACCATCGGTTGTCTGAAAGAAAAGGTGAGAGGAATCGATTTCAGGCCTCTCGTGTGGTAGTCGTCAGAGGGGAGTTAAAGGAAAACGTTGAGTCAAAACAAGTGCCTGAACCTATGCAGATTGGGGGAATTAGGGGTCCTTTGACAAACGAAGAGAAGGGAAGACGGCGATCTCAAAATCTGTGCCTGTATTGTGGGAAGAGCGGGCATTATGCCCGTGAATGTCCTGTGAAACCGTCTAGCTTTTGTACAAATAAAGCAGTGGCTTTTGTAAGAAAAGAAGTTGGTGGGTTATCTTCTGAAGAAGTAGTTTGTAACAACCCGTATGTTGTCCCAGGGGCAGTTCAAAGGGTCCCGTGTCATTTCACTATTACGGTGTGTTTGGTGTTGACTAACAGCAGCAGGTCTACTATGTCAGTGTTAGTCGATTCCGGTGCTACTGGGAATTTTATGGACATTCGGTTAGCTGATAAATTGAATGTTCCATGTGTGTATAAGGAACAGCCTGAACCAGTAAGAGCAATTGATGGGACAGAACTATCCTCTGGGTCGATAATTCAGCAAACAGAACCTCTCTTGTTACTATGTGACAATGGGCACTCAGAAACTATTAGTTTTGATCTAATAGATGCTCCTTCTTTTGGGGTCATACTTGGAGTGCCTTGGCTGCAGATACACAACCCTAAGATCGATTGGGTAAGGTGGACTGTCACGTTAGACTCTGAACATTGTTTACAACATTGTTATCAGGTGGCGACAGATTGGGTTGTGCCTTTATCTTGTGCAGTGGGTGCTTGTGGAGATCATAGTGATATCCCTTCTTATGGGGAATTTAGTGATATTTTTGATGAAGTACAAGCTAGTGTGTTGCCTCCCCAATGGACTTTTGATTGTCGCATCGATTTGTTGCCTGGTGCTACATTGCCATGTAGTCGCGTCTATGCGTTGTCGGAACCGGAGGAGAGGCATTTGCGGGTGTATCTTGATGAAATGTTGGCATCTGGTTTTATACAGCCTTCTTCCTCGCCCGCGTCATCTTCCATATTTTTCATCCCCAAGAAGGAAGGAGATCTTCGCGCTTGTGTGGATTATAGAGCGCTCAATAAAGTGGCAGTTAAAAACAAATATCCACTCCCTTTGATACCGGTTTTACTGGATCAGTTAAGGGATGCAACCGTTTTTACGAAACTCGATTTAAGGGGTGCTTACCATCTCATTCGTGTCCGTGAAGGAGACGAATGGAAAACCGCGATTCGTACAAAATTGGGGTTATTTGAGTATTGCGTTATGCCTTTTGGTTTGTGTAATGCCCCTGCTGCTTTTCAGTTTTTTATTAATGAAGTGTTGCGGGAGTATCTGGATGTGAGTGTGATTATCTATATTGATGATATTTTGATTTTCTCCAAAACAACTAAGGAGCATGGACACCATGTATCACAGGTGTTACAGAAACTACGAGAACATCATTTATTTGTGAAATTGGAAAAGTGTAAGTTTAGTGCTTCCTGTGTGGAGGTTCTAGTTTTTCTTATTTCCTGTGATGGCATTAAGATGGACCCTCGTAAAATAGAGGCTATTGTTGCTTGGCCCTCTCCTACTTGTGTGAAGGACGTCCAGGTTCTCCTAGGGTTTGCTAATTTTTATAGGCGTTTTATCTCCCATCTCTCGGATATTATAACGCCCATGACAGCCCTATTAAGGAAGGGAGTACCTTTTCTTTGGACTTCTGCAGCCCAATCTGCACTAGAGCAGTTGATAGCTAAGTTTACCACAGCTCCTGTTCTCATGCATCCGGATCCAGCCTTGCCTATTTATATGGAGGCTGATGCTTCCCAATATGCTGTGGGAGGGGTATTGTCCCAAAGGGATGTTGATACGGGTCTTAAGCACCCTGTGGCATTCTATTCTAAAAAATTGTTGCCAGCTGAGCAAAATTATACAGTGGCCGAAAAAGAGTTGCTGGCTATTAAATTGTCGTTTGAGGAGTGGCGTCATCATTTATGGGGTGCTAGACATCCTATTACGATCTACACAGATCATAAAAATCTGGAGTTTTTTCGCTCTGCAAGGGCTTTGACTCTGAGACAGATGAGATGGGTGTTGTTTTTTAACGAATATGATTTTACCATCACTTATAGACCTGCTGCACAACAAGTCAAATCAGATGCGCTGTCTCGCATTCATGTGGGTCCCTTTGACGAGGTGTCGGTTTCGGACGTTAGGCCTTTGATCCCACCGGATAAGATAGTGGGGTGTGTCTCTATGGATGACTTTCTGGCATTGGTGAAGGAAGAGGTGGGAAACCTGGATTTGACACCATGGTTGACCAGTCCATTGTTTAAATTGCAGGATGGGTTGTTATACCATGATGGACGACTATTTATACCACCTGAGTTGAGGAAGCAAGTGCTGACTTGGTGTCATTCCTCTTCTCTAGTCGGACATCCGGGAATGAATAAGACCAAGGAGTTTTGTTTACGGTGGTTTTGGTGGGATACGGTAGGACATGATGTTCAAGTGTTTGTGGCATCCTGTCCTGTTTGTGCCATTAGTAAGTCGTCACACACATACCTTTCTGGGTTATTGCACCCCTTACCCGTGCCTCCTACCCCCTGGCATACTGTTAGTATGGATTTCGTTACGGATCTGCCTTTGGAGCAGGGTATACAACCATATTGGTGGTGGTAGATTTGTTTACTAAGACAGCGCATTTCATCCCGTTACCTAAGGTGCCGACTGCTAGAGACTTGGCTGTTGTTTTCATAGCACAGGTGTTGAGGTTGCATGGCTTGCCTGCTGTCATTGTGTCAGACGGGGGGCTCAGTTCGTATCTCACTTTTGGACTGAGGTTATGCTCATTGCTTAAGATGGAGTTGCGGTTGTCCACCGCCTACCATCCACAGACGGATGGGCAAATGGAAGGAACAAATCAGATGATGGAACAGTACATTCGATGTTTACTGTCCTCTTTGACAGGGAGTTGGGTAACAGCACTCCCCGTGGCTGAGTTTGCATATAATAACAGCATGCATTCAGCTTTGGGTATTACTCCTTTTGTTTGTTCCATCTCGGTTTTCATCCTAAGTCCATACTTATTCAACCCTCTGGGAGGGTTCCTGCAGTAGACACCTTGAGTCGTGCTTTGGTGGACATTTGGGAGACGGCACAGGAACATCTATTGGCCGCCAAGCTTAGTATGAAGAAGCAGGCAGATAGGCATAGGTGTCCTGCCCCCTCGTATGCAGTGGGTGATATGGTATGGTTGGCTACGAAGAATTTGAGGTTGGAAGGTCCTAGGAAATTGCAGCCTAGGTATGTGGGACCCTTTAGTATTCTAAAAGTGGTGAACCCTGTAGCTATGAAGCTAGATTTACCTGATGAATATCGTATTCATCTAGTATTTCACACGTCCTTGTTGAAACCTTACACTAGGACTACCCAAGCGATGCCTCCGCCTCCCCCCATTGTGATTGATGATCACGAGGAATTTGAAGTCAATGCTATTTTGGATTCCAGGAGGAGACGAGGGAGATTATTTTATCTAGTGGATTGGAAAGGTTATACTCCTGATGATCGTACATGGGAGCCAGCTAGTAATGTACATGCTCCTCGGTTGGTGCAGCTTTTCCATGTACGTCATCCTGGTAGACCTCGTCCGGTGGGGAGGCGTTTGGGAGGAGGTACTGTTGGGTTTTAGGAAGGTTCTAGCAGTTCAGGGCCATTTTCCAAATCCCCTCTTTCTATTTCTAACTGGCCTCATACCTGATCGGGTGCACTTGCGGGTGAATCCAGCCAGTCGTCGGCAGGTATAGAAGATCCTGCTTGCTTGATGTCTGTGCTTGGTTTCTCTTCCGGTTTTGGTCACCGGAAGGTCTTCGCCTCGCTGGCTGTTGCTCCTGGATACGCTCGTGGAGGTTGTTGCTTCCTGTTCTGGCGGTGGATGCGTGTCTTCGTGCATTGGACTTTCTAGTTGGGACCCATGTTGGGACGTCTTGGTGCGTCCTCCTTTCCCTTCCCGTTTTTTTTTCTCTGGGCGCTTTGTTTTTTACCCTCATCAGGCTTGGTTAATTAGAGAAGGAAAGTACGGGTGAAGCAACGCGGCTGCGTTCCCGTCTTCCTTTCACCCTTTCCTGTATTTTTGCAACCGGTCTTCATCGTTATGTGAAGTTCGGGTGTTTCCGCGAAGAAACTTCCTCGTCAGCTGTTATCGGGTTCTCCCTTTCCTTTTTTCATTGTTTTTGGGTTTTTTCTGGCCTATGTTGTCTTTTTCCCCCTATGCTTCTGGGTATAGAGTAGGTGTCCGTTTTTTGGGGGGATCAGGGATCGTGGATCTATTTTTTTATGCTCAAAGCCTTTTCTTCCTGGAGACAGTCTTCATTGTTTCTGAAGTAAATATTCGAGTAAGAAGAGTTCTCGTCTGACTGGACAATCTCTTACAAGGCACCACGGCCATCTGGAAGGGGTAAGAGAACGTAAAACCTGCATTCATGTGCATCTGATCATGTATGTTTGCCTGTGGATATAGTATTTATTTACCTTGTTTCTTGTTGGTTTCTTTCTTCTCAGGGCTTCCTGTCCCTTCCCCTCATTCCATTGTGGGTCGTGCAGAGAGATAGAGGGAGGCACTATCCGGATATTGTTTTTCTTTTCCCTATTTCCCCCCCCACCTTCTCCCGGCGCCTTGGTGAGCCATCACCCTTATACTTATGCATGGGTGGCAGCGACTGCGGCGTGGGTAGCGGATTGGGATACTCTTCGCTCCTGCAGTGTTGGGCTATATCGGAGTGGTGACTAGAATAGTAATGTGGTTTGTCTAGGACCACCCATCTCAAGTCCTCCTCTGTGTGTCCTGCATCTAGGAAGTGGCACGTGAGTTTGGTGTTAGATTTCTTACGCTTGATGGAACGCCTATGTTCAATCATCCTGGTTTTGACCTTGCGGGTAGTCATGCCCACGTATTTCAGGTTACAAGGGAATTGGATCAAGTAGATGACTGCCTTCGAGTTACAATTAGTATGGTTGGTCAGCTTCCAGGGTGTTTTGAGTCCTCAATCTAGTTGTACAGTCCGTGTGGTCAGGTGACAAACCACACACGTGCCGCAGGGGAAATGGCCTTGTATGGGTGCGCCCGTCCAGATAGCACGTGGAATGTCTGCAGTACGGGGCTGACGCGGTCTAGTGTGCACCAGGATGTTGTTTAGGTTCCTTCTGCGTTTGAAGGCGAACAAGGGTTTCTCACAAACCTTCTTGCCTTTATTCAAAATGTGCCAATTAGAGTTGATAGCCTTCTTAACTGTGGCACTTAGGTGGCTGTAAGTGCTCACACACACCAGGTGACCAGAGGAGGCTTTGGTGTGAGTCTCTAGCAATGCTTCCCGGTTATTGTTGCAGGCCTTCTTATTAGCTCTGCGCACTAAATGGGAAGGATATTTTCGTGCACGAAGGTTCTCGCTGAGATTATTGGCATGTTCATAGTATTTGGTCAATTCAGTGCAGTTCCTCCTGAGACGTAAACATTGCCCCACCGAGAGGTTATCCTGGAGGGCTCGGGGATGGAAGCTTTTGTAGTTCAGGAGGGCATTGCAGGCCATGGGCTTCTGGTACAGTTCCGTGTATATCTGTCCCTCTTTAGGATATAGTCTTAGATCAAGGAATGGAAGTGATTCTTTGCTTGACTCACATGGGAATCTGAGATGTACATTAAGGGAGTTAAGCCAGAGGGAGAATTCTTGCAGGGAAGCCTGATCGCCCTCCCTGATGACCAAAATGTCATTGATGTATCGCTTCCATAGCACAAGTTTGCTGTGGAAGGGATTCACCGCTGGATAGATGTAAGTTTACTCAAACCAGTGCATGTATAGATTGGCCATACTGGGGGCACAGGTGCTGCCCATTGAAGTGCCAGTCACCTGCCAGTAGAGTTGGTCCTTGTTAGACCTGGCATCCTTGGCGTGGGTCTCCCTCCATTTTTTGATGATGCCTCCCATGTTATTGATCTGTTTTTGCTGGTGTTAAATGCTTTGGGCACTGTGCCACTGCTATTCAGTGCCACAGTGCAAGTGCTCCCTATGATAAATTGTGTTATGTATTAGTGACTCCATGATTGGATGATTGGTTTACTTGTCAGTCCCTAGTACAGTGCACTGAGTGTGCCCAGGGCTTGTAAATCCAATGCTGCTGGTGGGCTTGCAGCACTGGTTGTGCCACCCACAGAAGCAGCCTGTCAAAGTGTGTCCAAGGCCTGCCATTGCAGAGCCTGTGTGCAGTCTGGTACTGCCATGCTGACTGGGCAAGTGCACCCACTTGCCAGTCCCTAAACCTTCCCTTTTCTTCATGTCAGACACCCCTATGGTAAGCCCAAGGGCAGGGTGCATTGTAAGTATAAGGTAGGACATGCCCTGGTGTGTGTGGTATGTCCTAATAGTGAATTACAGCCATTTTCGTTTTTCACTATTGCAAGGCTACCTGTTCTCCATAGGCCAGAATGGGCAGTTTTGATTATTACACCTTATAATCCTAACTGACCCAGGGAACATGGTAGAAAAACGAATTTAGTATGCCTGAACTCGGAATGATAAAATACATCTTTTAGTGAAGTTGGTTTTAACATTCTGTGTTTGAAAATACCACTTTTAGAAAGTTGTCCTAGTGACTGCACCTGGGTCTGAATAGGGCTGTGCCTGCCTTCCACAATGCTGGCTCCACCTCCTGTCGGGCGGCTGAGCACTCTGCCCCACATTCTGAAAGGAAGGAAGGATTCCTGTAAACAAAGTGCTCCAGGACTGACCAGAACTGGTTTTGGACTAGGCAAAGGCCTCTCTGCCTTCAGAGAACAAAGAGAAACTGTGTATAAAAAGGGGACCCAGACCCCTAGGAAATTAGATCACTTTGGGAAACAAGAAGAAACATTTGCTGAGGAGAGGAACCAGAAGAAACTGAGGAGAGACTATCCCTAAGCTGAAGTGCTGCTTTGGGGATTGGCCTGCAGTGGTTGCCTGACTGCCAAAGAAAGGAGAAAAGGACTTTGTGTGCACTTTTATTCAACTTGTGAAGGATCTCCAAGGGCTTGAGAAAAGAGCTTGCCTCCTGCTGAAGTCTCAGGGACAACAGACTTCAACCCCCAGCTCCCCAAGAGTTCTTTGGAAGTGCCTGCTGCTGTTTTGGGCCTTCTGAGGGACTGCGTGTCGCAAGGAGCTGGAAGCGCGACTCAAGAGGGAGAAGCGTGTCGCCGTCGCAGCCGCTGGCGTCGCATCGTGGATGTCGCCGCTGTAGCTGTCGCATTGCACCGCATCTCAAGAAACGTCCCGCAACCCCGAAGAAGCGTGTCGCAGCCGCTGCCGTCGCATCGTAGATGTCGCCGCTGTAGCTGTCGCATTGCACCGCATCAAGAGAAGCGTCTCACCACGAGGAAGAAGCGTGTCGCCATCGCAGCCGTCGCATCGTAGATGTCGCCGCTGTAGCTGTCGCATTGCACCGCATCAAGAGAAGCGCCTCGCATCCACGGAGAAGCGTGCCGCCGTCGGAGCTGCTGCCGTCGCATCACGGAACAAGGGTGTCGCCGCTGCAGTTGTCGCATCGAGCGGAAGCGTCTCGCAACGTCGGAGAAGAGTGTCGCCGCCAAAGCCGTTGTCGTCGCATCACGGAACAAGGGTGTCGCCGCTGCAGCTGACGCATCGAGCCGAGACTTCTCGCAACATCGGAGAAGCGTGCCGCATCAGGAAGAACTTGACGTCTTTATTTCTTTGCACCGGATCTTTGCCGCATCTCCATCTCTGCAACACTTTCGTTGTAGAAGCGTGACGCATCGTAAGGTACATTGACTCAAAGTGTCGCATTTTAAGAACTGAAGAGAACTAAGCTAAACCTACCATTTTAAGTACAGTATTGTGGATTTTTATCGTTTATGGTCTTGTGTTAAATCTATATAAAGAATACTTATTTTTGATATAAAACCTGTGTGGTGTCCATCTGTAGTGTTGTCACTGTATTACTGTATGTGTTCACAAATGCTTAACACACTGCCTCTGAGATAAGCCTGTCTGCTCGTGCCAAGCTACCAAGGGGGTGAGCAGGGGTTATTTAAGGAGTGTACCCCCCTACCCTGACTAGAGGCGAGGGTCCCTATTTGTCACAAGTACCTACCTGTGCCAACTAGAGACCCCCAAATCTAACATTGGTGGGCAGCGGTGAGGATTCTGGACTTGCATTTGTGACTCATGTACAGTGAATGGTGAACACTACTAGTGAGTGCAGACCAAAACGCGACCACATACTTTTAGTAGATCTCTTTTTTCTGGGATTTTCTATTTTTGCCAAGTTCAACCATCATGAAACCAGTATCCATAGCATCTGTTGATTTTGATTGGGAAGAGGACAAACTAGAATGCTACAATGTGAAGCAGCTGAAGCACTTCTGCAAAAAATTTAATGTTGTAATTACCGGGCTCACCAAGAGGGATGAGTTCTACAAGGCGCTGAGGGCCTGGGTAAAAGCAAGGAAAACCCCTGAGAATGAGGAAGGGGATAATAATGCAGATGTGCAGCTGGAAGGGCCATTGGTTCCAGGGGAAAGGAGAGCACCTTCCCCAGCAGGTAGCAGTGTTTCTGCCAAAGGTCTGTCCACAGAAGAGCTGGAGGACAGGGAGAGAAGTAGGATGCATGAGTTGGAGCTGGCCAAAATGAATGGGCAATTGGAGATTAGGAAAATGGCCCTGGAAGAAAAGAGGATGCAGCTTGAGCATGAGAAAAGTTTGAGGGAGTTGGATTTGAAAGCTAGGAGCTTAGAGATTACTCCCTCTGGTGGCAGCACACCGTCAATGCCTGTTGAATCTAGGGTGTATATTCCGAAGGATGTGGTCAGAGAGTTTTTTAAAAATGATGACATTGGGCAGTGGTTCAAGGCCTATGAGGTAGCCATGTCTTCCCACCGGGTCCCTGAGAAGGATTGGGGAGCGGGGTTGTGGGGGCGGTTCCTTAGTGAAGGGCGGGACACACTGCTAGATTTGCCTTCTGATGTCCATAACTCATATCGCCACATGAAGGATGCTTTAATGTCTAGGTATGGTTTGACTCCTGAATTGTATAGACAGAGGTTCAGGGGTTGCAAAAAGATAGAGAACAGTACCTGGGTTGAATATGTCACTTTTTTCTGCAGAGCATTGGATGGTTGGGTAAAGGGTAGCAAAGTTGATGATTTTCAGGGGCTTCTTGATTTGATTGCATGGGAGCACTTGTCAAGTAATTGTTTTCCTGAGCTACGCCAGCACCTGATTGATTGTAGGCTGACTAATCCTAGGAAGCTTGCTGAGGAGGCGGACCGCTGGGTCAGTACCAGGGTCCACAAGGGTCACGACGGAGACTCAGCCAAGAGTGGGCAGGGTCCCCAGCAGAAGAGTGGGGGGACAAGGGTAAACAGAGGGAGTTCCAAAGAAGGCCCCAAAGTAGTCCCCAAGGGAACCAAGGGAAAGGTTCCCAGCCTCCCCCCCCAGAAACCAGCAGGGGCCCCGACAGGTCCACCTGTTCAAGGGGGACCCCTGAGATGCTACAAATGTGGGGACCTGGGTCATAAGGCGAATGATCCCAGGTGCCGCCAGTTTGGAAAGACAGCACCCCCTGGTGCAGCCCCCCGGCAGATGGCTAGTGTAGCCCTGGGTGAGGAGATGGGTGCCCAAGGTGGGTGGGGTCCCGCAGAGATGTCCCTTGTCTCATTAGGAGACTGTGAGGTGGTCCCCAGGACCCAGCTGCCTGATAACACTAAGAAATACAGGCAGTGGGTGACCATCAATGGCCATAGGGTGGAGGCTCTTAGAGATACAAGAGCCAGTGTGAAAGCTGTCAAGTGTCACCTGGTGTCTCAAGAGCAGGTTGTCCCCCATGCATTCTATCCAGTTGTTGCCGCTGACAACACAGAGTCACTGCAAGGTGGCTCAGGTTCCCTTTGAGTGGGGGGGGTCTCTGGTACTCTTCAGGTAGCTGTGAGGCCCGCCATCCTGTTGACTGTTTGTTGGGGAACGACTTGGAGAGCTCACCTTGGGCGAAGGTGGAGCGAAGTGCTCATTTAGAAATGTTGGGGTTGCCTGACTGGGCGTGTGTGACCACCCGGTCCATGGCAGCAAGTAAAGGTGCTCAAGAGGACCTGGAGCCTGAGAGGGAGGCCCAGAAGAGAAGAGAAGAGACAGGAGGTGCGGGAAACCGGCCCCCGAAGTTCCCACGGTCCAGGAGGAGGCAGACCTTGAGGGGGATGCCCTGGAGCCTACAGGGGAACAGGTAGCTGAACTGGGGGATCTGCCTGAGCTGACCCATTGGCAGCAACAAGGAGGACCCTCCAGGGAAGAATTCTGCAAGGAGCAGAAAGAATGCCCTTCTCTTGTGGGTCTGCGGCAACAGGCTGCAGAACAGGCAGCAGGTGATCAGTCTGGGTCACATTGGATTTACTGGGAGAATGATCTCCTGTATACTGAGCCTAAGGTTGCTGAGCCTGGGTCAGCCCGTGTGCTGGTGGTACCCCAGTGCTTCAGAGCCTTCCTACTGGGGCTGGCTCATGATGTTCCATTGGCAGGACATTTGGGGCAAAACAAGACCTTTGAGAGGCTTGTCACCCACTTTTATTGGCCCCAAATGCGCAGGAGTTCAGACACTCACTGCAGGACATGTCAGACTTGCCAGGCAAGTGGAAAGAGTGGGAGGAAGCAAAAGGCTCCTCTCCAGCCATTCCCTGTAGTCAGCACCCCCTTTGAACGGGTGGGTATTGACATTGTGGGGCCACTGGACCCCAAGACAGCCATGGGCAACAGGTTCATCCTGGTCTTGGTGGACCATGCCACCCGGTACCCAGAAGCCATACCTCTGAGGACAGTGACGGCCCCCGTGGTGGGACGAGCACTGATGAGAATTTTCTCCAGAGTGGGATTCCCTCGCGAGGTAGTGTCTGACCGGGGGACCAACTTCATTTCCAAATATATGAAGTCCCTGTGGCAGGAGTGTGGGATAACCTACAAGTTCACCACTCCTTACCACCCCCAAGGAAATGGGTTGGTTGAAAGGTTCAACCGAACCCTCAAAGGCATGATTATGGGTCTTGAGGAGTAAGTGGGACGTCCTCTTACCATGCCTGCTCTTTGCTTACCGTGAGGTGCCACAGAAATCTCTAGGGTTCAGTACCTTTGAGCTTCTCTATGGACACCCAGTGAGGGGACCTCTAAGTTTGGTCAAAGAAGGCTGGGAGCAATCTCCCAGGAAACCTCCCCAGGATGTATACAGTTACATGCTGGCCTTTAGGAACCAAACTAGGCGTTTCAGGCAACTCGCTGAGGCGAATCTGGAAGCCAGCCAGGAGGAGATGAAGCGGTGGTACGACCAGAATGCCACTCTGGTAGAGCTTCAGCCTGGTCAGAAAGTGTGGGTCATGGCCCCCGTGGAGCCCTGCGCGCTCCAGGATAAGTGGACCGGACCCTTTGAGGTTGTAGAGCGCAAGAGTCCGGTTACCTACTTGGTGGACTTGCGGTCTCCCAGGAACCCCTTGAGGGTCCTGCATGTCAACCGCCTGAAGCCCCACTTGGAGAGGTCCCAAGTGGGCATGCTCTTAGCGACAGATGCTGGGATGGAGGAGGAGACCGAGCCTCTTCCTGACCTCCTGTCGGCGACAGAGCAAGATGGGTCAGTGGATGGTGTCAACCTCTCTTCCACCCTGACCCCTGAGCAACAGAATGACTGCCGCCAGTTGCTGGGACAGTTTTCTGACCTGTTCTCCCTGGTTCCCGGTGTCACAGATTGGTGCATCCATGACGTGGACACTGGGGACAGTACACCTGTGAAGCACAAAACTTACAGGGGGACTGACAGGGTGAGAGCTTGCATCAAGGAGGAGGTCTCCAAAATGCTTGCGTTAGGGGTGATTGAGTCCTCTAACAGTCCTTGGGCCAGCCCAGTGGTCTTGGTCCCAAAGGCTGCCGCACTGGGTGCCACCCCAGAACTCCGGTTCTGTGTGGACTACCGAGGGCTCAATTCAGTCACTAGGACTGACGCGCACCCCATCCCCAGAGCTGATGAGCTCATAGATCGGCTAGGGGCTGCACGGTACCTCAGCACGTTTGACTTAACGTCTGGGTACTGGCAGATCGCCTTGACTGATGGGGCAAGAGAGAGGTCAGCATTCTCCACACCAGATGGGCACTACCAGTTCCGGGTGATGCCCTTTGGGATGAAGAATGCCCCTGCCACCTTCCAGAGGTTGGTCAACCAGGTGTTGGCTGGACTGGACTCTGCTCAGTGCCGCCTACCTGGATGACATCGCGGTGTTCAGCGCCAGTTGGGAAGAACATCTGCGCCACCTCTGGTAAGTGTTGATGGCGCTGCGGAGGGCAGGCCTCACGATCAAGGCGAGTAAGTGCCAGATCGGGCAGGGTTCCGTGGTGTACTTGGGACACCAGGTTGGGAGCGGCCAGGTGGCGCCCTACAACCCAAAAATTGAAACAATCCTGACTTGGGAACCCCCCAAAACCCAGACAGAGGTGAGAGTTTTTTTAGGACTCACAGGTTACTACAGGAGGTTTGTCAAGGGGTATGGCAACATTGTTGCACCCTTGACGCCGTTGACTTCCAGGAAGCAGCCCAAGAAAGTGATTTGGACTGACACCTGTCAGAAAGCTTTTGAGGCCCTGAAAACTGCTATGTGCACGGCGCCCGTGCTCCTGGCACCCAACTTCTCCAAAGAGTTCGTAGTACAAACAGACGCTTCAGAGCATGGTGTGGGGGCTGTTCTGTCACAGATGAATGAGGAGGGCCTGGATCAACCCGTAGCCTTCAACAGTAGGAGGTTACTGCCACAGGAACAGAGGTGGAGTGCTATTGAGCGTGAGGCATTTGCTGTGGTCTGGGCACTGAAGACGCTGAGACCATACCTGTTTGGGACTCACTTCCGGGTTCAGACAGACCACAGGCCCCTCAGATGGTTGATGCAGATGAGGGGTGAGAATCCAAAGCTGTTGAGGTGGTCCATTTCCCTACAGGGGATGGATTTTACGGTGGAACACCGCCCTGGTACAGAACACGCCAATGCTGATGGTCTGTCCATATTTTTCCACCTTAGTGAAGAGAACTCCCATGAGGTAGGGTAGTTCTCCCCACATTTCAGCTGGAGGGGACACGTGTTAGACCTGGCATCCTTGGCGTGGGTCTCCCTTCCATTTTTTGATGATGCCTCCCATGTTATTGATCTGTTTTTGCTGGTGTTAAATGCTTTGGGCACTGTGCCACTGCTATTCAGTGCCACAGTGCAAGTGCTCCCTATGATAAATTGTGTTATGTATTAGTGACTCCCTGATTGGATGATTGGTTTACTTGTCAGTCCCTAGTACAGTGCACTGAGTGTGCCCAGGGCTTGTAAATCCAATGTTGCTGGTGGGCTTGCAGCACTGGTTGTGCCACCCACAGAAGCAGCCTGTCAAAGTGTGTCCAAGGCCTGCCATTGCAGAGCCTGTGTGCAGTCTGGTACTGCCCTGCTGACTGGGCAAGTGCACCCACTTGCCAGTCCCTAAACATTCCCTTTTCTTCATGTCAGACACCCCTATGGTAGGCCCAAGGGCAGGGTGCATTGTAAGTATAAGGTAGGACATGCCCTGTTGTGTGTGGCATGTCCTAATAGTGAATTACAGCCATTTTTGTTTTTCACTATTGCAAGGCTACCTGTTCTCCATAGGCCAGAATGGGCAGGTTTGATTATTACACCTTATAATCCTAACTGACCCAGGGAACATGGTAGAAAAACGAATTTAGTATGCCTGAACTCAGAATGATAAAATACATCTTTTAGTGAAGTTGGTTTTAACATTCTGTGTTTGAAAATACCACTTTTAGAAAGTAGGTATTTTCTTGCCTAAACCTTCCAAGCCTGCCTCTGCTAGGTTGTGTATTCATTGTCTGGGTTTGTGAGTGACAGGGGCTGGGGAAATTCCAGGAGACAGGGTGAGGCAGCCAGGGCTGAATAGAGAGATCTGCATCCAGAGTGGAGGGAGGAGTTGCACCTGGGTCTGAATAGGGCTGTGCCTGCCTTCCACAATGCTGGCTCCACTCTCCTGCCGGGCGGCTGAGCACTCTGCCCCACATTCTGAAAGGAAGGAAGGAGTCCTGTAAACAAAGTGCTCCAGGACTGACCAGAACTGGTTTTGGACTAGGCAAAGGCCTCTCTGCCTTCAGAGAACAAAGAGAAACTGTGTATAAAAGGGGACCCAGACCCCTAGGAAATTAGATCACTTTGGGAAACAAGAAGAAACCTTTGCTGAGGAGAGGAACCAGAAGAAACTGAGGAGAGACTATCCCTAAGCTGAAGTGCTGCTTGGGGGATTGGCCTGCAGTGGTTGCCTGACTGCCAAAGAAAGGAGAAAAGGACTTTGTGTGCACTTTTATTCAACTTGTGAAGGATCTCCAAGGGCTTGAGAAAAGAGCTTGCCTCCTGCTGAAGTCTCAGGGACAACAGACTTCAACCCCCAGCTTCCCAAGAGTTCTTTGGAAGTGCCTGCTGCTGTTTTGGGCCTTCTGAGGGACTGCGTGTCGCAAGGAGCTGGAAGCGCGACTGAAGAGGGAGAAGCGTGTCGCCGTCGCAGCCGCTGCCGTCGCATCGTGGATGTCGCCGCTGTAGCTGTCGCATTGCACCGCATCTCAAGAAACGTCCCGCAACCCCGAAGAAGCGTGTCGCCTTCGCAGCCGCTGCCGTCGCATCGTAGATGTCGCCGCTGTAGCTGTCGCATTGCACCGCATCAAGAGAAGCGTCTCGCCACGAGGAAGAAGCGTGTCGCCATCGCAACCGCTGCCGTCGCATCGTAGAAGTCGCTGCTGTAGCTGTCGCATTGCACTGCATCAAGAGAAGCGCCTCGCATCCACGGAGAAGCGTGCCGCCGTCGGAGCTGCTGCCGTCGCATCACGGAACAAGGGTGTCGCCGCTGCAGTTGTCGCATCGAGCGGAAGCGTCTCGCAACGTCGGAGAAGAGTGTCGCCGCCAAAGCCGCTGTCATCGCATCACGGAACAAGGGTGCCGCCGCTGCAGCTGACGCATCGAGCCGAGACTTCTCGCAACATCGGAGAAGCGTGCCGCATCAGGAAGAACTTGACGTCTTTATTTCTTTGCACCGGATCTTTGCCGCATCTCCATCTGCAACACTTTCGTTGTAGAAGCGTGACGCATCGTAAGGTACATTGACTCAAAGTGTTGCATTTTAAGAACTGAAGAGAACTAAGCTAAACCTACCATTTTAAGTACAGTATTGTGGATTTTTATCGTTTATGGTCTTGTGTTAAATCTATATAAAGAATACTTATTTTTGATATAAAACTTGTGTGGTGTCCATCTGTAGTGTTGTCACTGGATTACTGTATGTGTTCACAAATGCTTAACACACTGCCTCTGAGATAAGCCTGTCTGCTCGTGCCAAGCTACCAAGGGGGTGAGCAGGGGTTATTTTAGGAGTGTATCCCCCTACCCTGACTAGAGGCGAGGGTCCCTATTTGTCACAAGTACCTACCTGTGCCAACTAGAGACCCCCAAATCTAACAGTCCTCAAAGGAGAAAAAATTCTCTCTCATGGCAAGGGTGGCACAGTCCATGACGAAAGATGTTGGAGTCTGGTCACTGCAAGGGTTATGTAGCAGAAGCTGTTCAATAGTCTTGAGGGTCTCCTCTTGGGGGATATTAGTGTATAACGCCTCAACGTCAAAGGAGGCCAGAAAGTGTATCGCAGGATCAAATTGGATGATGGTCAAGAAGGACAGGACATGTTTAGTATCCTGAAGATACGATGGCATCTTAGCCACTATTGGCCTGAGGAACCAATCCACAAATTGTGACAAGGGTTCTAAACTAGAACTGATGCCTAATACAATGGGCGGCCAGGTGGAGGTGTCTGGGCTTTATGTATCTTCGGCAGTATATAAAATGCCGGAATTCTGGGGTGGCTCGGTATCAGGAATTCTGCCTCGCTTTTAGTGATCCAACCAGACTCTGCAGCCTTATTGACAATGTTGGAGATAGTTTTTTGAAGTCTAGGTGTGGGGTCACGCGTGATCGGCTTGTAGTATTTGGTGTCCTGTAGCTGACGTAAACACTCAGCACGGTACATCACAGCATCTATAACGACCGTTGCTCCACCCTTGTCAGCTGGCTTAATAACAATCGGGGGATCCGAACCCAACGCCTCTGAACACCGTTCCTCCTCCTTAGTCAGATTGAAAAAAGGGCGTCTAGCTGATCCCTTGTTGGAGTTGAAGGACTGCAAAACTGCTTTTTCAAACGTAGCCACCTCGGGAGGTAGTTGTTGCAGTGTTGGAAGAAACGTGGACTCGTTCCTAAGGCCCGTATTACAGGTAGTCTCTGGTCTGGTGTCAGCAGGGTCATCAAAGAAAAAGGACAAATGTATCTTCCGGAAGAAGGCGAAGAGTTCAGTCAGAAGTCTCTGGCTCAGGTTGACTAAGTTGTTGCTGCGCTGGTGAACACGCTTGTCATGCTCCGCGTGATCCGTTGTTCTAGGGAGGGATCCCACTGTACCTGGGGTCTCTGTTGATCCGGTTGCGTATCTTGTACGCGACCTCTGGTGCCTCTTCGTTCCCCTGTCCTGCCCTAAAAAAGCCGCTTGGTAACCTGGTCCATGATATGGAAATGGTTGGAGTGGCTGTGTGTGAAAAGGCCAAGATTGTGGTGGCCATCAGGGCGTTGGTTGTGGCATAGTGGTAAAATTACCACGTCCTCTCATCTGTCTAGTACGATACGAGGAATCTGAATCACTGGAGCCTGAGTCCTCTGACTGGCTCCAATCATCTGAATTGGATGTCCATTCGTCCGTATTACGACGCCAGCCTGGGGCTCCTCTCCGGTTGTTCTTCTTGACCTGTTGTGTGACATAATTATCGGTGACATATGGGTAGATCTTTTCTTGGGTGAATATATCCATATCTTTTTTGATCTTATTCACCTTGTATTTTATAAGATCCTCCTTGGTTTCATTGAGTGTCTTGGTGATCTCCTCCAAACGTTTTTTGTAGAAGGTAATCTGTACTGAGCTCTTAAGTTGATTCTCCAATGTTTGGATTTCAATTATAAGGAGGTCTGCTGTTTCCTTCACCGTATTGATCAGCAGAACTGGCCAATCCCTCGAACATTTCCAAGCAATCTTGGACCAGTTGATCTTAAACACTTTGTTGTCCAGAAACAATTTAGGGGCATTAGAGACAATCAGACCCTGCGGAGCTATATTGGCTCTCAAGTATTCTGTTAAAATAGCTGCGTGTAGGGCTGTCCGTATATGTTGTCTCTTCAGATTAGTAAGTTTATTCCACTCCTCAGTTTGTGCTAGTGTCTGTGTGATCTGTGTGTCTAAAATACTGGGTGTCTGTAAAATGGCCTGTACCATTTCTTCATCAAATGCTAGGCCTGAATTCTCGGTCATGTTGCCTAGTATTATCAGATCCTTTCTAGGAGTTCGCAGGGGAGGAAAAACCACCTCTAACGTAAAACTAGAGGGAGAAAAACTAGTAAACACTAAACGACCCACAGTCCAAAAGGCTGTTCAAATACAAATCTCACACAGGGAGTCAAAGGGAAGTATGCGCTACGAAATAGAGTAATTTGGTGACTCCATGTTACTCTTGTAATGCAGAGTTCCGGCCAAATTACGCCAATCACTGTGTGGTGGATTTCTTTCCACAAGGCTGCAGAAATGCGAACGCAAGCGAGATTTGTTGTCCCCTCACTCGATTTTCCAGCATGGGTGGTCGCAGTGAGAGGGCTGCTTCTCGAGTAGATTTGCTGCAGATCGAGTAGATTTTCTACTCAAGCGGCAGCAAACGCAACCTAAATGGCCGCTCGCTCTTGTGCACCACATGATGCCATTCACCTCAATTTTTCAGCGCTGCTTGCGCTACTGGTGCTACATTGCAGCTCAATCAGCTCTACATGCATCTTTCCACCCTCTGGTGGAACTCTGCAGAATCTCGCTGAGTTTTTATGAAACTCCGCAAATTCCGCCATCCCTGCTTAGAACTGACTGCACCATTAAAGATGGTTTAAAATTTTAATTCTTTAGACACCAAACTCAACATTCCTACTTGCTACCTACTGAAAGTTATCACTTATTAAATGTAATAAGGTAGCCCAATGTTATCCTATGGAAGAGGTAGGCTTTGTGGTTGTGAAAAACGAAGTTAAGATTTTATCGCTACCAGGACATGCAAGACTTAAAAGTACATGTCCAACTTTTTAAATACATTGCACCCTGCCATATGGGCGTTTTAGGGCATATCTTAGTTGTGCCTTATATGTATTTAAAAGGAAGGTTCAGGCCTGGCAAGAGCTTTATTTTGCCAGATCGAATGACAGTTTAAAACTGCATACACAAGCTGCAATGGCAGGCCTGAGGCATGTTTAAGAGGCTATTTAAGTGGGTTGTACAAAAAATTGTTGCAGGGCCTATAGCAGCTTTTAATTTACAGGCCTTGGGTACATGTAGTACCACTGCACTAGGGACATATAAGTAAATTATTTGTGCCAATTGGGTGTAAGTCAATGTTACCATGTTTAAAGGAGAAAGCATTAGAACTTTATCACTGGTTAACAGTGGTAAAGTGCTCAGTGTCCTAAAGCCAGCAAAAATGAAATCAGCAATAACATGAGGATGGAAAGCAAAAATGTGGGGGAAAACCACACCAAGGACGTCAGGTCCAACACCACCCCCATTCCAAGAACTTCTGTATCGTCATCGATAGCAAACCAGACGTCACCGCACAAGTCAAAGCCGTCACCACCTCATGCTTCCATACCCTGAAGATGCTGAGAAAGATGTTCAAATGGCTTCCAATCAGCACTCAGCAAACCGTCATAGACGCCCTCGTCATAAGGAAGCTGGAATACGGGAACACCATCTATGCTGGGATAAACAAAAAACTCCGAAGGCTGTAGGCCATTCAGGCCTCGATGTCCAGAATCACTCTCAGCCTCCCACGCTGTACTCTCATCACAATACTCATGAAGGTGCTCCAGTGGCTCACCATACACAAATGAGTAAAACTCAATCTCATCACCCACGCTTTCAAGGTACTAAATAAGGCTATCCCAGCATACCTCGACTATTGCATCTGCTTTCACAAACCTTCAAGACACCTCCGCTCATCGGGGCTCTTACATGCAGTCATCCTACACATACGGAAAACTAGATCAGGTGGTGAAGACTTCCTACATCGCTCCTTAAGTGTGGAAAGATCTGCTCCTACTCATAAGAGCCTCCTCCTCACTTCTTTAATTCCACAGGAAGATGAAGACCTGGCTTTTCAAGTAGTCCCACTAGGCGATATGTTTGGCTAGACTTACACCGGCTCAGTGCCAGGATACCCACCCAGGTGATAGTGCACCTTACAGATATGCATAACATAACATAACTAACATACTATAACTGTTAGACCTGACTACCTTAGTGTGATTTTTCCCCAAACTTTTTGTCTTCACCCCTCGTGATTTGATGAATTCGTTATGATTGACTTCAGGAGTGTGTGCACTTTACCACTGCCAACCTGTGCTGAAGTGCTTGTGCTCTTTCCTTCAAACATGATAAAATTGGATTACATCTAATTGCAATTTAATTTACTTATAAGTCAATAGTAAATGGTACTACATGTTCCTAGAGCTTGTAAATTAAATGCCGCTAATGGGCCTGCAGCTCTCAATGTGCCACCCAGCAAATTTGCTTTTTAAAACATGTCTCAGTCCTGCCACTGCAATAGACCCATCCTCCAAAACCACTACACTGGGTTTGACTTCTCTAACTTTGAATACTTATTGTCACCTTTATGGATGGAATCTTTTTTCACGACCACCCAATCTCTACTCTCCACACAGGACTTGTATACACCTTTCCTTTTGTTTTATTATTGTTAAATTTTCACCTGCATCCCCATTACTCTTTTCATAATTTCCTCACAATTGACCCACACATTCTCTTTCCCACTCAAACACACAGGGCATTCCTTTCTTCCAGGTTGTCTTCCTTTCAAGGATACAAATGGTGATACACCCGTCACTGAATGCAGAACCGTCGTATGTGACCAGATCATTTTTCTCATCTTTTTTCTCCAAGGAAAACCATTGGCTGGGGACAACTGGATATTCTTAATTATTAGGTGATTCAGTCTTTCTACCAACCCATTAGCCTAGGGTCTAAAGAGAGCTACCCTTTCATGACTTATTTCCATTCCAGAAAAATAACTGGTAATTTCCTGTGGAGACAAATTTCACACCATCGTCAGATACAATAGTTTTAGGTATCCCTTCTTCCATAAAAACCTCCTCCAGAAATTCAATGACACCTGTAGTGTTTACTTGCTCCATAGTGTTCACAATGAACCACTCACTGTGGTAATCTGTAAGTACCACACCGTATTTATCCTTTGATTTTAATCTTGTTATAGGCCCAAGCAAGTCGATAGGATTCTTTCCCATGCTCTCTGCAGAAAAAACGTACACTCAAGTGGCGGTTGTCATGCTACAATAGTTTTATCACTGTTCGCACACGCAAAACAATTCTTCACCACCTCATCAATATCATTATCCATGCCAGGCCACCAGAATGACTCTCTTACTTTTCTTTTTGTCACGCTACGCCCCAGATTATCCTCATGTGCAATGTTAATAATATGCGTGCGGACTCCACTAAGGGGAAAAAGTTGATTACTTCTCATCAACCTTCCTTCTACTATACTTAATTCATCTTTACTTTGAAAAATTAATTTACTCCCTTGTCCAAAAAACTTCTGTCACCCCACCCTTGCACAACCTTCACTTTCACCACCAATAGCCAACATATAGGTAATAAACATTTGCTTCCACTGCTTCCACTTTATTGGTGAATCTCCAGGAGTTGAGAAAAATGGTGGGGGAGATGCCATACTTTGATCTGCCATATTACCTTCTTAGGAAACTTAAATTAATAAACTAAAACAATAATCTAAAAGAAAATTATAATATAACAAACTAACGTAACAAGTTACACTAATAATTTACCCTAACAACAATACTCAAGTTCTCTTGTTCCTCCTCTGCCAACTCTTAAGCAGTCCCTTTTCTATCGTTAATCCGTTACTTATGATTGTCCTCTAAGCCTGTAGAAGCTCCCATTGAGTGAAGAATGATCGATTAGCAGGAGGCACTCACCGCTCACACTGTGTGAATTAATGCCGGAAAGCTCCTGCGCTCAGATGCAGTCATTGGTTAAATAGTCTTATAGAGGAACCACACACCTAAATGAGCGTGGTGAGTAATACGTCACTCACGTTCCTCTCAGCCCTCGCTTCAGGCAGCTAGTCGCTTGCGAAAGAGCAATTGCGTCTCTTGCGCGCACGGTCAAGTTCAATAACGTCTCCTTCAGGCACTTAGTAAAGAGTGGTCACATAGACACTGTTTGCACACAACACTAGAATTCAGCTCGAGGTTCCATAACCACTATACATTTTTCCGTCCTCCTACACTCAAATAAATCTTTAAGTATTCATTTTCAGAAGGCTTAGCTTCATACTTGCCAATGTGGAGCTTCATACTTGCCACTTTAGAAGGTGGGTAATGCTGTATTATTCATTAGCTTCTCCTGCTAGTTTTTTCCGTAATCCAGGGGTGAAGATGTAAAGATGTCTGCCTCCTGCACAGACCAGGTTCTCTTCGTTACCAATGTAAAGATGAGGACATGCACAATTCTTGAAGAATATGTTGTTGTAATCAATTATACCTCTCCAGCTTCATTTCCCGTTGCTATCTTCCACCAACTCCTCTACTTCAATCTTTTCTACAATGATGTCACATTCCATTTCCCCTGAATCATCAGCATTAAGACTTCTCCACAAAATTGTACTACATGTACTTAGCATGTAAATTAAATGCCACTAGCAGGTCTGCAGAACTCATTATGCCACACAGTAAAAGTAGCCTTTTAAAATATGTCTCAGGCCTGCCACTGCAGCATGCCTGTGGCACAGTTATAAACTGCCATTTCAATCTGGTAAAATAAACCTTTTGCCAGGCTTATCCTTTCTTTTTAATACTTATAAGTCATTCCTAAGTTACGCTCTAAAGGCCCATAGGGCAGGGTGCATTGTGTTTAAGAGGTAAGACATGTGTACTTAAGTTTTACAAGTCCTGGCAGTGAAAAACACCATAAGTCATTTTTCACTGTTGTAAAGCCTATCTCCACCATATTAAATGGTGAAGTCGAGCTTTAAGTCACAATTTTGAAAGTGACAGTTTTAGAAAGTTGGCATTTTCTTGTTCCAACCATTTGTGCCTTCTGCCTGTGTCCTGGGTCGCATAACTGTGAATAGCTCTGCTGTTAGGGTTTGTGTATTTCTTCCATACAGTGGCACAAAGGGTGCCTAGGTGTGGACAGGATGGGCCATGCTGGCAAGATGACTTGGGAGGGACTGTATCCTGGCCTGCTTACACTTCAAAGGGCTTTGCCTACTACATGCACAAAGGAACGTGACAACACTGGGCTTGCCCTGCCTTTTGTCACCCCCTTCCAGTTTGGAACCTTGACAGGGGAAGAACTTTCCATAACCAGATGTAGGGGTATGAGTGGTAGTCCCCCACACAAAGGCTGGCACCAGCAATAAATATTGGACCTCTAAAGCCACTCTTCAGAACACTCCTGGACTTGTTGAAGTTACATGAAAAGGACAACCCTGGTGCCAGAAGACTGCCCTACTGCTTGAAGGACTGCCTTGCTGTATGATAAGGAAGTCTGGACCTGCTTCCCTTCATCCCAGGCTAACCAGAGTGACTCCAAGGGTCAGTTGACTGACCTCCTGTGTGAGCAACAGGGACACAGCAAGCTCCATTAGCCTCCCTGCAACTGGACCAGTCAGTCTGGAATATCCAGAACTGTATTGCCCTGATACACAAGAAAGCTCTGAAAAGTGCAAAATACCTGATGATCAGCAAATATCCATTGTGGAGAAAATGATGTCCATTTGGGAAGCTTCTCAGTAGCATTGTGCTACGAAATCTGCAAGGCAATGATGGTGAATTTCTCAACATGGCAGGTGCAGTTCTAAAGAATTTTATCTAGCAGTCTAGTTGTTGTAGCCTCAAGATCTAGCTTCTCCGTCAACGTGCACGCAAGCTTTGCGTGCTGCGCACTTCAACTGGTTTTTCAGTCAGGAAGGTAGTGTCTCGGCTGAGCGCATTGCCTGACGAACTTTTCGAATGAATTTCAGAGTGTATAGCAGTGTATTTCTATGGCGTAAGTGCAGTTGGCTGCAAAGAGGGCTGCAAAGGAGGCTAACAGGGCCTTGGAAGAGAAGAAATGTTTGCTGCTGGCTCATGAAGGGAATCTGAAGGAGCTGGACCTGAAAGCCAAACAAATCTCAGGGTCCTGCAGCAATAGTGGAAGTGAAAATCTAGTGTCCGTGTAGACAAGAAGGTCCACATCCTCAAAGATCTGGTGCCTTACTTTGTTGTGGGGGATAACTTAGATAAGGGGTTTGAGGCATATGTAGTGGCCCCGGAGATGCATAGAGTTCCTGAGGAGGATTGGGGAGCAAGGGTCTGGAGGAATATACACAATGAGGGGAGGAATTCACTGCTAGTCCTAGGGAAGGGTGACAGGATGAAATACCCACTCATGAAATTAACCTTTGTCAGAAAGTGTGGTTTTACCCCTCAAAAGTACAGATTTAGGATTGGGCACAACCTGAAGCTGTCAGGTCAGTCCTGGGTAAATTTAATGGATTACTCCAAGAAAACACTGGATGGTTGGGTGAAGGGCAGTGATGTGAGTGATTATGATGAGCTGTACAATCTTATTCTCATAGAGCACATGTTCAGTCATTGTTTTGCAGAGCTGTCCCAACACCTTGTTGATTCTAAACTCACTGTCTATAGTAAGCTTACTAGGGAAGTAGACCTGTAACACAGCACCAGGGTCAACAAACAGGTATCTTGGGGGGGATCACCAAAAGGGAAGACCGGGTCCCCACAAGAAGAAAGAGGGGGATAAAAAAATAAAAACAAGGAGTTCCTAAAAGGCCCCCTAAACAGTTCTCAAGGGAAAGATTCCCAGTCCCAACCTGACTAGAAAGAGTGATTTTCCTGAGAAGAAATCCTCAGGTAGTATTTCCACCCAAATGTACAAGTGCTACAGGTATGGACACGTCAAGGGGGACCCCCACTGCCTAAAAAGGCAGAAGACCCCACTGGTGGGCAGACACGGGGAATGGCCAGTGTACCACTAGGGGAGGAAGTTGCCCCAGTTAGTGTGGGGGGGAGTGCAGAGGTTACCCTAGTGTTCCTGGATGACAGAGAGATGTGCCAAAGGCCCATATACCTAGTAATACTAAAACGTATAGGCAGTGGGTCACCATCAATGAGCAGTGAGTGGAGACTCCATGACACACAGGAACCAGTGTGGCTACATTAGATGTCATCTAGTGTCCTCAGAGCAGGTAATCAGGCTGTAATAGCTATCAACCACGAGTCACTATCTTGCAACTCTGGTTCCCTTTAAATGGGGGAGGAAGGTTTCAGGTTTCTTAAGGGTGGTTCAGAGTCCAGCCATGCATGTGGATTGTCTGCCTGGTAATGACATTGAGCACACCATCTCGAAGGAGGTGAAGCTCCAATCCTACCTGGAGATGTTAGGTTTGCCTGAGTTGGTGTGCCTGACCACATGGTCCATGGCAGCCCAAGAGGGAAGTCAAAAGGACCTGAAGCCTCGAGGAATAGCCCAAGTTCCTGCCAAAAATAGAAAGGGCAGGGGATGTGGGCAGCTTGGTTCTGAGACTCCCACAGTCTTGGAGGAGGCAGAGCATGTGTGACACCCTTTAACCTACAGGGAGGACATTTCTGCTCTGGGGGACCTACCCAAGCTGGTCGGCTGACAGGCTAAAGAGGGGCCATCCCGGGCAGAGTTCTGCAAAACCCAAAAAGAGTCCCCCTCACTTGAGGACCTAAGGCAGTAGGCCGAGGCTCAAACAGCTGGTGATGCCATTGGTGATTACTTGACTTATTGGGAGAATTATCTTCTGTACAGTGAGTGAGCGCAAGGTTCCCAAGCCTGGAGCAACCTATGTGCTGGTGGTCCCCCAGTGCTACAGGGCCTTCCTACTGAGTCTGGCTCATTACATACCCCTGGCAGGACATGTGGGGCAGGCCAAAATCTTTGCAAGGTTGGTCACCCTCTTTTACTGACCCCGGATGAGAACAACCTCAGATGTCTTCTGTAGGTCCTGTCCTATCTGCTAGGCCAGTGGGAAGTCAGGGGCAAAGGAAACTGCCCCTGCTTCCTCTCACCATAGGGGGAGCATCTGTTGAGAGGGTAGGAATAGATATTGTTGGGCCGCTGGACCACAAGACTGCCATAGGCAACAGGTTCATCCTAGTCATGATGGACCATGCCACCCTGTACCTGGCGGCCTTCCTCTGAGGATAGTGACTGGGCCCGTGGTGGCCAGGGCACTGATGAGGATATTTGCCCATATGGGATTCTGCAAAGAGGCTGTGTCACACTGAGGTACCAACTTCATGTCTGCAAACATGAAGTCAATGTGGGATGAGTGTGGGGTAACCTATACGTTCTCCACACCCTACAACCCCAGACAAATGGGCTTGTTGAAAAATTCAACAAGACTCTGTGAAGGGCATGATCATGAGGCGTAAGTGGGATGTCCTTTTGCCATGCCTTCTTTTTGCTACCTCAGAAGGGAGTGGGATCAGTCGCTTCAAAATTTTGTTTGCTCACCCTCTGCGTGGACCTCTCAGACTTGTCAAGGAGGGGTAGGAGCAAGCTCCTAAAAAACCCTTCCTTCCTTTTTTTTGATTTTTTTTTTTAACGATCTTTATTCAGTTTTCCAAAAGACAAACAGCCCAGACCCTCCCTCCACCCCCACCCTGTCAGACAGGAATATAAATTCAAATTCATTATATCATTATCTATCATCAAAAAAAGAAAACCCTTCCTGATGTAGTAAGCCAAATGTTGGAGCTCAGGTCCCAGATTTGGCACTTCTGGAAGAAAGTTAAAGAATGCTCAAACGACCTTATGGAACAGACTTCAGTCATTTCCTTTGTGGCAGTTGTAACATGTGCCGCCTGACTCAAAAAACAATCAATCAATCAATCAAAGGGTTTGAAAAGCGCACTACTCACCCGTGAGGGTCTCAAGGCGCTAGGGGCGGGAGCAGCTCCGGATCAGTCGCAGCTTTGGATCAGTCGAAGAGCCAGGTCTTGAGGTCCTTCCTGAAGGTTAGCAGGGTTGGGGAGCCTCTGATGTGCACGGGGAGCTCGTTCCAGGTCTTGGCTGCGATGTAGGAGAAGGCTCTCCCGCCTGTTCTTGTTCTGTGGATGCGGGGGACCTCTGCCAGGGCGAGGTCGGCGGAGCGGAGGTTCCTTTTGGGTACGTGGAAGGAAACTCTCTCGTTGAGGTATTTGGGTCCGATGTTGTTGAGGGATTTGTAGACGTGGGTGAGGAGTTTGAAGGTGACCCTCTTCTCGACGGGGAGCCAGTGGAGGTCTTGCAGGTATTGGGTCATGTGTTCGTAACGCGGAGTCCCGAAGATGAGTCTGGCGGCGGCGTTCTGGATTGTCTGGAGTCTCTGTAGTAGAGCTCTGTTGATTCCGGCGTATAAGGCGTTGCCGTAGTCCAATCTGCTGGTTATGAGCACGTGGGTGACGGTCTTTCTGCAGTCTGGGGGGATCCATTTGAGGGTCTTGCGGAGGATGCGCAGGCAGTTGAAGCTGGTGGAAGCGACGGCGTTGATCTGGCGATTCATGGAGAGGGAGGAGTCGAGGATGATGCTGAGGTTTCGTGCGTGGTCCGTAGGGATGGGTGGATTCCCGAGGGCGGAGGGCCACCAGGTGTTGTCCCAGGTGGACGCGCAGGGTCCGAGGATGAGGACCTTGGTCTTCTCTGAGTTGAGCTTCAGACAGCTGTCTTTCATCCAGGCTGACGTTGAACAGTTCCCTGGTGTTGGTTGCGTTGGTCTGGACTTTGTCTCTAATGAAGGTCCGTTTGGTGTCTCTTATGCGCTGGTGGTATTCCTCCTGTGGTTGTTCCGTGCTTCCGTGGCTTTCAGGTTTTGCCAGGTTTTCTCTAGGTGTCTGCAAGAGCATCTGGCTTCATGTAGTTCAATGGTGAACCAGGCGGCCTTCAGAGGGGGTTGTTTGGCAGGGTGGCGGAGGGGTGCGAGTTTGTCGGCGCAGCGGGAGATCCAGCGGTGGAGTTCTGTGGCTACGGAGTTGTTGTCGGTCGTGGCGCTGGGGTGGTCTTGGAGGAGGGTGGTGATGAGGAAGTCCTCTGTGACCTTGCTCCAGCTCCTTCGTGGTGGTCGCGGTGCGGGCTTGGGTGCAGTGGTGGTGTTGAAGGTGAAGTGGACGCAGTGGTGGTCAGTCCAGAGGGGGCGGGTGGTGTGGCTGAAACGGATGTTTGTTCCTCCCGCGAAGATTGGGTTGAGGGTATGTCCAGCTCTGTGTGTGGGCGTGTTTACCAGCTGCTTCAGGTCGAGGTTGGCGAGTAGAGTGATGGAGTCGGGGTCGTTGAGGTTGTCGAGGTGGAAGTTCAGGTCCCCGAGTAGAATGTAGTCCGTGGAGGTGATTGCGTGGGGTGCGGCGAGCTCTGCGATGTTGGTTGCGGACTGGGTGCGAGGTCCCAGTGGTCTGTAAATGAGGGTGCCGCGTAGCGTGGTCCTGAGGCTGGTCTGGATCTGGAAGTTGAGGTGTTCGGTATTGGAGTGGGGGTCGCTAGTGCTGGATGTGGAGAGTCGGAGGGGGGTCTTGTGTGCGATGGCGAGTCCCCCTCCTGAGCGGTGGAGGCGGTCCCTTCTCTGGATCTTGTAGCCGTCAGAAATGGCCGTGGCGATGTCGGGGCCGGAGGTGGCGTTGGTCCAGGTTTCCGTGAAGAAGGCGACGTCGGGCGAGAGGGTGTCGATCAGGTCCCAGATTTCTACGGCGTGTCGGTGCAGGGAGCGCACGTTGAGGAGGATGCACGTCAGGGTATTGTTGGTGCGTGCGTCAGGCGGGCCTTCGGTGGTCGTGGGGTTGTTGTCGATGGTGAAGGATCTGCGGCAGGGTCTGCATGAGAACTGTCCATGGGTGGTGTTCGGCGAGGATCTTGAGCAGTCGGTGTGTCTTCCGGGGTTAAGTGCTTGGAGGGTGGTCGAGTCGTAGCGGTGGGGCCTGGGAGAGCCAGGGTTCCTGGCGCTGGTCGCGCTCGGGTCGCGGACGGGCGCAGGCGGGCTTGCCTTAGGCGCGCCCGCTGCGTGGGCCCGCCATTAAGTAGGGGAGGGGGGCGGGACTCGAGGAGGGGAGGCGGGAGCGGTAGCTGTGTCGGGGGGCGGGGCCGCAGCGGCGGGAATATAACGAGCAAGTACGGGGGCAATCACCTGAAAAGGAAGGAACTAGCAACAAGACAATGG
Source organism: Calotriton arnoldi (assembly GCA_963921515.1). Lineage (NCBI taxonomy): Eukaryota > Metazoa > Chordata > Amphibia > Caudata > Salamandridae > Calotriton > Calotriton arnoldi. The sequence goes on along the minus strand of CAWUFW010014164.1, from coordinate 192,476 downwards.
AGGAACGATAATGAAATAAAAGGAGAATTACACCTGAAAATGAACAGACAACAATATAGCAGGGGGAAACGATAAAGTTATACAGAATCCGGGAGAATTACGGTGAGACACCAGGCGGGAGCGCGATCGCCTCAGGCAGCGACGATCAGCTGGCGCGAACCCTGGCAGGACAGGAGGCTCTGAGCAGAGATGAGCCTGCGCTGAGTGCGGAGCTGCTGGGGAGAGTGCTGTCCTGGACCGGAGGTATAGGATTCACACGCGCTCCCCCGCAGCCGCCGCCATTAAGTAGGGAGGGTGGCGGGACTGGAGGAGGGGAGGCGGGAGCAGTAGCTGTGTCGGGGCGGGGCCGCAGCGGCAGGAATACAACGAGCAAGTATGGGGTCAATCACCTGAAAAGGAAGGAACTAGCAACAAGACAATGGAGGAACGATAATGAAATAAAAGGAGAATTACACCTGAAAATGAACAGACAACAATATAGCAGGGGAAACGATAAAGTTATACAGAATCCGGGAGAATTACGGTGAGACACCAGGCGGGAGCGCGATCGCCTCAGGCAGCGACGAGCAGCTGGCGCGAACCCTGGCAGGACAGGAGGCTCTGAGCAGAGATGAGCCTGCGCTGAGTGCGGAGCTGCTGGGGAGAGTGCTGTCCTGGACCGGAGGTATAGGATTCACACGCGCTCCCCCGCAGCCGCCGCCATTAAGTAGGGAGGGTGGCGGGACTGGAGGAGGGGAGGCGGGAGCAGTAGCTGTGTCGGGGGGCGGGGCCGCAGCGGCAGGAATACAACGAGCAAGTATGGGGTCAATCACCTGAAAAGGAAGGAACTAGCAACAAGACAATGGAGGAACGATAATGAAATAAAAGGAGAATTACACCTGAAAATGAACAGACAACAATATAGCAGGGGGAAACGATAAAGTTATACAGAATCCGGGAGAATTACGGTGAGACAGCAGGCGGGAGTGCGATCGCCTCAGGCAGCGACGAGCAGCTGGCGCGAACCCTGGCAGGACAGGAGGCTCTGAGCAGAGATGAGCCTGCGCTGAGTTCGGAACTGCTGGGGAGAGTGCTGTCACAGGCGCTCCCCCGCAGCGGCCGCCATTAAGTAGGGGAGGGGGGCGGGACTGGAGGAGGGGAGGCGGGAGCGGTAGCTGTGTCGGGGTCAGGGCCGCAGCGGCGTGAATACAACGAGCAAGTACGGGGGCAATCACCTGAAACAACTGAATTACACTAAGGTTTACCAAGTGCTTAATTTGTAAAATAGTAAGCACCAGGGTCCTTCTCTGGAAGCCACTGCAGCTTGCATCGTGACTCGTTGCCAATGACAGTACCAGCACAACTGCTAGCCATCACACCCCTACAAGTGTGACAATTCAGACTATTCCAGACCACCCAAAGCTATAAGAATGGCGTAGTGGCATGCATCATTCATTTTCAATGTCTACTGATTTCAATTATTAAAGTCTGTTGTTGTGCTCATCTCAAAATTAGACAGACAGCACCACAGTGTGGTAGACTGTCATTATTGCCTGTATTAGGAATTAAGTGCCGGAGAAAAACACTGGAAACCACCTGCTCAAATTAAGCACTAGGTTTACCCACTCCATGGCATCTCAAGAAGTTTACTAATTGCAATTCTACCAAGTTGTCTATGTCATTATCTGCCCCTGTGATTTAAAATACATCAGCATAACATCAAGAAAGATCTGCATTCACATTAGTGAACACAGAGGTACTCTAAGGTGTAAATCAGAAAACACAAGGAGGTCTAAGCACTACAGATTGAAAAACTGAAACCTTTACACAGGGACATGACATCAACCCTCTTATTTTACAATGTTGGATCTACAGATTACCTGCAGATGTTAACAGATTGAACAATTACATACTATTGGCCCAATTGAATCTCTGACATTTTGAAGGATGAATGTTTAATAACTTGCTACATAGCTTTGCCTTTTAACCATATTAACTATTTGTCCTTCTTCTACATGGAGGATTTGGTCGAGCACAGAAGAATGGGCCTGTGGTTTCAAAGAGCACCAAAATACTAGGCCCAGGCGGAATTTGGAATTCTGCCCACGGGATTGGAGGAATTTTGCAACTCCACATTACTCTTTTAATGCAGCCAAGTTCTGCAGAGAGAGATTTGACATCCCTTAGTATGATTTCCAGTCACTAGGAAGCCTTCCGGCACAATTTTCTAACATGAGCAGTCATGGTCAGAGCACTGCTTTTCGAGTAGATTTTCTACTTGAGCTGCAGCAGCAAAATCAACTTGAATGGCCACATGCTCTTGCGTACAGCATGTTGCGTCACCCAGAAACTCCTCCGGAGGCTCCAGAACATTCAAAACGCAGCAGCCAGACTGGTCCTAAACATCCCCTGCCGCAGCCACATCACACAACACCTGCGTGAACTCCACTGGCTCCCAGTCAACAAAAGAATAAGCTTCAAGCTCCTCACCCACATGTACAAGGCCTTCCACAACGCCGGACCAGCATACCTGAACCACCACCTCTCATTCCATGCACCCAACAGACTCCTCCACTCCGCACAACTGTCACTGGCCACTGTCCCACGGATCCACAGGACCAAAACTGGAGGAAGGTCCTTCTCCTACCTCGCCAAGACCTGGAACACCATGCCCCTCCACCTCAGGCAATCCCCATCGCTGTCCCAATTCAGGAAGGACCTCAAGACCTGGCTCTTTGAATAAACCCAGCTCCCAGACAGATCTGCAGCCCCCTCAGTGCCTTGAGATCCTCACGGGTGAGTAGCCGCGCTTTACAAACCCCTGATTGATTGCCGTTTGAACTGATGTTTCAGCGCGGAACGCACTGCCTGTGCTAAATTGCAGCATAATGGGCATTTTTCCTCCCGTTGGAATCTCACAGAGCTTTTAGGTAACTCCACGGAATTCCGAAAAGTGAAATTCCATGAGTTCCGCCCACCCCTACAAAATGCTCCTTTAAAGAATAGCTCTATTGATATTCAGTGAGGTCCTAAACACTGCATCAAGAATATATAAAGAAACAATAATCAACACTTTGGTATGATATTCAAAACTTTATTAACCCATGTACCCTCTTTTTTCAATAACGGATTTGAGCACTTGGGCGATATATGGCTACTATAAGCAGCTAATAAAAAAAAGGAACACAATGAATAATATTAGACATTCTTAGATCACACACCTCTCTTCATAGTGTTTGGTAGGCATAAGGCCCACTATGCTAAGCAACATGATAGCAGGATTGTACAAATTAAATTTTAAGAAGTCGCCCGAGTGAGAGCAACACACCAGCCTCGTTATGCCACCAATACTCACAAGAGCGACTCAGGAACTTACAACTCCTATGAGGCTTAGAGGCAGTAACTAGCATGGTAGTAATTTTCAATACGCATGTGTTAATGGCAGACATCAAACTTCTTGCGGGGGGTCTTAAATATGTAGAGCTGCTGCCGAGAGTGTACCTACTATGGCTGGTGTACCGGAGGATGAATATGCCTACCAGTAGGGCTATCCTCTTAATGACATTAGTACCAACTGTGGTTGGTACTGCGTGAGACGACTATATGCTGGGGATGTAGTATTCGGTATACAGATACATTTATGGGCAGTCTGGAGAGGTGACACTGCCACATATGAAGTTTTTCAACCACAAGAAAAGCAGAGGGGCTAACCTTTGAGGTTACCTAGGGGCATATTAGCAAGAACGGCGTTAAAATTATCGCCGCTTTAGCGGCAGGAAACTGCCGCTAAAGCGGCGATAATGGGCTTGATAATATGCCCTTGAGAATTCCAATAGAAGCCCAGGATCACAGCAGAACATGGGCTTCTATTGGTATTCTCTAGGGCATATTATCAAGCCCATTATCGCCGCTTTAGCGGCAGTTTCCTGCCGCTAAAGCGGCGATAATTTTAACGCCGTTCATGCTAATATGCCCCCCAGTGACTAAATGTACAGGGGTTATATAAGCCCAACACATCCCTCTGTTGTGATGTTTGATGATATTTGCAAGTACTAGTATGAGTGGTCATGATGAATGCCTGTTTGTGAAGCCTCGCAAGGAAAGTCCACAACGTGACTATGTTAAAATGTGGGACCCACTACCACCAAGGATATTGCTCACACAGATTGCGACGACTTCTAGCAAACACAGACAACAGCAGCCACCTTCATATTGGGAAACAGGGAAGGTGTTCTGCTTATTGGCTGTGGAAGAACTTTGGAAGGGAAGGTGTTCTGCTTATTGACTGTGGAGGAGCTTTGGAAGATGCCCCCAAAGCAGGAGAGATCTTCAGGAACCCGGGCAGAGGACAAATCTGGCAATGGAGCAGCCAAATAAAGTGCTGCAACAAAAGTAACCTTTAGAGGCCAGGAGGCATCTGGTGGCTACAGTTGGCCACCATGAGCAAAACAACACCAAAATAAAGGAAGCTGGCCCCACGGGGAAGCAGAAAACGACATCTAAAGTTTGCACCCCAGGTGGACCGGGAGAGGTTTGGAGGGGAACAAGCGCATAGCACTCCACTGCATTTTTGAAATCTTCCCAGGGAGGGCCAAGCCCATGGTGTCGACACAGCTTTACTTAACATTTTTATCAGTGGGGAGGTGGCATGTGTAGGGCCCTCTCTATGAATCCCTCTTGCCTCCTGGGACCACATCACTTGCGGCCGATGTAAAAGGCACACCAGTGCCACAGTTTCATTCTGGTCCCCAGAAGCCCTTAATTTCTGGGGACCAAAGCTAGACCTGGCTAGGTGGTCCTTCTGCCCTCGTGCATATGTTTGAAGGGGGAGGGTGCACCCGGCATTACGGTTCCTGCAGCAGCGGGCACCACTGAACTGCCTGCTCCCACCCACGCTGGACTCTAGTGGACAGAAGAACAGGCAAAGGACCTGGCTCATTTGCAGCACCTAGAAGGGTAATCCCACATACGGAAGCCAGCTGGGGTGGCAGGGCTTTGGGGTGCCCCCCAAACTTGTGACAGCACACAGGCCCCTCCTCATGCCACACATCTGCATATGTGTTTATAGGAAGATAAGAAAGAATCTTCTTGATCAGATGAAGAGTATGAAACAAGCAATGGCTACCTACTTAACATAGCTACCAAACTGATTTGTATACTTAGGGATGCTTCCTAATACAGCAGTGCCTCCAGAGATTTTACTTGTGCAGCTGGTGTAGCAGGGGCTGTCATACAGGGCAGTTAAAAGTTGTCATCTCAAAGGGATTTGTTAGTTCCCAAAGCAGATGCTTAGTTTTATCGGCTTTGCCCATTAAGTAAATATGGCTCATTCACTGATGAACAGCCACCAGCAAGCCTTTCCAATACGAAATAAAGGATAGAGCATGTGCATCCATTTTGATGATTAGCTGGGTGTCATCAGCATAAGACATGGCTCTACATCCTAATGATCTAATTAGAGCAGTCAATGGAGGGACATAGGATGATTCCAGGGAAAAGGGCTGCACTCCACATCTCACCTACGACTTGTCTGATTAGTGGAAGGGACAGTGCCTGGAAGTGATTAGACAAAAAATGTTGTTTACTCCAAGAATTTGTCTCAATGCTAGTTTCACCCAGCCTTCAGACCGGGATATGGTGACTTACTGTATCCAAAAAGATTCATACTGCTACATCCGCCTCACCTAAGAGAGATTTAATCTAGGCCAAGGGTAGATAGTTATTCAGCTACCAACTCCTCAAAAAGGCAGGCACGAGGATAATTGTCAGATAATTGTTGGTGCCAGTTGGGTCAAAGTTCCTGCATGCTGTGTACTGCTACTGCATCGATTTGGTCAAAGGGTAAGAATTGAATTGAATTGTATTGCATTATGAATTTATTTAACCAAGAGAAAAAGAAGAAAAGAAAACAATAAAATCAATATTTTTAGAAAAATATAAGAGAACCTGTGCAAATAGGTGGGGGACTGATTACGGTAGCTTAAACAAGGAAGTTTTTTTTGTCTTACAAAAAGGGAAATGTGGAAGCATTTTCTCGATGCCTTTAGGAAGGCTCTTCCATTTTCTTGCAGGCATAATTGAAAAGGCCATATCACCAAATGTGTTAGTTTGGGTTTTAGGGACAGCAAGCATCCAAGGGCCTCTAGATCTCAAGGTTCTGGATGATCTGTATCGAATGAATTTGGCTTTTAGAATGTCTGGGGCTGTGCCGTGCGGAATGAGATGAACCATTACCATGGCCTTGAAGAGTACTCACTTTTTTCTGATAACCAATGTAGCTTGTACAAAATCGGTGAGCTATATTAACATGGTAACATGGGGAGAGGTGTGGCAGCGGCCAGGGCAGCTGACTTCGGAGCGCGGGATTCATGGTTCGATCCCCAGTGATGGAGGCAGATCAGCTCAGCATCATGTGACTCTGGGCAATAGCTCACTTAATCTCCCAGATGGCCCCCCAGTGCCTTGAGACCCTTATGGGTGATTAGTTTGCGCCTTATAAATATTGGGTTACTTAACTTTACATCCCGGTGGTAGTTAACAGACGGAATGCTGCATTTTGGATCACCTGTAGGTGTTTCAAAGACTTACAAGCCATCCTTAGATAACAGGCATTTCCATAGTGAAGAGCGGTAGAACCAAAGCTTGGATTATGGACACTTGAGAGGGATGACCAACTTTAGATGCCATAAACAAGTTTTGGCCACTTGAGTCACCTGCTGCTCCAGAAATAATCTGGAGTCTATTTAAATGCCCATATTAAGTACTTACCTGATGGGGGAGGGCGTGGTCCTATAACCTCTGAACAAGTGTCAGAGTCCAGTTTTGCAATGTTATTTTTAATAAATACCCGTTTGGTTTTGCCAGGGTTCAATTGTAAACAGTTGGTTCACATCCACTGCCATTCCTCATCAGAATCAGTGGTGTAACAGTAGCCCCCGCAGCACCCGTATAGCAGGGAGGAGTTGGGCCCAAGCTCCAGGGAGCACCCTCCAGCACTGTGCACAGGCGACGGGTCCCAGACCTGAGAATTATTGACTGGGTCCGGAGCAAGGGGGCCCCCTCCATGTACTTTGCAGGGGGGGGGGGCTCCTCCATGTACTTTGAAGGGGGGGGCCCTCAAGTTTCGTTACGCCACTGAGCAGAGTGCAGGCCAAGTTGAGCTATGAGGCTGAGCTAGGCAGTCTGGATGGCTTCTGCTAAAGCAGGGTAAATATGAGCTGCGTATCATCAGCTTACATATCAAGCCACACTCCTAATTCGCTTAGCAGCTCTGCCAGTGCTGTCAAGTAGACATCGAAAAGAAGTGGCAATAAGATAGGACCCTTGAAAAACCACATAAGGAATAGCCTTTAGTTCCTAGATGAAAGGTGGCATTACTGTAGATCTGGTTCTTCCTGAAAGGAATGGAACCACTGAACTGTGCAAGAGTCACATCCTAGGTTCTTAAGTCTTCGTAGCAAGATGTCATGGTCAATGGCATCAAATGCCGCCGAGAGGTCCAACAGGACCAGGATCGCTGTTTCTCCCTTGTCCACCAGAAGCCAAAGATCATGCAGAATACAGAGGACCGCTGACTCAGTGTTGTGTCTGGGTCTGAACCAGGCTTGGAAAGGAAGTAGTAATTTAGTAGCACCAACAAAGGGCTGCACCTGGATGAATAATAGCTTTTTCAAAAAGCTTTACTAGACAAAAGAGAGATAGGTCAGTAATTACTGGGGTTTAAAGGAGACCAGGTGGTTTTTTAGCCACTTTTTCAGACTTCAGGTACCGTCCCGCTGTGTATAGAAAGATTGAAAATGTCAGTAATCTACGCTACCATGCAGGTCGAAATCTGTTTGATAATAGTTGCTGAGCATAGATCAGAGGGCAGCCCCAGAGGTTTAGCGCGGTGATGGCCTCTAATACTGTCTCACTTGAAATTTTAGAGAAGGAAAAACTGATGCCATTATCTCACCCGCATGGGAGCTACTAGGCACCTAGAATTATTTATGATGAAAAGTTCAGACCCAGATTCCCATGAAGGTTGCCAGGAGATACATCCCTCTGATTGTTGTATGTTTAACGCCACTTCTACTTACCTTGAAGAGATATACTTTGTCAAGTTACATATATATATGAAGGTAGGATTAGAAAATCTATACAGACTTACCTTTCAATATTTTGGCCCTCGATATTCTGTGTACGATATTAAGGTCCCATGATATTCTCCACTGGATAGTTAGGAGGCACACCTACCTGATGGGGCAGTTAGCTGCTTGATGATTCTGAACAGTCCCTGTGGTATGTAACCGCTGTGAGGATTTGAGAGGAAGGAATAGTTGCATTTGCATCTGGGGCGAGGATGTGGCCTTACGGCTAGAGCGGTCGACCTCGAAGCTGGGGAACCGGGTTCAAGTCTCGGCAGGGACGCTCAACATCCTGTGATTCTGGGCAAATCACTTAATCTCCCCGTGCCTACCAAAATGAATGTGTCCGTCTGTAATGCAACTGGTGCTCATGTAAAGCGCTCTGATACCTTCAGGTCAAGTTCGGCTATATAAAACTCCCCCCCACCACAAAAAAAAACCAATTTGGCAGCTCTAACCTGCCTCAGGTAGGCCACCATGAATGAAGAGTATTTCCGTCTCACATTCAGGTTATAGGTCGAGTACCAGGGACATTCTGCTTGTGTGGTATTCAGTTTGAGTTTCTTAAGCTTTTCAGAGAACCATGTGTTTCTGGGCAAAATTTGCTGTTTTCACCGGTTTAGAGTCAAGGGCCCAGAAGATAGCATTGACGCCCAACTACTCATTAGAGGCAGACCTCTCCTGCACCCTTTCACTAGCTGTAGTGACTTGGTCAGAGATGGATAGTGACTCCCTAAAATATTCAATAGAAAATAATTTCGATTGTCTGGCACAAGTTACTGTGGGGCATATTAGCAAGGGCTCTATCGCCGCTTTAGCGGCACTTTTTGCCGCTAAAGCGGCGATATTTCTATCGCCCTATCAGCAAGCTGTCGCTAACAGGTGTTAGCGACAGCTTTTAAGCGATAGCGACTGGTTTGAGTGCCGCTTTGCATGTCAGCGATATTTATCGCTAATGACATGCAAAGGAGCGTTCCCAACCTAACAGCGACTGAAAGCAGTCGCTAACATCGCTATCGCCTATTAGCAATAACCGTGAGCGATAAAAACGCGCGCTAACCGCGATTAGCGCTGGTTTTTAGAACTGGTAAAAGCATGACTTACCCATTATAGTCAATGGGAGGTGGATTCTACGGCTAAGTCCCCACCTGCCTATTAGCGAGATTCCCCTTAGCGATGGGATTTTTATCGCTGGAAATCTCACGTTAATGATGGGATTCGCCGCTATCGCTGGATTTTTATCGCCGTGGAGATAAACGTTGGTAATACTGCGTTATCTCCGCGATCAAATCCAGCGATAGGCGGCGATAAAAAAAATCGCGTTAAGCACTGTTTGCGATAATTATCGCAAGTTGTTGCTAATATGCCCCTGTGTTTATTTCAGTGCTGTGACCATATTTGGCAAGTACGATGGAAAAGCTGACCCCTCTATGGTCTGTCCAACGTAAAGATAGATATGGGCCAACCTGAAAGCATCTATCCTGCTTGGTGAAAATAGTGTCCCTTCTTATGGTTGGGAAATGGTTCAAGAGTAAGATTTTATAGTACTCTGAAATCCATCTGCAGGTGTGGATTGCACTGCAGGAAACACAATAATCAAACAAAATAGATGGTGAAACAAGGACATGAGATCATCAATTCCCAATTATCACAGAGGAATCAGTTCACAGAGTTGTGGTTGCTTGGAGTGAAGCATTACAGAGCTGTTTACATCTGTCGATTGGACTGTATTTGTCTTGTACTATTACAGGATGTCAGACTAGCATGTCTGATGACATCATAAGCCCTGGCATCAGAACGTGTCACCTCCATGCTGACTTCAACACCATGTCTGACATGTCGTGACATCATATTAGCATGCGTCAGAATGCACGGCGTGATGGCTCAGTAGATATATGCATGGTCTTTATAGATCTGTGTTTAAACTCATGGTCTCAGGTTTGAATCCAGGGTTAACTTGGCATTTCTTCACCCTGATATCGACAAATCGAGTACTATTGAATTGGGCAGCAATAAACATCTGTAATTTAGCACCACTGTGTCCATTGGTAAAGGATGTGAGTTGATCCAAGCTGTTCCTCGGCGCTACCCAGTAGAGGTGAGAGATGGATAAAAAGTATCCCAAAACACAATCCTACTACCCAGCCGACATGAGGTGTGATGAGAGATGTGTCCATTCAGAGGTGGGGCTGCAGGGCGCAGGTGCTATGTGGAGTGGAAACTGCCCTATTTGCAGTGTCCTGGGGACACACCACTGCAGCCCCTCCTCCCAGAGTGCTGTCTCCAGTACTTAATGAGAGCCAGTGGTTGCACGTGCGGTCAGTGGCACTCATTTTTTGGGCCCCGCAATTATTTTTTTCATAATTCTAATTCCCAGAGCACGAGAGAGAAAAACCACACAAGGAGAAAGATGAAGACAGAGGGGAAAACTGTGATAATGAAAGCAGGGATGGAAAAGAACCTGATAGAGCATGATAAAGGGTAGGGAGGGTCTGGTGGTGGATGAAAGAGGCATGAAGTGGAGTCAAGACTAGGCAGCCTTGGTATTCGGACCATCAACATTTGATAATGCTGGCCACGGGCTTCTGAGCAAAATGCTGGGCCACAGAACTCTTTTTGCTACAAATTAAGCAGAATCAGCCTGTCCATAAGGACAGAGGGGCCACGCTTGCACATTTTGGACATGAAGAGCATCTTTCAGTTTGAGCAAAGGTCAGCCTGATAGAAACTTTTTATTTTCAAGTCAGGCAGCCAGGAGCTAGACATGCACTAAATGCACAGGGCCTGGCTGCCTGAGCTGAACTTTGCTGGGCTGAGGATGTCACAGCCTCTGTGAAGTTAATGATAGACTCGTACCTGAGTACTTCAGTTTTAAGCCCTGAAGTGCCCAGGGCAGTGTGCCTATCACTGACACCTCGTCACAGAGTGGGGTGGGGTCAGCAGTCTCAATTACCCCATCCCACTCTGACGAGGTAGGGACTGCTGCCTCCCTCAGGGGAGGCAGCAGTCCCTACCCTCCTGGCACCTCAGAGGCTTCCCTCCCTGAGAGCTGCAGCAGGTAAGTGTTGTGTTTTAATTGACTGTTTGGTGTGTGCATGTATGTATGAATGTATGTGTATTTGTGAGTGTTGTGAATGGGTGTGTGTGCGCATCTGCATGTAAATGCATGGGTGTGAGTGTGCTTGTGTGTGTGTGTGTACCCCCATCTTACCCCCTGTAAGTTGTACTTACCAGCAACAACTGAAATTAAGCACTGCCTTTTACTACACTGTGCACACACGGATCCACTCACAGGCGCCACCACATGCCATGTGACCCTGATAATAAAAAGGAGCTGGGCATACATGTCCTCATGCCAGTTATCCTCAGTACTCCAGTCTCTGTGTATTCCTTGGCTGCATTGAAGGCTAGATCTCACAATATTACAATGGCGACGAGGCAGACTGGACCACAACTGCCACCCAGTGCTGAACTGCCCAACGCTTTCCTTGTGTTGTTGGAGGAAGGGGAAGTGCGGCACATATGAATCTGTCCCTTGAGAGGATCAGTCTGGACGACTTTGTCCCAAGAATAACTGTTTCAGTACTGCCTCAAAGAGAAGAAGCCTTCACCCACCCATCCCTACTGACACTGATGTTGCTGTGTCTACAAAAGAAACAAATGCATACCTGCCTGTAGAGTCACCCCACCCACATACCCTACTCTCATACAGCCCGTGGAGGATGACTTTTCCTCCCAAAAGAAAATATGAGGCGCCCGGGTTCCCACTCCATAGTTTGAACTCCAACCAATCACACTCAAAGATCCCGACCACCCACAATGCTCAGACCTAAGTGATCCTGGCTGTCACTGAATACTACCCACTCTCGAAAAAGGGGGAGGGGGTGGGGGGGGACAAGGAGCTGGATCTAGGTCCAGTGACTCGTGCTCCTGAAACTAGAATCGTAGCCCGTGGGAGTCACAGTTCCTGTCAGACGGAAAGTAGAGTAAGAGGTAGAAAGGTAAAGTAATTCTCAAATAATAGTGCTTGGGGACAGTGTGTCCTTGTCTTGGTGCCCTCACACACCCGAAGGATGTCATGCTTCATCATTGGGCGGTGCTCCTCGTCGGGCCGGCGCTGCAATGCCCTATGGGTCCCCCGAACGGTCACTTTTTCGGAGATCTTTTGGGTAAAGAAGCCGTAAGGGTGAGTGCGAGTATGTGTGGCAATGATGTCCTAATGTGAGATTATAAGATGGCTGGAGGGGTGACTAGTGAATTTTAATAAGGAACCAAAAGGGTGTGCTGCTTGAGGGTGATAATGGCCCTCGGTAGCTAGACAGGTATCATACCCTTGTTGGGCATGTTGAGGGTCAACATGTTTCGCGCTGTTAGTGGTGTCCGGAGGAGATCCCTAGCGCTTCTTCAGGACCAATAAAAAAGAGTGCAGTGAGTGAAAGTGTAGCGGCCTCTCAATTGAACGTAGTGGCACTTGTAGGAGTAGGTAATCTGGAACGACAAAAAGACAAAATAGCAGAAATAGAATACATACATGTACTTGCTCTTATTAACCCTAGTAGAAGGGTAAAGGTAGAGCGAGGAGCTGAGGTCCCCCATTGGTCGACCGTGTGCTCGTGGTATTAACCAACTACTGTTAACACTTAGTAAGTTATCAGGTGGTGGGTTATCATCATCTAGTATGGTGGTGACGCTACCCACTCTCTTCGCTGCCTCATATCTATGCGGCAACCCATTACTGAAGATTCCCACCTGCTTTGCCTTCCCAGCATGAAAAGAAAGGATGCCTGTTGTGGTAACTGTACCACTTAGGGAGGACAGTCGCAGCTGAGCCATGCCTGAATGCCAGAATGGCCCTCACCAGGTGTGGAAAACAGCAGCCTATCTGCCAAAGGATAACTTTAGAAACATGTAGGGCATCGGATGCAAGGCACCTGCTACTAGCCCCTCCCTCGAGGCCCACACTGGCTCTCAAACTCAACTGCTCCATCTAGTCCCATGCAGCTTGAAGTTTGTTTCCTGCTACTGGTGAGAAATAAAAGTGCAAAATAGCATGACGGAAGAGGAGCCGACTTAATCCTTCACACATCACTTGCACCGCAGCCTGGCCTTTTAAGAGGCTTGCTCGAGGGCCCTTACACATGTGCTTCTCAGGCCAAAGTCGAGGTATCCACCTGTGAGCTACAGCTGTCTTCAGGAAAGCTGCACAGGTGAGTCAGTTTTGGTGGCCATCCTGTTTCAAACCCTTGCCCAAAGCAAACATTATTGCCCCATTTCAATTGCTGCAGCAAAAAAAAGAACTTGTGAGGCAGAGGATGAGACTGGTACTCCTAGGCCTCCACTCATAGACTGCCTGCCACACTGCTGCCCCTCCAAGGTGATGAGCGGGGATGTGCCACCTATCCGCATACCACACTAAGTCATTTCCTTTAAGACTGGGCCCTGGCTAAATGAACATAACAATACACCCCACCATGTGCCCCTTACACACCACTTGAAGTGATCAAGAGTCTTGCTTGTCTCTTGGCAGGGTCATTCAAGCCGGACAGGTCAAAGGGTAAAGACCAGATGGTGCATGATTCACTGGTCCTCGATGTTGGGTGTTGGGCACAAGGCTAACAACCTTTTCCCATAAAAAAGCATTTGTTAAGGACACCGCCACAAGAACCAGCTTTCTTATCCTCATCAAGAACAAATCACAGTGAATAACCACATCACTATAAGAGGCTGACAGACTGTGGTGCAAACTAACTCCTGCCAAACTAGCATTTCAACTTCAAGAACTTGCTTCAAGTGCAGGACAAACCCAGAGAAACAATGAACAAGACACTTTAATAGAAACATCGCTGGCCAGTGATTGAATGCTCACTCTACCTGTACGTGCTACAATGTCTGGCATCAGCAACTAAGATGCATAGGCTAGGTATAGACTAGTCAAACCCCCAGTATTGCTATCACCTAATGTACTATAAAACCAGCACATCACAGGACCAGATCCATGAAGCAGTCCTCAGCACCTTCCACTACAGTTGTGCACCACTACTCAACTAAAGTTCCCTAAAAAGGGAGATCATGTGGTATGATGCCACAACAGACTGATTAGCTCCTTTAAAGAGGAAGAGCACCGACGCCTTGCACAAGGGTGATCCACCCACTTCTGAAACGACACTCTACCACCCAGAGGCCCATTGTCCTGACCACAAAGAAGATGCATGTCTGAGCATGAAAATGAAGGATAAGAAATAGGCCTTGGTGAAATTTCAACTACGACAGAATAATCTGAGTAAATTTGGTCATTTTCCATTACTCTTTTGGCATGAAATTACCAAAAATTATGCAATTAGGCCAGTTCTTGTAATTATAAGTAATTTGGGACAAAAATACTACTGCAGGAGCACAGGGACAACATACTTAGCGAGAGGCTCCTGGATGGTGCTGTTCGTGTTCTGCTGCATTTAGTACACTTTTCCTAGTGCACAATGCATCCTCAGGTCCATTTTGGACGAGAGGGTGCATTTTGTGCTAAGAAAATAGCTCTAAATGCTGGGTTACAATCCTCACATAATTCCACGTATTCTTGCTTAATTTTGCTGTAATTTTGCATTATTACAATACAGCAATTTACATGAGTTACACCCACTCCTAATGAGAAGGGAGTAACCTGCCAGTTCACATAGATGAATATGAAGACCACTGCTGTAGAAGAAGTGAAGAACCCTGCCACAGCCTCTAATGAAGCTTCCTCATGCATAAGAGCGCCACCGTAATTGACTTGGCGAAGGCCTAGCAGGAGAACCAAGAGGAACCAACATGCATGTGCAAATAGAATCTCTACCCCAAGCTTCCAGGAGCAACTACCCAGACACCATCACCAATGCGCTGCACAGGCCTAAGACGTTAAGCACTACAACTCACATATCCACTAGTGTTAGACAATGTCCTTCTGAGGGGATTTCCCTAAAATATTTTACAAGTTTTCCTCCTGGTCTTTGCAGATTCTCTTTTCCTGGCCTCAGAACTCTGGGCACTTTCCCACTGTAATGCAGTGTGAAAGTGCGCACGCCCTTCCTACACATGCTAGGAAGTGGTACTTATTTGATTGGTTTAGGTGTTTTACTTGATGCTGCCCTGTAAAAAGGTATACCACATACCCAGGGCAGGTACTGTACTGGCTAATAGTGGGACGCAGCACTGATTGTGCCACCCACCAGAATAGCCTTTCAAACTTGTATCAGGCCTGTGGGTGCATAGTTGCGCTTATGCTCAGGTTGGCATTTCTCACTCATTAGCCAACCCTGAGGGGGCCTTCCACTTCCACTAGAGCGCTCCTAGGGTAAGTCCTGAGGGGCGGAGTGAGTGGTAGGCAAAAGGCAGGGCAGGTACACATGGGTGTTCCATGACCAGTTAGTGAAGAACCCCATGTGGGTTTTCACTACCTAGGAGGTCAGCTCTTCCCAATGGTCACCACCAGGGTTCTGCTATTCCCACTGTAAATGCAGTGTGAAAGTGCACACGTCCTTCCTACACATGTTAGGAAGCGATGCTTACATGATGTTTTTAAACATGCCTCAAGCCTGCCATTTGCAGGGCTGTGTGCGCGCACTTGCACCTAAGATGTTTTTAAATGTTTTCAGCCTGCCATTGCAAGCCTGTGTATGTGTGCAAGTGCACTTATGCTCAGTTTGGCCTTTCTTAACCACTGGCCAATCCGGAGGGGATCTTTCACTACCACTAAGAGCATCCTTCAGGTAGGTCTTAAGGAGTGAAGCAAGTGGTAGGTAAAAGGCAGGGCAAGTACACGTGTGTTCCATGCCCAGGTAGTGAAGAATACGGGAAACAGTCGGAACACCGCGGTCTAAACCACGAGTTTTCCGACTCCGCAAGCTAAACCATGCTCCCCCCCCACGGACCACGCACGCAACCTGGGAATCATCCTGGACTCCGAGCTCAAAATGGACCACCAGATCAACTCTGTCTCGTCTTCCTGCTTCCACACCCTCCGCCTCCTTCGTAAGACCTTCAAATGGATCCCCCTCGAACACCGAAAGACCGTCACTCACGCCCTGGTCACCAGCAGACTCGACTACGGCAACGCACTCTACGCCGGAATAAACAAAAACCTCACCCGCAAGCTACAGAACATCCAGAACGCCGCCGCAAGACTGGTCCTCAACCTGCCAAAACACTGCCACATCTCCCAGCACCTGCGCACACTCCACTGGCTCCCTGTCGAGGCGAGAATCACCTTCAAGATGCTCACCCACGCACACAAGGCCCTCCACAGCACCGGACCAGCATACCTGAACAGCCGACTCAAATTCCACGCACCCCAAAGGACCCTACGATCAGCCCAGCTCTCCTACGCCGTGGTCCCCCGCACCAGAAAGACCAGATCGGGAGGCCGCTCCTTCTCCTTCCTCGCGGCCAAAGCATGGAACGCCCTTCCGCTCCACCTCAGACAGACAACATCGCTCCCCATCTTCGCAAGAAACCTCAAAACCTGGCTCTTCGACAGACCCCCTCCTTGATGGATGGAACCTGCACCCCCCCCCTAGCGCCTTGAGACCCTTACGGGTGAGTAGTCGCGCATCAACAAACCCCTGATTGAAACATGCTTGCCTTAACCACCCATATGCCCAAACCACGCATATGCGTGGTTAAGGCAATGCGCAGTCTAGCTGCTGGCTGCTGCGGATGGCAGCAGAAAGACCTTCCAGGAAGTGGTGAGGTACGTGGGGCTGGGTGTATTTCTGGGCTGGGAAGGGCGTTGTTTTGTGGTAGTTTAGTAGGCTGGGGGGGTCAGGGTAGTTTTATTGTCTGGAGGTGGGTCGGGGATTGTTTTGTTGGCTGGGGTGGGTTGGGGGTTGTTTTGTGGGCTGAGGGTGGGTCTCGGTTGTTTTGTGGACTTGGGGTGGGCCGGTGTTGTTTTGTGGGCTGGGGTGGGTCAGGGTAGTTTTGTGGGCTGTGGGTGAGTCGGGGCTAGTTTTGTGGGCTGGGGGGTGGGTCAGGGGGAAGTTTTCAGGGCTGGGGTAGTTTTTAGGACTGGGGGTTGGAGGTAGTTTTCAGGGCTGTGGGGGTTGGACGTAGTTTTCAGGGCTGGGGGTTTGGGCTAGTTTTCAGGGCTGGGGGGTCGGGGTAATTTTCAAGGCTGGGGAGTCGGGGGAAGTTTTCAGGGGTGGTGGGGTTGGAGGTAGTTTTCAGGGCTGGGAGGGTTCGGGGCTAGTTTTCTGGGCTGGGGTTCCGGGGTAGTTTTCAGGGCTGGGGGGTTGGCATAGTTTTTAGGTCTGGGGGTCAGGGTAGTTTTGTTTATTAGGGGTTAGGGTATTAGGCCTCGGGGCAGGGGAGGGGAATGAGAAATCGGGGTTGTTTTTAGGGTTTAGGGGAGGGCGGGGTAATTTTTCAGGCTGGGTCAGGGCTGGGCTGGGCCAGGTTAAGGGACAGGGTCAAGGGACAGGGTTTTAGGCCTCAGGGCAGGGGGAGGGGAATGGGTAGTCAGGGTAGTTTTTAGGGCTTAGGGGAAGGCGGGTAGTTTTTAGGGCTGGGGGTCAGTAGTTTTTAGGTCGAGCCTCGAGTAGCGCGCAAGCGCTGCTTAGAGGCGAAGACTTTTAGTAAGCGAGTTTGGAAAGCAGTCCAAAAAACACTCGTGCGTCGTGGCTGGCCTTTTTGAGATGGGTACGCGCGGCAAACATGTGTTTCCAATTATCGTGCCCAGACGCGGGCGCGATAATTGTAAACACATGCCGGCAAAAGGCCATGACGCACGAGCGTCTGGTCAGCTGACCAGGCTGCCGCGCTCGCTCGCTCGCCCTCGCCCCTCTCGTCCCCACTCCTCTCTTGTTCATGAAAGGTGGCGATTGGCAAACGTGGGCCACTTTTTTGTGTGACCGGCCCAAATTTTTGGCCCAATCCGATCCTGCACCTCAGGTAAACAAATAACGCCCATTCTGAATTATAAATTCTTCTGCACACCAGCTCACGTTCACAGTGAGTCTGCGTGATGGGGACATCCCACCATGCCGTTCGGCTTCGAAACTGTACTGCTGTCCCGATAGATGAGGTGATGTGGATCGGTTGTAAACACTTTCTGCATTTCCTGTCTCCTAAACAGGTGGGAGTTTGTAGATGTCACCTGCCTCCGTTAGATTTATAGTTAGCGATATTCCCCGATTCTTTGGAAAGGATGGTAGTTTTCAGAACCTCCCTGCTGCCTCTGATCTCAATTAGCCTGCGGAGCTTCTCGCGCCTGCGCACTGTTGTCTGCCCATCCCATCTTGGCCCTAGTTCTGATCGAGGAAGAACGGATAAAAGAAGGGACCGGGAGACGCCTGAAAGGAGCAGGGAGACCCTGCTGCACAATGGAGAGAAAGGTATGGAGAAAGTAGCGGGAGTTCAGGGAACTTCCCGGCCACATTGCCACCGACCCCACAATAGCTGTCCGACGCTCCACGCACGGCTTCATCACCCCCTTCTAAACCGCTGAATACTCTCAATACACCCATATAAACTGATCGACCCTTTTAACCCCTCCACGCCCCCTGCGGATAGCCGACTGCAGTTCACCTTCTCCACTTTAACTCCTCAAGTGCCCTGCCCCGTTGCACAGCTAAATCACCTCCCCTTGTATAATGGACCACTCCATCTCTACCATGGAAGCTGGACTGCCACATTGCTGCATTACCCTTTTCTCTACTCCCTCCCTTTCCACAGCCTCTGACCTTCTCTATGCCCCCTGCATTAAATGTCGCGCCCCCCGCTCAGCTGCATCACCGAATCCTTTCCCACACATCTCGTTCACAACCCGTTGCAGCAGTCTCACTAGCGCAGCTTCCTAGTTCACCTAATCCATCTGCATAGTTGGATCTACCACCATCCTCGTGAACAGCTGCTTTACCCCGTTCCTGCACGGACAGAATGTGAAATCTTACTATATTTCAAATAGGCGACTTTACCCCTCTCAGAGTAAACATAAAGTGTGCATTAATACCCTTCTTCACTTCCACGATGCCCCTTTGCAAATCATATAAAGTGCGCTGTCGAGACTTGGATAGATTTAGCCCATGCAGCTAAAGAGAAACACTGCTCATTTGTGAAATTATGGTTTTGAGGATATCTGTGAATTCCTACACCTCACACTGATTTTTGTAACGTGATTACGTTTTTCCAATAAAGCCATTGTTAAACAATGGGAGAGCTTTTCCCCAACTGGAATGTTAACCCGCACAAAAGTGTAATGCGGGGACTCCCACAAGTTTCCTCTTTATAGCTGCCACCTGCACTCCTCAAGGCTAAATGGAATGCAGGAGCTCCCATGGTAGCTCCAAAGAAGAACTGTGAGCCTTTCAAAGTGGTGGAAAACTATACATTTCCATACTTCCACTTGAAGAATTTGCCTACATCAGGACTGTCTCTTATTCCCACCTACTGTTGCCTGCCAACAAGTAGCTGAAAAGTACGCTTTTCTTTATAGCTTTTGTAACTTGCGGCCGAAGTGCATAAAAAGTATGGGAAATGTGATCCTGAGCGCTCAAGTTACAAAAGCTATAAAGAAAAGCGTACTTTTCAGCTACTTGAAGTGTGAGGCAGGCCCAGAGATGTGCCTTAAAAACATGTTTTGCGGTCATTTTGCTGGCATTCACATTCAGGTAAATTCATATACAATATAATGCACACACCTTAAATGAAACAATGCCAGTTAAAGTAATCCGTGCAAAGTGGACTCTTTTATGGTAGGTTATGTGAAAGCTCAATTGGTTAATGTACACACTGCAGATACCTGTGTGTGTGTAACCAAACAGCTGCAGAACGAAATCCTGGTTGGTGCAGTGGGGGAATAGTGATGTGTATTTATAGTACTACGAGGTCCTAGCCTGTGACCAAAAGCATTGTAAACATGCAAGTCAACCTTTTGATCGGCTGAATTGTATTCTTTCACTGGCCCCATTTAAGGAGCTACTTTTTTCTTATTCATTAAGTGCTCAATAAGAGTGCATGTGTTTTTGTTGGTTCCCATGGCCTCTAATATCCGTTCCCCTGTTGCTTCCCCTTCACTTGCCACCACTTCCTCCTCCATTGCTCCACTACCCCTTGCAGTCCTTAAGAATATTCCTTCAGTTTCATTTTTGGAGGGCCCTGCAGCTGACATTTGCTTCCAGGCTACTCCATAGTACATATAGTGTTTATACTCCTCTCCAAGCATTGGCATAGCCAATAGGTCTCGCCTTTGGGACCTTATAAGTGTTTAGTTATCCAGCACAATATCTTTGGTGCAACAACATCAACTGTTGCATGGCTAAACACTTATAAGGTCCCAAAAGCGAGACCTATTGGCTATGCCAATGCTTGTTTAAAATAGGGGTTTGCCTAAGGGCAGTGGAATGGGTTGGGGTAGTTGTAGGGACAGCTCAAGGGGGTGGGAGGGGGTCAAGGTAGTGTTTAAGGGTTAGGGACAGCGTGGGGGTTGGGAGGGGTTAGATGTATTTGAACCTCGGGGCGGGGAGCAGGGGGGAAGTTTGTTGCTTAGAACAGGGAGAAGGGGGTCGCTACATTAGCCACACATACCCCTTTACCATTCATGCCTTTACCATAAAATTACGTGGTAAAGGCATGCGTGGTAAAGGAACGCATGGTTTATCCACTCGTGGTTCTATCACACAACCGAAGAATACCCATGTCGATTTTCATTACCTATGAGGTTTGCTCTTCCCAAAGGTTAACATAGGGGAATGGTTGGAATTACTTCATGCTGCAATAGCTGCTTGAAGTGGAGCAGCCTCATAATGTTTCCTATCATTGGATTCACAATGACAAACCCTCTCCTGTGGTAAAAGTGGTTTTGTCATTAATAGCTTTGAAATCCCACTTCTTGAAAGTGGGTATTTCTCTGCTCTAAAACTCTTTGTGTGCCTTTTAGTTTGACTCCAGTCCACACTGAAGGCTAGGGGAGCACATCTGTTCATTCCCCAGTGACAGCTATAAACATTGGGCATGCAACTGGAATGACAGACCTCTGCCATTTGAGGACCTGGCTGGATAGATTGGAGGGAGAGGTTTTGACACTTGGCCTCGGAGAGCCAGATCATGGCCCCACAAAAGATTAAGATCTGCTTTCCATGGCCTCATGGCAGACAGGACTGAAATTTACGGAAGACATCTGTGGCTCAAAGTGAAACCCTCTGAACCGCCCCCAACTTCAAAAGCACACTTCAGTATAACCACTGGTGCCATATTTTAGCAGGGTAGAGATACACTTGTGGGGACATGGGGTCGGACCTCCTGGAACTGTGTGGTGCACACTGTCAGAGGAATCTGTTGTGCACAAGGAGGATTACTGCCATTGGAAGGGACTGTGTACCCTTCCTGAATAGTGGCTGGCCTGGGCTGATGACCTGCTGCTGTGTGGCACCTTGAAGTGTGCTCTCCAAGGGTTTGCTGGCTTGCCCCCTGTTTTCTTGTGGAGCTCTCAGTGACATCAAAGACCTCTCGCGAGGGACACACACTGTCTACTTGTGACACCCGGAGAGCGGTGTCCTCTTAAGTGCCCACATCTTCTGCTGGATCCCAACTGGTACCGTGGCGTGAGCATGGAACTAAGCATTGTGCCTGGAGATCAGATTGCCTTGTGCAGAGCCCCAAAAGTATTGCCCGCATCTAATGAGTGTGGCCCCTGCATCATAGGGACCTCAACACGCATGATCGTCTTGTTGGTTGTGAGTAGATTCACTGGTTGCGAGATCCAGCGTGGCCCGCTTTGTCGATCGTGCCGCATCTCTCTTGTGCGACACACCGACAGCATGCTCATTGCGTGCAGTGTCCGATTCACAGGTTGCGACACTTGGAGGGAGGGCATACCTGGAGTAGATCCATATTCTACCTCATGCAGAACTGCTAAACTTGCACCTGTGTGTGTAACCGGAATTGTCTGGTGCGACCCGTATCAACACGCACCAGACGCTGTGCCTCATTTCCAGGGAAGTACGGAATTTGCAACTCTTCATTGTGTGTGACGGTATTGTCTGGTGCGACACGTATCACCACGCACCGTATGTTATGCCTCCTTACCAGGGAGGTACGGAATTTGCAACTCTTTGCTGTGTGTGACCGGAACTGTCTGATGCGACTCGTATCAATGCGCACCAGGCATTGTGCCTCATTTCCCGGGAGACGCAGAGGAGCGGATTTGTGTTCCATTGTGCCCGGATTGCCTGAGTGCTACTTTGATCGACGTGTGTCTGGCGGGGTGCCTCCTTCTTCCGAGAGGCTCCCCACCCTCATCCCCCATTGATCGATTGTTTCTCTTGTGCCCTCAGTGCAGCAGACCAACTGCCCTCTCCTCATCCAGCCCGACGACTTTGTGTTGCCAGGTAGTATTGCTCAGATCGGGCCTGGGTGGTGAGAGTACTTGATTGGGCTGAGGAACGCTCCCGGGTCAAGAGACTGCATAGCCCCCACTGTGCTTTGCAGAACTGGGCTAGTGCCGGAAGGCACATTGTGGGACCCTTTGATTGAATGACTATCGCCCTCAGTCCGCTACTGCTCAGCATCCCATGGGTGAACTTCCAGAGTGGTGGCCAAACCCCCTTTTGTCAATTTCCTCCCAATTAGCCCCGCTACCTACTCCCACCTTCTTCCCTGGAAACCTGACTAAGTGTGACTCTGGCCGCAATCAGCCTAGTATCAGTGAAAGGGTTGTTTATCTCCAACCCGTGGGCATAGGGTAGTCGGGGTAGCTGAGGGGTGGAGGAGGGCTTGGGCACGGGGTCTGCATGCGTATTATCAACTGACCTGCCAGATATCAGTTGCACTGCATTACGGTGCTGTGTATGTGTGTGTGCAAGTGCGCTCCATATGGACAAGCCTGATATCCGTGGCACCACATATCGGTGCTGAGTGTGTGGGAGTGACTGCATGACAGTCGCCTGTTATTTATTACATCGCCTGGTGGTGTTGCTTTACATGTTGATTCCTTGCCAAAATAATACTACGTTTGACATCGGTTTTACCCATGCGGCCTTGGCCGCTTAAAAGTGTTGTAATTATCTGCTTGTACACATTTCTGATATTGCTGTGATCTGGGGTGCACCCTATAACTGTGTGGTATTGAATTGTAATAATTGCCACGTTGGGCCTAGTACTGACAATGATTCGCACCGCATAAGGGTGCTGGGGGTAAAGTAGGATCTTTCTTAAGTGTGCATACTACTGATGTCATTTAAACACGGTTGGACCTAGTACTGCTAGCAATATTTCTAAATGTGATTTATGCCCAGAAATGCATGATGTTCATGTTGTGGTAATTAATGTGTGTGTTGAATCCAAACTTAATTTACATACACCACATGTGAAGTCTCTTTTGTGACGCTCAGTGTATTTATTGTGTGAGTGCTGTGCCAATGCTTTACACATTGCCTCTGTGATAAGCCTGACTGCTCAGTGCCAAGCTACCCAGGGTGAGTGCAGGTTATACAGTGTGTTGTGGCTCGTGCTCGTTTAGCTCGTGCCTATTTAATGGTTGCGCGTGCTAGCCTTGTGCGCGCTACATGTTTAGGTTTGTAATGAGTTCTGTATTCTGTGACTGTTAGGAATGCGGTTGAGGACTGTTGCTTTGACACTGCACTGTAAGGACGTGTTACCCTGTACCTGCACTTGAGGAATAAAAGTACATGTCTCTGAACTACGTGTACCTCATCACTTCAAATTTACGACGAGGATTCCTCGAGTGCCTACGGACTCACGCACAATTTGGATTTTATTTTCTGGATTATGAGACTTCAATTTTTTTGATTGGTTTTCCAGGAGTTACTTACAGAGTTTCGTCACCTGGAAGGGTAACCGTTCTGTGGAAGAATTCACCGCTCGCCTTTTTATCGGAATTTGTCTGGGAGAGTCGGAGTTATTCAATCGGCAGTCTCGCGAAAGTGCACGCTCACTTTACTGCCGCCTGCATTCAGTTACAACGTTGCTTAGCAGCAGTGGTTGACGTCACTTCATAGCAACGTACGCAAGGAAGCTGCGTACACGTTGCCTAGCTGCGGCGGTGTTATTACGATTACATGCAGCAATGCACGCAAAGGATTTGCTTACACGTTGCCTAGCAGCAGCGATGTTGATACACTCACGTACACACCGTTTGGAATTGACGGTATATCCTTATAACGTGCAGCAAATCACAACAGTGTTTTCGACAGTTTTAACTCAGTACTGGCAGCAGATTAAACCAGAAAGTTATTTCTATATAATCTTTACTATGTTTTTTTGTCAGCTCGCCTCCAAGTAAGTCATCCTTGTATATTTTTTTTAATGGTGAAGAAAGGACAGTGTGATTTCTCTTAAGTATAACACTGAACTAGTCCATTAAATAATGAGTGCGCCAAACTTTACGATCAGTCCACCTCAGCCGTTTTGGTCTTCAGGGAATGAACCACAACTTAAATGGATTGAATGGTAAGAGTACTTCATTAATTAGATTGATGCGATTGATATCGAGGGAGAGATGTCCACAGTGCAGAAGAAAAGGATTTTATTGCATTCATTAGGACCTATTGGTTTAAGAATGTTTTCTCGTATATCTAAAACATCTGTTATTGGGGACAGTAATGTCTTTATTAATGCTCTTAATGATCTTGATAAGCACTTTGCAGCAAAGGTTTGTATACAAAAAAAATTTAAACGCAAGCAATCTAAGATGGAAACGGTGGATGAGTATGAGACAGATTTACAAAAACTGGGAGTGGATTGTAAGTGTGGGGGTTTACTTAATGATCTTATTAGAGATCAAGTTGTGATGCATGCTAGCAATTCTGTGATTCAGGAGAGGTTATGGATTAATGGGGATGCCCCCTGGACACTATTTTAACTCTAGTTAGGAAAGCTGAAATGTCTGAAAAAAATGCCATAGCTTTACAGGTGAATGAAAAAGAATCTATTTCTGTTAAAAGGGTGTTTAAGAATTACAGCACCAGAGGAAGCAGTTTACGAAACAAGGAGGTTGGCAAGTTTAGAAGTAAAGGAGAAAGTAGCAGATGTTACAGATTTGATAGTAAAGAGCACTTGGCCTACAGTAAGAGTTGCCCCGCCATAAACGTGAAGTGTAGTAATTGTGGTATAAAGGGCCATTATGCAAAAGTATGCAGGAAGAAGAAACGTTTTAAATGCATGCAAGAGGAGCAAGAATGCATAGAAGAACTTGGGGAAGAGGATGACATGTCGAATGTTGTGATAGATGTCAGGGAAAAACTTATTTTAAATGTGAGTGAGAGTTATTGCAAAGGCAAACCTGAATGTTGGATGTCTATAGGGGGTTTAGGATTGACCATGTATGTGGATTCTGGGTCTCCCTATACCATTGTGAGTGAATATATATGGAAGGAGAAATTTGTGGAGAATGTTGGTGAATATTTGTTGGAAGCAGACATAAATCCAGAGGGTTTCAGGGGAGAAAAAATTCAGATTTTGGGTTTCCGGCAGTAGCGGCTCCTGGAGGGAGTGCTGCGGGGTGGTGGGGTGGGGCGGGGCGGGGGAGGGGCAGGGTGGGGGTTAGTAAACTCCGGCTTACGGCCGAACTGAGTTAAGTACATAAATAAATAAATAAAACGAATTACATTGCGCGCGCTGCATTGCAATCGGCGATGCAGCGCGCGCGATGTAATTCGTTTTATTTATTTATTTATGTACTTAACTCAGTTCGGCCGTAAGCCGGAGTTTACTACCCCCCACCCTGCCCTCCCCCGCCCCACCGCCCCACCGCCCCGCAGCACTCCCTCCAGGAACCGCTACTGGTTTCCGGTGGTTTACCTTTAAATTCAAGCACAGAACTTCACGGGGGAAATTGTATGTAACAAAGAGGGGACCATCTATTTTAGGACGGCCAGACAAGAGGTATCTCCATATTATTTTAGATCCAAATAGTAAGGAACAAGTTCTAATCCTTGATGAGGGCACACCTGTTGCAGATGAAGTACGAAAGAGATTCCCCAAGGTTTTTAGCAAGACACTTGGGAAATTAGTGGAATTTGAGCATAGAATTCATTTAAAGGAAGATGCTTGTCCAAAGATTCATAAAGTCAGAAATGTACCTATCGCTGTATGGGAAGAATTATCCAAAGAGTTGGAAAGACTAGTGGAATCAGGAGTAATTGAACCTGTGGAAGTATCAGAATGGATTTCTCCAGTTGTGATCGCTAGACGCAATAATGGAAATATCAGATTATGGGTGGACTTGCGCTACTTGAATAATAATATTATGATTGATAAATTTCCACTCCCTAAGATTAATGAAATGATAACACTACTAAAAGGAGCTCGGTGGTTCTCTACCATCGACCTATCTGCATACCATCAAGTCTCTTTGACCCCTGACTCCAGGAATTATACTGCTTTTATTACCCCTGAATGATTTTTTCAGTACAAGCAGATGCCATTTGGGCTCGCTTCTGCTGCTGCAGTTTTCCAAAGGCTAATGTTTAACTTGTTTTCTAAAGAAAAGAACTTGTTGTTCTTCCAAGATGACATATTAGTATTTGGAAAGAACAAGGAAGAACATGATGCAAAGTTGATGAAGGCTTTTTCTATTCTTGAAAGTAAAGGACTTACTGTTGAATATGACAAATGCAAGTGTGCTGAAAAAAGTGTTACCTATTTAGGTCACATTATAGACGAAGCAGGAGTTAAACCCAAACCTTCTTTAGTTCAAGCCGTTAAGGATGACGCTACTCCTAAGTCCAAGGATGATGTGAGGTCTTTTCTTGGGTTAGCAGAATATTGCGCTAAATTCATACCCAATTTTTCTGAAAAATGCTATCACATTCGTTAACTTATGAAACAAGGGTTTAAGTTTGCATGGTCTCTACAGTGTGAGAATGACTTTATAACTATTAAGGATGCTATTTCCAATGTTACCAAGTTGCACAGCTTTGATCCTATGTTGGATTGGATTGTTGCCACAGATGCAAGCAATAAGGGATTGGGAGCCATGCTTTCTCAGGTGGATAGACAAGGCTTGGCATACGTGATAGTTTTTGCTTCCAGCTCATTGTCGCCCACCGAAGAAAAGTATCCTACTATTGAAAAGGAAGCTTTAGCATGTGCTTGGGCTCTGGAGCATTTCCGTGCATTTGTTTGGGGAAGACCTGTTATGATACAATGTGGCAATAAACTCTTGGTAGAATTATTGACCACGGAAGGTACAGCTAATGCTTCGTTCAGAATTGCTCGTATTTCTATGCGCATGCAAGACTTTATATACAAAATTACGTATAAACCAGGGAAAGTTAACGTAGTAGCCGATTTCTTGTCACATATGCCTACTTTGCTAGAAGAATGTGAGGATGAGAAGTGGAACGGTTATCAAATTGCCTTAGTTCACGATTCAGGATTCCCTACTATTAGAAAAGAAGATTGGATAAAAGAGTATGAAAATGACACCTTGCTACAAGAATCACCTCTTTTGTGGGTAATCATTGGCCTAACAAAAGGAATTTACCTGTTAGTGTTAGACCTTATTGGGAGGTAAGATCAGAACTTACTGTGGATGGATGTTTGTTACTAAGGAGTGAAAGAATTATTTCTCCTATAAGTTTACGCAAAGACATTTTACTGTTATGTCATGAGGGTCACTTTGATATTGGACGCACTAAATCTGTAGTCAAAAAAACTGTTCAGGTGGCCAGGAGTTCGTTCAGCTGTTGAGCATATGATAAGAGAATGCTTTGATTGCTCTAAAGCAGACAAAACCTTCCAAACTTGTAGACCTCCAATGGTGGAGGGAAAACATCCTCAGAATCCGTGGGAGTCTGTTGCTATACACATTATGGGACCCATTGGCCCATCACATATGTAAATTATCGTTTTAATTGATCTTTTCTCAAGATGGCCTGCAGTCAAAGTTGTGCAGAAAGCTGATACTAATGCTGTGCTACCCTTTTTAGATGACATTTTTAGTCTAGAAGGAATTCTTGTGCCCATTTTGAGTGACAATGGCGTGCAATTTCAATCAGGCACATTCAAACAATATTGTATTAGAATAGGAGTTGCATTGAAGGCCACTTCTCTTTACAACCCGAGTGTAAATGGCATGGTTGAGAGGTTCAACCGTGTCATTAAGGGGGTTATACAATCTGCTTGTGTCAATAAAAAAATTGGGAAATTGAGCTACTTAAAGCTGTTTGGTCGTAGAGGATCACTGACAATGATACAACTGGGATTTCTCCATTTTTGATAATGAGAGGACGCAGACCAAGAGCGAAATATATTCCTAGTTGGTTATTCAATTCCAATTTGAATCATGGTCTTTAGAGACAGTCAGGAATACTATCTCTGACACATAAGAAAAAAACAAAAGTTACTATGATTCAAAAAATTGTACTAAACCTGTAAGCATTAAAGTAGGAGTTTGGGTATGCATACTTAAGCCTGGTTTTATTCCTAAAGGGGAAAGTAAGTTTTTCCAACCAGAAAAAGTGATTGAGATTTTAACATAATGCAGTTCGTTTAGAAAATGGTAAAGTATGGAGTCTCAAACGAGTTGCATTATGCAATAATTGTATGGAGCAATGATGAAAATCATGCAAAGACAACAGTAGATTTGGGTGATGCAATTGACATTGAAGAAGAAGCAAATGATAGTCTGAAATCAAATTTCTCTTCGCAAAGTGTCGAAAATGATCCTAATGCTTCTCATGATAGGGGAACAAATTCAAAGGATATAAGTAATAATAAAGTTACTTCTGAAGGTTCTCATATAAGCGTGGTTGAACCTCAATACATAGAGGGTTCTCAATCCTGTGTAGATGAGAATAAGTCAAGAAAAAGTAATTGTAAACCACCGTTGTGGTTAAAAGATTTCATTGTGGAATTCTGTAAATAGCATTTGTACCTTAGTTTATTCTTTCAAAGTTAGATTTGTAATGAGTTCAGTATTCTGTGAATGTTAGTAATGCGATTGAGTACTGTTGCTTCGACACTGCACTGTAAGGACGTGTCACCCTGTACCTGCAGTTGAGGAATAAAAGTACATGCCTCGGAACTACGTGTACCTCATCACTTCAAATTGAGTGTAATCATCCACCCCTGACAGGAATGGTATGTTCTGCCTGGCTAGGGCACCGCCTCAGCGAACCATAAAGTGCCAGTTCCAACAACTGGGATATGAAGTCAGGCTACTATCACATCAACCCACCATGCACCATGAAAGAACCTCTGTGAACCCGGAGACAAACCATCTACAACTGTTTGTTACCCACAAAAACGCCATCCTGATTGTTGCACAGGAAATTAGTCCTACTGACATCAACTAATGAAAATCCAGAAATCTATGTTGTTCCAGGGTGATAACACAAACCTGACACTTTCTTTACACGTGCATCACTGCTGCCACCTGTACAGCATCATACAACTTGACTGGAGCAAGATTGTCAGCATCACACCAAAGGTGCATCCATGATGCTCCAAAGCAACAGTCAACCAATGCACATGCAACAAAGCATACAGGCAGTCAGTCCTGTTTGGCAACGTATTCAAGCACCCTTCACAAGTGAGACATTGACCTGGCGCAGCACCAATGAATCAGAATAGAGTCAGAAGTGGTCCAGAGGAAGACTTCAGAAGCCTCTGAACAACCTTCCAAGTTCCTCCACAACTGTCTTCACAGAGTCAAGCAACACACAAAAGCAAGCTTTAGAATGGACTCCACATGACTCCAGCAATGCTACTGATGCACCGTTTGAATTTTAGACTCTAACTACAGGCTATCCTGAGCATCAGCAAGGTGGACCAACTCTTTACTCTCCATATATGAGTCTGTTGAGATGCTGTCAAGAGATTCTGGACTTCTGTTGAGATGCTGTCAAGAGATTCTGGACTTCTGTGCATCAATGTTCATGCCCTAACTCACCATGAGGTTAAACTATGAACAATGACGTTCTGTTGCAGCTGGCATCACTCATCCAGTTGTCCACTGCTGTCCTGCTGATTGACTCTGAGACCGATAGACTCAAAGTGGTGTCCATTTTTAGTTGTTTTTATTCTTCCTATGATGAACTCAGACTTTTCTTATTTATTTTGGGATGAATGTAGTATCCTGAGGATCGAGGGAGCTGACCCTACACTGTGCATATACCCATCCACCACAGGCATCAGTGGTCAGGTGACCCGGCTAATGAAAAGGAGCAGTACGTGGTTATCCTCACTCCAGTTATCCCCAGTACTCTGATCTCTGTGTGTTTTTTCCTGCAACGGGGGCCTAGGACCCACAATATTACACTGTTCACCAGGGGTGGCTGCTGCCAAAATAAAGTTGTGGGGCAGCACGGGGGCAAATAATAAAAAGAAAGCACTAACCTGCTGCTCCAGCTGTCAGCTGCCTCGGTGCTCCTCTCCTCTGGAAGTCCCTGGGCTAGCACAGGCTCCCAGACTCCCTACCCAATCCAGACACTGCTCTCTTGCTAATACCCAAATAAACAACAGGAGTACACCCGTGGTGGGTGGTAATAGTGTGTAAACAAAACAATATCTCAACAGGTGTTATTTCGTAGGCTAGTAAATAAACATGCACATTTAGTTGCAAAGGAAACAAGTAGGGAGACTCAAAGTTTTAAAGGAGTGCCAGAGTCACATTATATTTAGAATAAGCAAAGTGAAAACATTATATTGAGAACAAGCAAAGAGGAAACAGTAATATCAGCACTGTTGACAGTAAATGTAGGAGTAACCGATGAAACTTTGTGCACAGAAGTGCTCGTGACACACAGGGTGGACGGCGCAAGTGACAAGTGGAACAGCGATGAACGGCGCAAAGTGAACAATGGTGACAGTATTTACAAGGTATATGAGGTTCACAGGTAAGTATTTACAAAGAATTACACAGGGTTTGGCATTTTGGTGAACCAGAGTTTAGCGCTAAAAATTGCGCTGGAAAGTCA
Organism: Calotriton arnoldi; assembly: GCA_963921515.1. Taxonomy (NCBI): domain Eukaryota; kingdom Metazoa; phylum Chordata; class Amphibia; order Caudata; family Salamandridae; genus Calotriton; species Calotriton arnoldi. Next base: position 161,461 of record CAWUFW010014164.1, on the reverse strand, counting down.
ACAGTGTTTCGACCCGTTACAAGCTAGGGTCATCATCAGGACCAGGTTACCATTTGGATAATGCTGATATTAGAAAAGAATGGATGGTAAATCACGTGTTGAGGTCAGAGAAGCCGGGGGGTCTGCTGGCTCCAAGGAACCATCAGGAGGTAATTGAGATTGAGCGCAGTGGGATGCCCGGGAGAGTGAGCGAACGCTGGATCTAGGAGGTCAAGGCAACGATCCTCTGTGGGCTATCCGAGGGGATCGGCTGCAATTCCATCGGATCATTGCCTTGACCTCTGCGTGCATTCATTAGCCATCTTGAATTCTACTCCCCAGCTCCTGGACTTGCCCCACCCACGCCGACCTCGGACTTCCTTGGCGATCTTCACCTCCGCCTCAGGTCACTCACCGTAACCCCGTTACCGGGCTAATCTACTTAACAGATAACCTTCGCCTGCTGCCACCGATCCTAGATCCCCTGGACGGTGATCCAGCATTCACAAATGGTAACCTGGTCCTGATGATTACCCTAAGGGTAACGGCTCGAAACGTCATTGACTTTCCAGTGCGATCTTTGGCGCTAAACTCTGGTTCACCAAAATGCCAAACCCTGTGTAATCCTTTGTAAATACTTACCTGTGAACCTCAAGTACCTTGTAAATACTGTCACCATTGTTCACTTTGCGCCGTTCATCGCTGTTCCACTTGTCACTTGCGCCGTCCACCCTGTGTGTTATGAGCACTTATGTGCACAAAGTTTCATTGGTTACTCCTACATTTACTGTCAACAGTGCTGATACTACTGTTTCCACTTTGCTTGTTCTAAATATAATGTTTTCACTTTGCTTATTCTAAATATAATGTGCCTCTGGCACTCCTTTAAAACTCTGAGGGGCATATTACCAAGGATTTGCGATAATTATCGCAAAGCGCGCTTAGCGCTGTTTTTTTATTGCTGGCTATCGCTGGATTTCATCGCGGAGATAACGCGTTATTATCAACGCTTATCTCCAAGGCGATAAAAAATCCAGCGATAGCGGCGAAACCCAGCAATAGCGCGAGAAATCCAGCGATAAATTCACTGCGCTAATGAAAAGCTTGCTAATAGGCAGGTGAGGACTTAACCTTATAATCCACCTCCCACTGACAAGATGGTTAAGTCAAGTTTTTAGCAGGTGTTGAATTCCAGCGATAATCGCTGTTAGCGCAAGTTTTTTTATCGCTTCGCGGGCATTGCTAATAGGGGGAAGTTGTGTTTGCGACTGTTTGCAGTTGCTTTTAGTTGGGAACGCCTACTTTGCATGTCATTAGCGATCATTATCGCTGACATGCAAAGCGGCAACAAAACGGCCGCTATCGCCATTAAGCTGTCGCTAACAGCTGTTAGCGACAGCTTGCTAATAGGGCGATAAAAATATCGCCGCTTTATCGGCAAAAAGTGCCGCTAAAGCGGCGATAACGCCCTTGCTAATATGCCCCTGAGTCTCCCTACTTGTTTCCTTTGCAACTAAATGTGCATGTTTATTTACTAACCTACGAAATAGCAGCCTAAGATGGCTGGCCAAACTGACAAGTGCACGTACAAGTGCCCTACACTCCTATTCCCAGTCCCTGCACTGTCAAGAGAGGATTGCCTGGCCCCACCCCACCCTAGACTCAGCAACATCGCCTGCCAGTGAAAAATAAAGTGATAATAAAACTGCTTTATTCTCTTTTTATTTTCCATTCTGCAGTGGGGCGACGCTCCTCTGCCAGTATGGAGGAGCCGCTGCTGCTGCTCATTTCTCTTTTGGGGTGACTTGCTGTCTTGGCCAAGGCTTCTACAGAATTCTCAAGTTGCCCATTTCCACGCATGATTAGCCAATACATTGCAGATCCCTTCTTTGTATTCTGTTACTTGTAGTTCTGAAGTTATAATGGGATAAACAAGACTACAAGTACCAGAGCCAGAGTCCTGGACTACATAAGCGGTTCGTGAACGGAACTGGGAAACCTCAGGTCTTTGGTTTTGTGGCAGCTGCTCAGCTCAGGCTCCTCAAGATGTGATGATGATAGTCCATGTGGGTGTTGTGGAAACAGCCCATCTCTTACCTCTTCGAGGCTCAGCTGCTGCAGGAATGCTGGCTGTCTGGGTGAGGCAATGCCCATACTCACCTGCAGGCGGCACCCAAGCATCAGCGTGCGGCTCTGACACCAGCCACACACAACCTACACCAGACGTGTCCTCCCCACTCTCACAGCTGCCGCCCAGAGACTGAATGTGACCTCTGCCTGCCACTGTGGAGAATCCAATGCAAATTGAATTTGCACTGTATTTCTGCAGCACACTTTATTGAAAACAGTGAAACCACGGGAAACTGAGAAGTCATTTTTTCGGCCTCTGATGCAGTATGTCCTTCCCAGCGACCCCACTCTCTATTTTGCATTCCAGTCCTTCTCTTTCCAAACTGACGTCTTCTCTCTCTGCCTCTACTCCTCCCTCTTCTTCCAGCTTCTCCCCGTTGCGTTCCTTAACCTCTTCCTCTCCAACCTCACTGTCTCTATCTCTAACTCTCCTCAGTCGCCTCTCCACCCCCTTCCCTCCCTTTCTATATATTCTTCCTCCCTCATTTTATCGCTCGTTCTCTGTCTTACCCTCTACTACCTTTCTGCCCCTGCCTGCCTCATTCCTCCCTCTAGCTCTTTAATCCCTCTCTGCCTTTATTCCCAATCCATCGCTCTTATTTTTCTCCCCTCTGCCTCGTTTTAACGCTGATCTCCCTCCTTACCCCTCACTCATCCCTGTGCCGCTTTACCCCTCTCTGCCTCTCCTTTCTCCCTCTATTCACCTGTCTCATCTTCCTTTCTTTCCTCACCTTCATCCCTCTCTCCATCTTTCTCTCTCACTCCACCCTCTTTTCTCCCACTCTCTGCCTATTTGCTTTTCTTCCTGCCTCTCTGTCCTTTCGTCCTCCTGTGGTCTGCTGTTCCCCACTGTGGTAGCAGCCATGCATGGCAGCACATGCCATTTAGTATCCAGCATTGTCTTCCCACAGGAGAGTGCTGACGCCCCCTAGCTGCAGGCGGACACTTCGCGTCTATGTGTCAGAGCTCTGTCCCTGCAGACAGATAGCATGGCATCCCTTGTAACCAAAGTGGCACCGCCAGGCTCTTCCGTTGCAAGAGCAATGCACGGTTGTTGAAATCAAGGCTGCCACGTGGTTGGCCTTGTGCCATGCTCAGGTCTTTATTACAGCCAGTGACTCTGTTACAGGAGGCATTCAGCAGTGATAGTTTTTCTGACCACAAAGAAAACAAGCACTGGCAAAGCCAATAGATCTCTCCTTTGGGACCTATTAACTTTACCAATGTTTTTTATGCAATGATGTACAGCATCCCCAATGCTGTGGAACCTGGCTAAAGAAGAGAAATGAAAGAGAGCCGTGTCATTTTGTCGGCATGCAAGGAGGCATGACTGTCTGACGACACTTGTCAACAGTCACACGTAGCTCTCTTCCTCTTTCAAACAAAAAAAATTAAGTGTTTCTGAGGCTACCACCAATGTCCTGGGGAGATTTCAAAACCCCCAGTAGACATTGGCTGTGCGGAGCCTCTTCACACAAGCTGGAAACCCACTCTCTGTAGATTTCTACACATGTTCTGGAGCTTACTTTGTCTCCCTCCAGGTGACACGGGCTTCTCACCGGGTGACCTTGTGAAGGGACCTGATACCAGGTGACACACGGTGGGACCATGTGAGTTGGTAGGTCTGTGGCTTCCACAAGCACCGCACTTGGTCTTTGGACACACTCACACCTGTAAGGAAGAGGTCCAGACACTCCCTCCTTGCTTTTCCTTCAGTCCGGCTGTACCTTCTTCCCCTCCCTGCTTATTTCTTCAATCCATCTCTCCAGTACTTCTTATTTTCCTCTCCTTCTCTACCCCTCCCCTGCCTCTCCTTCCTCCTTCTGAATTCTACTTCCCACTCTGTCCTGCCTTCCTCCCTCTGTTTCTTCGGCGGCAGTACTCTTTCACTTCCTCCTCTTACTTCTTTCATTTCTTATTCCTTATTCCTTTGTTCCACTCCAGTTTCCCTATCTGCTTCCTCTCCCTTTCTGCACCTTCTGCCACCCCATCTTCCTTCCTTCTTTGTGCCTTCTTCTTTTGTCTGATCACGCTATTGATTTTCCATTTACTTTCCTTTCCGTTCCCCTTTTCCCTCTATAACATCTCGTTCAACAACTTCATTTAATTCCTCCCTTTGTGTAGCTCTCCCTGCTGCTCCCCTTTTAATCCGCCCTACCTCATCCTCTTGATTTTTCTTTTTCTTGATCTTATCTCTTTCTTGCGCTCTTTCAACCCTCTACATTTTTGCTCCTCACCGTTCTCTATTCTTCCCCTTATCTCTTCTTTTAGTGTGCTTGTGTAGGCCTCTCCCTCTACTGTCATTCTCCTTCCTTATTTTGTGCCCTATTGACAGTTAACTATATGCCTGGTGGTGCCCTGGCCCTTATGCTATTTCAAATACGTGCCCAGCCTGCCGTGGCAGGCTAGAGGATGCACCCTGGCACATATGGCTTTGTGGATAGGTGTCCAGTCTGCCAACGTGTTCTAACACCTGGGTCAAGCCTTCCGATGCAGGCCTGTGTCCGCACGCTTGCACCTATGATGTTAGTGGGAAGGTGCCCTGCCCGCCATTGCAGGCCGGGTGTACTCAGTCACACCCATAAGGGGGTTGACCTGAGTCTGGCTGGCCGGGCAGAGTAGTGAGCGCTCACTCGCACCTAAGGTGTTAGGGCCTCGGTAAGGCCATGGCCTGGTCTGACAGCAGACTGGTGGGTGCACACTGGCTTCTATCGTGAGTAAACTCATGAGCAGCTTGCCATTGTAGGCCGCTGTAAGTGCGCACCCGCATCTATGGTGCTCGTGGTTGAGTGTGCCACCTGCCTCCGCAGGCTTGTGTGTTAGCACAAACACACGTATTAGTTAAACCTGAGTCCAGTCTGCTGTGCAGACTCGGGCGGGGTCACTTGCATCCCTGGTGCTGGGGACTATGTGTCGAATCTGTGCGTGCAATAGCGCACGTGCGCCCAGGTAGTGAGGAATTCCTATGTGTGTTTTCACTACCTATGGGGCCTGCTCTGCCCATAGGTTAACATGGGGAAGTGGTTGACATTACTTCGGGCTGCAATAGTGGATTGCAGTGCACCAGCCTCATGATGTTTCCTATCAATCGATTCTCGCTTAGAAATGTAATTTGTAGAATATGGACATTTCTATGCTCTAAGAGTCTCGTGTGGTGAGATGCCTGGCTCCAGTGGACACTAGGGTCGGGGTGCACATCTGTGCATTCCCCAAGTGGCAGCCATAAACCATGGGCATCCCACGAGAAAGGCAGATCTCTGCCATTTGAGGGCAGAATGGGATAGATTGGAGAGAGAGGTTTTGACACTTAGCCTCTAGGGGCCGGATCATTGCCCCGCTTAAGATTAAGATCTGCATTCCATGGCCCCATGGCTACAATTTAGGGGAGACATCTGTGGTTCAAAGGGGATACATCTTAAACCACCCCTAACTTCAAAGACAAACAATAGTATAACTACGGGTGCCATTCTTCAGCAAAGAGTGAGATACGTTTGTGGGGATGTGGGACCGCAGAATCCGAACTGCGTGATGCACATTGCCAGAGGACTCTGTTGTGCACATTGAGGATAACTGTCGGAATAGTGGCTGGCCTTGGCGAGGACCTGCTGAAGTGTGGTGCCCTGAAGAGTGCTCTCCAAGGGCCCGACTGCGGACTTCCTGTACTTCCGGAGACCTCAGGGACATCAAAGATCTCTTGCAAGGGACGTACACCCTCTACCTGTTACATCTGGAGAGCGGTGCCCTCTCAAGTGTCCCCATCGGCTAGTGAATCCCAACTAGTAGCGTGGTGTGAGCATGGAACTAAGACTCGTGTCTGAAGACTGGATTGTATAGTGCGGAGCCCCAGAAATCTTGTCCACATCTAAGGCATGTGGTTCCTGTATTGCAGGGACCCTGACATTCATAATCGTGTAGTTGGTGGTGAGCGGATTCACCGGCTTTGGGACCCCATGTGGTCTGTTTAGTCGGCCGTGCTGCTTCTCTCTCGTGCGACAGGCCGACTGCATGCTCAATGCATGCGGTGTCTGATTCACAGGGTGCTACCCTCGGAGGTGGGGTTGTACCTGTAGCAGGGCCTCATTCTACCTTATGTGGCTCTGCTGAACTTGTTTATACACACCAAGAGGAGTAGGGAGTGAGAAAACGTGGTGTCGTGATCTGGTGTGGACACGCGCTGTGTGTTCTAATACTGCCCTCACTCACACAAATGTGTGACATGCTTCATCATAGGGCTGCTAACAATACACCCCAGCGCAACCAACGCATGGGGTGGAGCAATAGGGTGGGGGAAGAAAAACACAACATAAAAAGAAGAAAACAATATTCCAACTTGTGACTGGGAACAATGGAGGTGAAAGTGCAGTGAAGTGAGTGTTAAAACTAACTCGGAGGTGTCCCTAAACCTAAACTTAGCTCCTTGCACCCCTCCTTACTGACCACTGGGCAGTAAGGAGGGGTTCAAGGAGCACATGATATCTCCCTAGCACCACCATCCTTCACGTTTTTAATCCTGGCCGGAGGATCCAGTAATAAAGTTTAGGTTTAGGGACACCTCCGAGTTAGTTTTAACACTCACTTCACTGCACTTTCACCTCCATTGTTCCCAGTCACAAGTTGGAATATTGTTTTCTTCTTTTTATGTTGTGTTTGTCTTCCCCCACCCTATGCATTGGTTGCGCTGGGGTGTATTATAAGCAGCCCTATGATGAAGCATGTCACACATTTGTGTGAGTGAGGGCAGTATTAGAACACACAGCGCGTGTCCACACCAGATCACGACATCACGTTTTCTCACTCCCTACTCCTCTTGGTGTGTATAAGTAATTAATAGGGGCTTTGGAGTAGGTGAGCACCGTACCCTCTCCCTCTATATTGTGTGCTATATATCTGCTGAACTTGTGCCTGTGTGTGTGTGACTAGACTGGTCTGGTGCAACCTGAAATCTTTGTGCACCGGGCGTTGCGCCTCATTTCCAGGGAGGTATGGAATTGCAACTCTTCGCTGTGTGGGGTACCAGAATTGCCTGGTGGAACCCATCTCAACGTGCACCTGTCATTGTGCCTCATTTCCAGGGAGGTGCGGAATTTGCAACTCATCGTGTTTGAAATCTCAAGTACCTGGTGCGACTCATACCAATGTGCACCCCACGCTGTGCCCGGATTGCCTGGACACAACCCGGATCATCATATACTGATCTGGGCGCCTCCTCCTATCGAGAGGCACCCTGTGTTACTCCCCATTCATTGGTTGTTCCCTTTTGACCCTCATCACAGCGTGCCAACTGACCTCTCTACACCTGGCCCCCTCCCGAAAGACATCTTGGTGCCAGGTAGTAACTAGAGAGAGATTGACTGGGTTGAAGTAACGCTTCCGAGACAGTTCAGAGGCGGGTCAAGAGACTGCGTGACTCCTTTGTGTTTTGAGACCTATGTGTCATCTTCCTGAGTGGCTGCTAAACTCCCCTTGTGTACATCTAACTTGTAATTAAAACTGCTACATATTCCCACCTGCTTCCCGAGGACCCCTACCAAGTGTGACTTTGGCCGCGTATGGTCCAGTGTCTGAGAGCGCAAGGTTGGTTATCTTCCCTCCGGGGGTATAGGATGTTAGAAATGGGGGGTCTCTAGTTGGCAGAGGTAGATACCTTTGTCCAAGTAGGGGCCCTTCTTCCTAGTCAGGGTAAGGGGGATACACTTCTAAAATAACCCCTTCTTACCCCCTTGGTAGCTTGGCACAAGCAGACAGGCTTATCTCAGAGGCAGTGTGTAAAGCATGTGTGAACACATACAGTAATACAGTGAAAACACTACAAATGGACACCACACCAGTTTAGAAAAATAAGCAATCTTTATCTAAGCCAAACAAGACCAAAATGACAAAAATCCACTATACAGTTATCAAGATATCCTTAAAAATAGGTTATTCACTCAAATAAAGTTTGTAGCAACATACGGCGCTGACCGCGAAGTGCGCGGCGTCAGGCGCGTAGTCAAGCAGACCCCCAAAGAACAGTACCTTGGAAATGATGAAAGCAAAGACGGTGCACAGCGTCAGGAAGGTGATGCTTTGTTGGCGCCGGGCGGCGGCGGTTCCTTACGACCCCAGGGGAGGTGAAGCCTCGGTTCCTTACTGCGGTGCAGGGGAGGTGAGATGTCGATTCCTTACTGTGTCGGGGAGGTGATGTCACGGTGGCGGCGTGGCGTCCATTCCTTACGAAGGTGCGGTGTCGATGGATTCAGGAGTCACCCACATCGAGTATCGGCTCCGCGTTGATGAAGCACCGGCGTCGGTGAACTCGGGGCTGCGGTGCGAGTCGGGACGGTGCGTTGTGGACATCACGAGCGGTGTCCTCGGCTCCGGTGCAGGCAGCGGCCTCAGTGATGGCTTCGGAGTCGATGCAGCACTGCGACAACAGGCGTCGGGCCTACGGTTCAAGTCGGGGTGGTGCGTTGTGCTCTTCACGAGCGGTGCCCACAGCTTCGGTGCAGGTTACGGCGTTGCTCGCCGGCGTGGGTGTTGCAAATCTCCTTCTGTGGCAGCTGAAACAGCAGTTCCAGATGCAGAAAAACAGAAGAAATGAAGTCTTTGTGTCCCTGAGACTTCAGAACAGGAGGCAAGCTCTATTTCAAGCCCTTGGAGATCTTCCTCAAGCAGGGGACACAGCAAACAGCAAAGTCCTTCTCCTTTCCTTGGCAGCAAGTAGCCACTGCAGGCCAACCCAGAAAGCAAAACAGCACAGGGGCATTATTCCTCCTCAGCTTCTCCGGCTCTTCTCCTTGGCAAAGGTTCCTCATGATTCCCAGAAGTGATCTAAAGTTCTGGAGTCTGGGCCCCAATTTTTATACTACAAAATCCTTTGTTCTCTGGTGGCAGAGAAGCCCTGTGCTCAGTCAAAACCAGTTCTGTCCTCTCTGGTGCAGCTTCCTGGCAGGAGGTGGAGACAGCTTTGTGGAAGGCAGACCAGGCCCATTCAGATGAAGGAAATCTCCTCCCCCTACTCTAAATGCAGCCCAGGTCTATTAAGCCCAGCCCTGACTCATCAGACTCTCTGGAGCCACTGCACCTCCCCAGCCCCTGACACTCCAAACCCAGACAGTCAATCCACATCCCAGCAGAGGCACATTGGATGGCTAAGCAAGAAAATACCTACTTTCTAAAAGTGGTATTTTCAAACACAGAATGTAAAAATCACCCTCACTAAAAGATGTATTTTACCATTCTGAGTTCAGGGATACTAAACTTTATTTTCCCAGAGGCAGTTATGCTTATAAGATGTTATAAGAAAACTCCCCATTCTGTCCTATGGGAACAGATAGCCTTACAATAGTGAAAAACGAAATTGGCAGTATTTCACTACCAGGACATCAGGGCATGTCCACCTTTCACATACACTGCACCCTGCCCACAGGGGTACCTTGGGCCTACCTGTGGCTAACATGTAAGAAAAGGAAAGGTTAGGGCCTGGCAAGTGGGTGCACTTGCCAGGTCGACATGGCAATACCAGACGGCACACAAACTCTGCAATGGCAGGCCTGAGTTACATTTACAGGCTGCTTATGTGGGTGGCACAATCAGTGCTGCAGCCCACTAGCAGCATTTGATTTACAGGCCCTGGGCACACACAGTGCACTGTACTAGGGACTGACTAGTAAATCAAATATGCCAATCATGGAATCCCCAATCCATAACAACAATTTACAAAGGGAGCACTTGCACTTTGGCACTGAACAGCAGTGCCAAAGTGTCCAAAGCATCTAGTCCAGCAAAACAATGTTCAACACACAGCAAAAACACAGGAGGCAAAAGGCAAAAATACACGGGAAAACCATGCCAATGATGCCAGGTCTAACATAGGACAATTGGGGTGACCTAGAGGTTGGAGGGAGGCTACAGCCATGGAGTCTGCAGAGGGTGACCCATTGACCTGCCAGGTATCGGTGGCACTGCATTAGGCTACTGAGTGCATATGTGTGTAAGAGCGTCCCGTACAGACTGGTTGATACCTGCCACACCACGTAGCAGTGCAGAGTGAGTGTGTGTGAGTGGGAGTGATCGTTTGTGGACCGCCTGTGATTGACGACACTGGCGCTTCATATGTTGATAGTACACCAAAAGCACAGTACATTTGACATTGGGTTTACCCGCCTGGCTTCCACCCACGGTGCTGCTAAAAAGTGTGGTAATTTTGTGTATGACCGTATTGTTGATATCGTGCACCACATAAGGGTGCTCTATCTCAACGGGGAGGGAGGGAAGGGGAGATAAGGAATTGTCCACAGTGTGCATACTATTGATATCATAACAATACGAGTGGGCCTAGTACTGCTAGTAATATTTCCGAATGTGTTTTATGCCCAAAAAGTATATGATGTTCATGTTATAATGACTGAATATGTGTGCTGAATATAAACGTTTTCACTTACATCCTGTGTGAAGTTTCTTTTGTGACGTCCGGTGTATTTATCGCGAGTGACTGCTGTGGTTTTGCTTTACACATTGTCTCTGATATAAGCCTGACTGCTCAGTGCCAAGCTACCCAAGGGAGAGCACGGGTTATACAGTGAGGGTAATCACATGCCCTTGACGGGAACGGTAGGTTCTGCCTGACTGGGGGCATCCCGTCAGCCAACCTGACACTGCTGGTTCCAACACCCCCTCTCTCTCTTGCCTTAATGCTATATGCTTTCCTTGGCACAACTCTTTGTTCTCTCTCGTCCTTTTGCCTCTTAGCTTTCTCTCCCTTGTGCTATTTCCTCCATTCATCCCATGTTTCCTTTGAACCTGCTTCATACCCCACCAGACTTCCCTCTCTGACCCATCTCTACTATCCCTTCTCACATCTTCTCAGATTCATCGTTCTCTTGAGCACTGTTCTCTTTTTCACCCTCTCTTTCCAACTAAAGGATGTGGCTTTACAACCATAGCTGCCGACTTTGGAACTGGGAAACCAGGTTTGAGACTCCACATCACTCAACGACCTGTGATTCTGGGCAAATGGCTTAATCTCCCCGTGACAAAACAAATGAATTTGGCCTTGTGTAATGTAATCGGTGCTCATGTAAAGCACTCCAATACCTTCAGTCGACTTTGTGCTATGTAAAAATGCAAACAAAAAAAAATTCTCCTCTTATCCAGCTTTCTTATCCCCAACCCACTCCGGTTTGCTTTGTCCCACTGCCTACACATTGATCCTGATAATTGCTTTCACCGGCATTACCCCTTTTATGACTCACTGTTAGCTACATTGATAGCTCTGCATTGACTTAACATTACCTATATTTAATATTCTCCTGTGCATCACGTTGGACCTCACACCCACCACCACCTTACGCCGACGGAACTCTTCTCTGTCTATTACATCCCAGTGTGGGAGGCTCGCCATTTGCGGGCCTGCAGCCCACTATTGAATCTGCTTTCATGTCACTGTGCTCTGTCTTGGGTGAAAGGGGGCAGCACAGACCACATACTACTATTTTTGGGGTAAAAAAGGCCGCTTTATTGAAATTAGGTGCTCCTCACATTTAAAACCTTAGGCCGTTGCCTTTACAAAACTAAACCTCACTATACACAAACTGCCTAAAGTAACTGACTCCCACCCCTAAAATATCAGCCCCTTCACATATTTATCCTACAGATTTCTAACTCCTACCCTGTTATTGGTATTTTGACCCTTAACTCTCCTACCACTTAACCTACATCTATCTACATTCCTACAGCGTAACTTTTAATTCCTTGTTTCATCCAGGTTTATCTTTTTGTTGACAACCCCGCAATTCTCCTGCTCACCTATGGCAATAATAGTAATCTTGCTGTAGAACCATGCCAACTTAAAGGTCAACCACCACTCAGAAAAGCCTCAGATTTTCTAAACCCCCCCCCCCACCAAAGCCTCGGATTATCTGACCCCTCCCACTCAGGGTCCTTCACCTCATCTGCACACATTCAGGTGCATATTTACAATGCCCACACAGCACTTTTATGCCGCCAGAAAGTCACTTTTGTGATGCTTTGGAGGTGCAGTGTGCCGGCCCATAATTTACAAGGCCATGCAAAGCCACCCTGCGTGGCTTTTCATGGCCTTGTAAATATGGAGTAAGGGAATGCTTTACTCTGAATGGAAGCGGCGTTCCATTGGTGTGGCTGTGGGTGTTCCCATGCACCACCCATAGGGCAGCCGAGGCCTGTGCAGGTAGAGCGGTGGGGCGGCGAGGAGGGGATTTCGACAGACGATGACGAGGGAAAATTAAATAAATAATTTTCCCTCATTGTTGTCTGTCAAAATCCTCCCCCCCCCACCCGGCCCCACCGCCCCATCGCTCGACCTGCACGGGCCGCGGCTGCCATAGGGCCTCATTTATGAGTTTTTGCCATAGGGCAGCGCCGCAGGCCTTCCTGCTGCGCTGCCCTATGGCAAAAGAAAAGGAAAGGAATGCACCATATCTAGAAGATACGGCGCATTCCTGTCCTTTGCTCTTGCGCTGGTGCACAATTGGCACCATGGTGCACAGGTGGCTGCGTTGCGGGGAAAATTATTTTTGTGCAGGAAGGGAGACCTTCCTGAACAAAAACAATCACAAGGGTTTTTTTCCTCTTTCTATGTGTGCTGCATTCTGTAAGCCAGAAACCGGTCCCAGGATGCTTGTTTCCGGTCCAGGGAAGACATGGCTTGGCAGTTCGGGCTGGACTGTTCCCATGAGGCACAGGGTCAGACTGATTTGCATATGGCCATGTCTGAACTGGGGTGGCGGAGTGAGCTAAAGAATGATGATGGATTAAACCCAGATCAGTTGACTGGGGGTGAGTGCTTGCAATGTTCAACACTCCGTCCATCATCCCCTTTGGTTTTGCTATGTTCGCCCTAAGTTGGCAGGGTATGCCCAGACGTGGGTCCCTTGCTCACTTTGCCACTGTATTCAAGATAGCCTGGCTGATGACGGCTGTAAGCCAGAAACCGGTCCCAGGATGCTTCTTTCCGGTCCAGAGAAGACATGGCTTGGCAGTTCGGGCTGGACTGTTCCCATGAGGCACAGGGTCAGACTGATTTGCATATGGCCATGTCTGAACTGGGGTGGCGGAGTGAGCTAAAGAATGATGATGGATTAAACCCAGATCAGTTGACTGGGGGTGAGTGCCTGCAATGTTCAACACTCCGTCCATCATCCCCTTTGGTTTTGCTATGTTTGCCCTAAGTTGGCAGGGTATGCCCAGACGTGGGTCCCTTGCACACTTTGCCACTGGATTCAAGATAGCCTGGCTGATGACGGCTGTAAGCCAGAAACCGGTCCCAGGATGCTTGTTTCCGGTCCAGGGAAGACATGGCTTGGCAGTTCGGGCTGGACTGTTCCCATGAGGCACAGGGTCAGACTGATTTGCATATGGCCATGTCTAAACTGGGGTGGCGGAGTGAGCTAAAGAATGATGATGGATTAAACCCAGATCAGTTGATTGCGGGTGAGTGCTTGCAATGTTCAACACTCCGTCCATCATCCCCTTTGGTTTTGCTATGTTCGCCCTAAGTTGGCAGGGTATGCCCAGACGTGGGTCCCTTGCTCACTTTGCCACTGGATTCAAGATAGCCTGGCTGATGACGGCTGTAAGCCAGAAACCGGTCCCAGGATGCTTGTTTCCGGTCCAGGGAAGACATGGCTTGTCAGTTCGGGCTGGACTGTTCCCATGAGGCACAGGGTCAGACTGATTTGCATATGGCCATGTCTGAACTGGGGTGGCGGAGTGAGCTAAAGAATGATGATGGATTAAACCCAGATCAGTTGAGTGGGGGTGAGTGCTTGCAATGTTCAATACTCCGTCCATCATCCCCTTTGGTTTTGCTCTGTTCGCCCTAAGTTGGCAGGGTATACCCAGACGTGGGTCCCTTGCTCACTTTGCCACTGGATTCAAGATAGCCTGGCTGATGACGGCTGTAAGCCAGAAACCGGTCCCAGGATGCTTGTTTCCGGTCCAGGGAAGACATGGCTTGGCAGTTCGGGCTGGACTGTTCCCATGAGGCACAGGGTCAGACTGATTTGCATATGGCCATGTCTGAACTGGGGTGGCGGAGTGAGCTAAAGAATGATGATGGATTAAACCCAGATCAGTTGACTGGGGGTGAGTGCTTGCAATGTTCAACACTCCGTCCATCATCCCCTTTGGTTTTGCTATGTTCGCCCTAAGTTGGCAGGGTATGCCCAGACGTGGGTCCCTTGCTCACTTTGCCACTGTATTCAAGATAGCCTGGCTGATGACGGCTGTAAGCCAGAAACCGGTCCCAGGATGCTTCTTTCCGGTCCAGAGAAGACATGGCTTGGCAGTTCGGGCTGGACTGTTCCCATGAGGCACAGGGTCAGACTGATTTGCATATGGCCATGTCTGAACTGGGGTGGCAGAGTGAGCTAAAGAATGATGATGGATTAAACCCAGATCAGTTGACTGGGGGTGAGTGCCTGCAATGTTCAACACTCCGTCCATCATCCCCTTTGGTTTTGCTATGTTTGCCCTAAGTTGGCAGGGTATGCCCAGACGTGGGTCCCTTGCTCACTTTGCCACTGGATTCAAGATAGCCTGGCTGATGACGGCTGTAAGCCAGAAACCGGTCCCAGGATGCTTGTTTCCGGTCCAGGGAAGACATGGCTTGGCAGTTCGGGCTGGACTGTTCCCATGAGGCACAGGGTCAGACTGATTTGCATATGGCCATGTCTGAACTGGGGTGGCGGAGTGAGCTAAAGAATGATGATGGATTAAACCCAGATCAGTTGACTGGGGGTGAGTGCTTGCAATGTTCAACACTCCGTCCATCATCTACTTTGGTTTTGCTATGTTCGCCCTAAGTTGGCAGGGTATGCCCAGACGTGGGTCCCTTGCTCACTTTGCCACTGGATTCAAGATAGCCTGGCTGATGACGGCTGTAAGCCAGAAACCGGTCCCAGGATGCTTGTTTCCGGTCCAGGGAAGACATGGCTTGTCAGTTCGGGCTGGACTGTTCCCATGAGGCACAGGGTCAGACTGATTTGCATATGGCCATGTCTGAACTGGGGTGGCGGAGTGAGCTAAAGAATGATGATGGATTAAACCCAGATCAGTTGAGTGGGGGTGAGTGCTTGCAATGTTCAATACTCCGTCCATCATCCCCTTTGGTTTTGCTCTGTTCGCCCTAAGTTGGCAGGGTATGCCCAGACGTGGGTCCCTTGCTCACTTTGCCACTGGATTCAAGATAGCCTGGCTGATGACGGCTGTAAGCCAGAAACCGGTCCCAGGATGCTTGTTTCCGGTCCAGGGAAGACATGGCTTGGCAGTTCGGGCTGGACTGTTCCCATGAGGCACAGGGTCAGACTGATTTGCATATGGCCATGTCTGAACTGGGGTGGCGGAGTGAGCTAAAGAATGATGATGGATTTAACCCAGATCAGTTGACTGGGGGTGAGTGCTTGCAATGTTCAACACTCCGTCCATCATCCCCTTTGGTTTTGCTATGTTCGCCCTAAGTTGGCAGGGTATACCCAGACGTGGGTCCCTTGCTCACTTTGCCACTGGATTCAAGATAGCTTGGCTGATGACGGCTGTAAGCCAGAAACCGGTCCCAGGATGCTTGTTTCCGGTCCAGGGAAGACATGGCTTGGCAGTTCGGGCTGGACTGTTCCCATGAGGCACAGGGTCAGACTGATTTGCATATGGCCATGTCTGAACTGGGGTGGCGGAGTGAGCTAAAGAATGATGATGGATTAAACCCAGATCAGTTGACTGGGGGTGAGTGCTTGCAATGTTCAACACTCCGTCCATCATCCCCTTTGGTTTTGTTATGTTCGCCCTAAGTTGGCAGGGTATGCCCAGACGTGGGTCCCTTGCTCACTTTGCCACTGGATTCAAGATAGCCTGGCTGATGTCAGCTGTAAGCCAGAAACCGGTCCCAGGATGCTTGTTTCCGGTCCAGGGAAGACATGGCTTGGCAGTTCGGGCTGGACTGTTCCCATGAGGCACAGGGTCAGACTGATTTGCATATGGCCATGTCTGAACTGGGGTGGCGGAGTGAGCTAAAGAATGATGATGGATTAAACCCAGATCAGTTGACTGGGGGTGAGTGCTTGCAATGTTCAACACTCCGTCCATCATCCCCTTTGGTTTTGCTATGTCCTCCCCAATATAAGCCAAAGCTTTGCGCAGTACTACCAGGAGCTAAAACCCAGTCACCTGTGCACCACTAGTGTAACAGAACACCCGCCAGCTATGCCCTAGAGAGCCCCCTCAACTGCTTGGCCCAGCGACCGGGAGACAGTCCTTGAACTGGAAATCCCTGCAAAACCACCGTCTTCTCTTGGACTTCCGCAAGCGCAGTTCCAGATACCACGTTTTGTTGGAAACTTCATCCCATTGAATCCCACGGGCTCCCCATCTGCCCAGCAATTCCAAAACCTTAAAGGCCCCAAAAAACATCCATGACATCACAGTAGAGAGCAAGATAGTCTCTTCTGCCCCATCACAAATGGCCGGCAAGGAGTCCAAAACATTCCCAAACAAGTCCCTCGTCAGTGGCTTTCTCTTCCTTCCCCCACTGCCCCTTTCCCTAGCACAACCTTCCAGCACCCTCCTACTCAGCTCCCCATGGACAAGACATTGCCTCAACAAAGCTTACCCATAAATGCAATCCCTGCCATCTTCCCCGTGATCATAACTCTAGATCAACCCTTTTCAATCATTGTCCGGATGAACTGGACTATGTCCTCCTCCCTGCTCCAGCCCACTGGCCTCCGTCTAGTGCCCTTGATGAGGAACTCCTCCCATGTCTGTGTGCAGGAACGCCTGCCTGGTGGATTCTGCCAGAAACCCTACCACCAACTGGAGCATCCTCTATTTCCTATGTTTCATATGTCCGCCGGCATAGGTGTCCTGAACCTGTCCGCCTTCGTGGGCAGCCCATGGAACCTCTCCCACTGCGTATGAGACAAAGCATTCGCAATGGCAATATTCACCCCGTTATGTGTCTAGCCCTAAACAAGACATCATGTCTTAGACAACCCAAAATGAACACTTGCAAGAGCTTGAGGACTTGTGCATCCCTGGCTGACTGTCCATTGACAATAAAAACCTCTGCCATGTTATCAATCCGGAACAGAACTTTCCAGTGTGCCTGGCCTCACAGTGTCACTGCCACCACCAGGGGCAAAATTCAAGAAACACAATGCTCCTTCCTCCATGCTTCCAGTCGGCGGGCCTCTCTTCCTTGCACCACCTGCCCTGCTAATACAAACTGAAGCCCAGTCCGCCTGTTGCTCAGAGTAAATCTTTACATTCCGTTCCCACTCTTTTGGGACACCCAATGGAACACCATTGCAGTCATCCAGGAACCTGTGCCACATGCACAAATCCTCCTTCGCACCTGCTGACAGTTCCACATGGTGATGAGGTTGAGCCAGACCCACAAGAGACAAGCTGAGCCATCTACAAAAGGTTCTGCCCACCCTGATTACTCTGCATTTCAAAGTTCGGGTGTCCAAGCAAGCCTTGGATCTCTCGTACTGTTACTTTTTCTCTACCCAACATTCCGTCCACCAAAAGTTGCAAATGTGCCTTCTTCTCCACAGGTAGCCATACTTGATAGCTGTTGAATCCAATTCAATACCTAGAAACGATAGAGCAGTGCTAGGCTTCACTGTCTTTTCTGGTGCAAGGGGCACACCTAGATCACCCATGATCTCTTGGAACTGTAGCAACTGGTGTTGGCAGTCTGCTGAACCGGGTCGACCTACTAAAAAGAAATCATCCAGGTAGTGAGTCATTGTATCCTGACCAGTGTGCCGCGTGAACACCGACTGTAAGAATGAGCTGAAGCGCTCAAACAGGGCACATGAAATGGAACACCCCATGGGCAAGGCTTTGTCCACATGCCACTGTTGATCAAACTGTACCCCCAGTAGCTGAAAATCCTCCCGGTGCACGGGCAACAGCCTAAAAGTGGACTTTATATTGCAGTTGGTCATGTGCGCCCCCTTTCCTACCTGTTCAACCATTGCCACCGAAGAATATGACACTGAAGCCATCTCCTCTGCAATGAAGTTGTTCACTGAATGGCCCTCCAGCCAGGACAGGTTTTGAATGAGCCTAAACTGACACTTTTCTTTCTTGGGAACCACACCAATTGGTGAGACAATCAAGTCCTGCATTTGCCAGTCATTAAAAAGACCTTCCATCCTTCCTTCCTGAAACTCCTTTTGAAGTTTCACAACTACCACTTATTTATGTGACTTAGTAGACTTCAAATTCTCCGCCCACCTGTGCATCCTCGGGCTTTCATAACCCTGTCTGAACCCCCAGAGAAACCCCTCGCTTAACAGCTTAGTGTCTTTCTTGTTGGGATATTGGGCCAGCCAGAGGTCCATTCGTCCTAGGTCAATTGACATGTGAGCCCTTTCCCATTGCCCCCTGCATTCCACTATCTCCCTGAAATCCCCCTTGGGCATTGTGTTGGGGACCAAAGTTCCCTTGGTGTGGAGTCCACTGCCCCCCTTGCTGACCCTGTCCACTACCTGGCCCCTGCTCCATAACACTGCATGAGAGCGTGCCTTCCTGCGCATTGAGCATTCATGTTTGGATTTGCTAAACTCCCTCGTACAGAGACCTTTGTTGAAAATCCCAGCATGCCCGGAGTGCTCCTCCCCGGCTTTTATTTTCTGTTCCCACCCCGCCACGAGTAGGATGGACTTGAAAGGGCCAATATACTATCGGAAGGGCGCTAGCTGTAAAAATGGTCTCCCCAAATTTAGCTGAACTCATTGTCTGTTGCCAGAGGTCACTGTCAATTTTACTGCATTTTGCCTGCGAGTCCCGCGCCAGCCGTGCATAAAACTCATCATTGTATTGTGCCCATGCGTATCCCCCAAATGTGATCTGAGCTTTTCTGATCACGTCCATACAGTTGAACAAAGCTACAGACCACTCTGGGTATTTTTTGCAGTAAACACTAGCGAAGATCAAAAATGAGACTGTCCAATTCTCAATGTTCATCAGCAGCCTGGGCCGCTTGGACTACTCATATTTGACCCTTTTTTGTCCCTAAGCTCCCTATGTAGAAGCTTGAACATCGCCAAATACTCCCCCTTACAGATCTTTTCCTTTGTGGACAACATCAAATGTGCACCAAGGAGTTTCTTTTGTCACCCCCATATAGGGCAACTTCTTTATTTTCATCTCCTTACTCTCCCTGGTGCTACAGTCCTGGCCTTCTGTCCCCCCAAGACCTGTCCCTTCACCGCCCTTCCCAGTGGTTTTGGCGTGATCCCCCATGGCCCCGGGTGTTGCCCCCATTGTTTGAACCTGCACTGTCACCCCAGCTGTGTCCAGTGTAGCTTGCCTGCCTTTTCCTGACAGCTCCAGCTCCTCTGTGCCTACCCGTGTCTTTGACATAAAAACCTTTTCTCAATCGCATCTCCCCGCTGCCCAAGTCACCCCCGCATCTACCCCAGTAGACACCACTGCCATGCTGCCTTCACAGCTCCTCATACTCTTACCTGGCATCAAGGTCGGCCTCCTCTCCGGATCCGACCGCCTAACCAGTTCCGAAGGTCCACCATGACCACCATACGTGACACGCTTCTTCCGAGCGGTGGGTACCTCCTGCAAAACACTAGGGACAACCACATTATCCACCCCCCCCAGCTTATACCGCAAGCCCCACTCTGCCACCACCTGTGTTCCTCCACGTGGGAGTGTCATCATCCACCAATTCACCTTCCTCCAGGCTCATTTCATCATAATCCAACAGCGTGGCCTCACCCAGCATAAGCAACCCTTGTGAACTGTTACCCTGGCCACCCTTCCAGTACAACATTCTCATGCAGCTGCACGCGCGTGCCATCAGCGGTTTACCACTGTGCCATAATGCTCCCTCCTAGCTGCCCCTGTGTGTCCAGAATTGCTTTGCACTTGCGCACCCCGAGGGTCATACTATATCGTCCGGTTTGATGCACTGTCAAGGCCACCCCAGACCTTCTTATGGCAGTGTTGTCTCATCCTCTGAGGTGCCTGCAGCTGTGTGTCCCCCCCCAATGGGCCAGTCCCACGCCTCTATCCGTAGAAAAGCGTGTGTATACCCTCAGTGGTGTCCCCTGCTCCCATCCCTTTGTGCGCTCGTGACCCAGTACCCCCAACTCGGAAGTGTTGTCTGCCCCCCTTCACCTCCTCCCTCATGCTCCATTCCACCATAGCTGTGACCAGGGCCGAAGATGGGCCCCTGGCAGGCTCGCTGGCATCTCCTGTGCCGCACCCCACCTTCCCAGTCCCGTCCCAGGCCGCAAATACATGCCCTATGGGCTCAGTCTCCCCCAACCATATTCCTCCGATGAGTGTGCCCTGATAGTCTGCGGGGCCCTGTCCAACCACCCACTCTTGTCCAAAGATACTGGCGGCAGGGTCCATAGCTCCAGTTCCCTGCTATGCCCACCCAGCCTGGCCCCCCACACCAGGGCCTGGTCCTGTACTAGGTTATAATCCCCATGCATGCTGTAAGGAGACCCCTCCCCTCCTCTCACCTCAACTTGGCCTTGTGTGTTCCAAACGTGGTCATTAGTGCCTGCTGTAGGCCTCTCCCCATCCTCCACCCACATCCATCTCGTTAAGGTGTGCAGTCATGCTCTCAGCCTCATCGAGGCCATCCCTGGCACAGTGGCCTGCTTCCTTGCTGAGGCTCAACACTTTGGCTGCCTACCCCTGCTCCCTGGGGCCATCGTGAGTTCACTTTGCACCCACCGCCATGCGAGTCTCCTTGACTGCTGATAATAGGCCCACAAACAGCCTTGTTTCCACCTGCAGCCCCCGGCCCGACCGTCCAGCATGTGCCCCACTTATATTGGCCCTCACTGCCCTTGTACAGGTCCTCAGGACTGCAGGCACATAAATAGACGTGGCCGCTTCTCTCCTCGCCCCACCCTCCCACCCTTCAACAAATGTCAATGCAGGCCGTCACCCTGCAGTACGGGCACTGCGCGCCATGCACAGAGCTGGAAGTAGCTTTCTCGACACGGAGGCGGCCTCTGCTTCCTACCTGCTGGTTCTGGGCCTTCCAGGTGCAACGTGGCGGCGAGCAAGCCAATACCGCTGCTGCAACCCCTTCAGTAGCACACTGGGCCGGGCTGCGGGCCCCCTGTGTGATTAAATTCAGTAAACCCTCCTCTTCCAGAAGACGCATTGCTTGCCACACTCGGTCGTCCTCCATAGTGAGGTAGGGTTAACCGACTGACCAGCAACAGATACGCAACAACTCCTAAAACTATTTACTGGCTCTGACTACTGGGACACCTCTCAAAAGAGAATGAGGTCGACAGCCACAAAATGCCTGCCTATATATATTAGGCTATAACCACAAAAGGGGTGAAGCTCAAAAATAGCCCATCTGTAACCTGGGCTGAACCATTCTCTCAATCACCCCGGGGGGCGGACCTCCTTCCCGTTGGCTGCCCCCAAAACCCATTGGCACTTTGGAAGCTTAAAGTTACTTCAGCCCAAGTGACTCTGCACACAACATGTAAGACCTGCCTATATCATCAAAGGTGATGTAGGAAGCCTGGCCCAAGGGTCATACCCATGGTGACCAAGATCGACTCACTCAAATATCCGTAGCTATGCTGCTCCAAGTGGGAGACCGCTTGGAAGAATACAAAACAAGGGACTCTCCCACCCTCCATGATGTTGATTTACTCTACTTATTTGCCTATTCCTGTTCTGTTATGGTGTGATGCTGCTACATATGACCCTGTGATTCCGTTGGGAATATACGTTAGATCCATATCTGCCATAGATGACGAGCCTACGTGCCTTTGCTATAGAATCATTGATTCTTCATGCAATTCAAGAAGAAATAAGGGAGATGAAAAACGCACAAGAAAAGGGCCCGTAGAGGTGTCAAGAGTCAGCTCAGTACTATCAGTGACAACATTCAGGCATATCAGCGTATATCAGATGTAGAAGATGTCCAGAACATTTCTGAATCATTTCAAGTGAATGCATGTCATTACCTTAACACATAAGCACCATCCCAAAGCTTATTCAGCACCTTCTATGCTGACGTCTTCTGGAGATGTTCGAACAAATATGAAACATTTAGACAATAAGACTTTCTCCCAGTGAAGAAACCACATGAGATAGATAATTGTTGCAATCTTACATCTGCAAGTGCAAGTTCAGCACTAGCAAGGCAACTACTGCAGTGGACAAAAAACATTGTGTCATCAGCTTACTGTGTTCTGTGAAGCCTGTGGGGAGAGGATGCAGGGCCGGACTGGCTACCGGGCGTTTTGGCATGCTGCCGAGCTGGGGGCTGATGTCCCTGCGGTGGGGGCTAATTTCGTTGATGGAGACCTGCGTGTGCTACGAAATAAACAAAGCAAAACGAATTTCGTTCAGCACACGCAGGTCCCCATCAACGAAATCAGCCCCCAGCTCGGCAGCATGCCAAAACGCCCAGTAGCCAGTCCGGCCCTGAGAGGATGTATGCGATTGAGTGACAGTGATGGCATACATCTAGTTCAAAATAGAGGGCCATATTCTCAAGAATGGCGATAACATAAGGGGCTTTATCGCCGTTCTAGAGAATATGGCCCAGAGTTTTATACATACATGTGGCCTAACTAAAACACATTAATTACTTCACTTATATACATCATATGAAATTCGAATCAATTGCAACTATATTATTCCAGTCTATTTATGCGAAATCACATGTAAAATTTCATATCAGAAGTTATTAGTGCACAAACATATACACAGAAACATGGATTACAGAAGACTCAATCCTTGACGTTGCCGCCATTCCCGTTGAATGTTAGATATTAAATCAGAATGGAGTGAATGATGGGAAAGGCGGTGGAGTCACCAGACACACCGTGGTCTCCGCTCTCGAAAGGGATCAAATTCTCAATACTGATATCTTGTTATTGAGGATTGATTTTGTAATAGTTTGTGTACATGTGTATCATGTACACATTATATTGCGGACTTTCAAAACCAATTTTTCGAGGCAATATGTTCATTATTGATTAACTCCTCTCAAATGCTGATAATTGGAGCTTTTAATTATTGGGCCAATGACTTAACGGCTGGCTCCAAGAGAGACTTTATGGAACTGATGTCATCATTAAATCTTCTTCTGGACATCCAATCTCAACATCTTCAATTTAAACATCTCTGTGTGTATTTGGTCAGAACATTTTTTGATTAGGTTTGACCTACCATTTGCGGAAGGAAGACAAATGGACCAAACTGAATTCAGAACAACCCACAGATTGCAGCACATTAACTCTGAAGCTATGCTAGCAACGCTTCAAAATACATTACCTAAAATGAGTACTTGAGGAGACGAAGCGGAAAGGGAATTTATATCCTGGCTAAATAAAGCAGGCAATTTACATGCATCGCAAAAAGAGCTATGTAGAAAACAAAATTGCTAAACGTGCTGCTTGGTCCTCCAAGAATTAATAGAAGTCAAAATTCAACTTCGCCATCTTGAAAGAAAATGGCTGCAGGATTGAAATGAAGGAAATAAAAACAAATTCAAATCAGGCATGACAGGCTACACATGTGAGGATGAAAACACGGCTTACCACTCTATCAAAATTGTAGAAGCACCAAATACACAGAAAGAGGCTTTTAAAATCATGAAGAAATTCCCATAATTTGAAAGAGTCTCTCGAAGACTGATTCCTAGTAAGAATTGTGCAAAAAATAAAATGGTTCCTTTATGTATAAAATAATATCAATTAGAGAAAGTATTGTTGTTAAACCTAAACAAGCAAATGCACCAACAATGAAATCAATCACTCTAGTCCACAGGTCTTCAAACTGTGGAACACGACTTTTTAGGGGTACGTCGCTGTGTTCCAAGAGGGGGGGGGGGCCGCAAATGCCCAGTGGTGTAGCGCAAAGTGACATGCCCCCCCCCTCCTGCAGAATGGGATGAGGGGCCCCTGAGTCTCATAAATATTCATTGGCCTTCAGCTGAGTTGGGGTCCCTCAGAAGGGCTGAGAGCCAGCTAGAGGGAGGTGGGCTTTTCTGCACTGCTGGGGCTGCAGGTACCAGCGTTACACCCCTGCAAATGCTTCTACAAGTACTTGTAATTGAAGATGGACTGAAAGCGCATCCTTCTTTATTTGTGACATATGCAGGCTATTTTTATTTACAGAAGCTGAAACGCGTAAACAAAGGATCGGAACTGTGATCCTGAGCGCCGTGGAGGTGGGTGGGGTCAGTGATTTGGTGGCAGTTTAACAAACGTGGCAAAAATAACAAAATATTCTGTAACTATTTTTTTGTTTTTTCTCTTTCAGGTTAATGCATATAAACTAAGGCACATACTCTAATTGAAACATAAATGCAAGTTAAACTAATTTATCGGATTATGAAGCCTCATTTGGTTAATGAGATCACTGCAGATGTCTGTGCGTGTGTGACCAGAGAGTCACAGATTTGAATACTGGTTAGTGCAGTGAGAAATAGTGGCACATATCTTTATAGTGCCACAAAGTCCCAGTATGTAACAGAAAACACTGTGAATAAATGTCATTATTTAAAAATTGCATTACACACAATATAAGATAGGCTGTTGCAAAATAGTTTAGTGTTGTGAGATAAAACAATTGCTTTCAAAGTATATATTATAGCAAAACGTAAACAGACTGTAGCTAGTGCGAGCATTTCAGCTGATAACCTCTCAAAAAGAATATATCATTGTCACCATCAAGTTCCAAGTGTCTCCATCGATTAAAGTTTATAAGGGCTCCCAAACTGCCTCTGCATTTAGTGATTAACCAATTGCACGCATTTACATTTGTTTCAGGTAGCAGGCACTCTGGTGAGAAGGCCTGTTTCTTTAGCTCTCTGTCCCTTTCTCGTCTTCACAAAACAAGAGACACACAAAACACCCTCTTAATTTTCACCCAGAGGAACCTCAAGGTCTGCATTATCCATCCAAGTGCAGTTGTTTTCTGACAGAAAGTATGAGAACTGATTCTCTGGAGGCACCGCTGGGCAGGATGTGATTCTGGATTAAGTCAGAGGTACATTTTATGGGATCTTGTCCAACCTCCTCTTTCCGAGAGGCCTTTAAAGCGTAGATTCGAGTGCCTGGAGCGATTCTCAAACTCATCAAGCTTTTTTTGAATTTCAGTGAATTCACTGGGGGAAGGACTTATTGTCTAAATGTTTCATATTTGTTCGAACATCTTCAGATGACGTTAGCATAGAGACTGCTGAATACGTTTTGGGATGGTGCTTATGTGTTAAGGTAATGACGTGTATTATTCTTGTTTTCTGATTTGCTTAAAGAAATGATATTTTTGCTCACACCATAATGGTTCTGCAGCTTTCCTAATTCACTATGCAAGAATTTTGAATTAGAACCTCTTGATTTTGGGGGTGAGCCAGAGGTTTTCCTGAGCTTTCCTTTGCTGCTAGGAATGCTGCCCGATTTTCTTATAATTTTGCAACTCATTAAGACTTAGGATACTTTCTGATTTTATTTCATGCTCTGTATAACTTTGCATCTGAGAGCCTTTATGTAATTGCCTCTGTACTGCTTTATTAGAATTTTTGAAATAAAACCCTTTAACTCTTCATTGATCCAAAACTTAGTTATTGAGAGGACCCTATTATTTAATAAACAGGTTTTACTCTGCTAATTGATGTTTGGGGATGTGCCTTAATGCTGGGCCACATTGCCTCATGAAATTGGGGCTGAATGCCGTTACCGATCCAGTAAACTGTGAGAGAATCGATAGAGGCAAATATTCTGGTGTCCACATTTTGAGGTACGGTTTTGCTCTCACACATACTATGAATTGTTCAGTATTTCCAGATCTGGAATTGGTGGGTCTCCCACACACTGGACCCAAGTTTTACTGGGTGCACATGCGTACCCAGTAAAACCCACAGACCAGCGGTCAGGGTGTAGGAATGGGAACAGCCGACCCCTTTCATGACCCGTTTTAGCACCATGGAGAGAGCACACTACGCTTTCCCTATACAGGCCAGAGCCTGCCATTGCTTAGACATGTTATTCACACACGATGGCATCCACCCCATAATCGGCAGCAGCCCCAGCTGACATTTACAGCAGGTGGTAAATGTAAGCAAAAAAAAGTCCCTGAATCAGAGAAAACATGTTGAGTCTTACTCAGTTAACCCTAGTCCACACAGTTATTCCCCATTCCCAGGGCAATAACTCATAATGGCCTGATACAGCAGCAGTAATACTGGCCAGAATCAGAGATTCCAGCCTCCAGATGTCCTCACATCTAAATAATCCAGCCAACTCATAGTGAGGGCTTATGACTAATCACAAGAAGCCAACATGAAGCACACATCTTCAGGATGACCTAACTCACATGAAAGATCTCAAATCTACAGATAGAAAACTTATCACTACAAGAAAAGCCTCTTTTAATAAATCAAACATCCAGTAATCCACCAACCGGAAGAGAGTTCTCTTCAGTGATATAATGGGTTGCTTTAACTACCAGACACATCAGGATCATACTAAATTGAAAAAAGTGATGGCATGTGCAGGAAAGTCATCCTTCTTGCCCTGATCACTCCCATTTGTTTGACTGATACTGGTGATTACTGATGCTGAAAGTGCCATTGGCTCTGCTAACCAGGCCCAGGGCAGTGCTCTGTCCTTAAAAGGTGTATATGCTATTTGGAGGCCAGGTCGAATAAAAGTTCCCACCAAATTATTACATGTTCTGAGTGATAGATGAAACATTGCTGTTCCCAGCGTCCGCAGACGACGGTCACAGAGGCACACCTCGGAGCAAATTGATAGAGCAAGTATGTTCCCATCCACCCCCCACAGCAACAACTGAGGGAGTAAATACAGTAACTTGATGTTCTGAGAGCCTAGATCCAAACCACCAAGCGCAGAGGCAACCCAGGGAAGTTCATTGAGCGCGGCCAGGAGCAGAGGTATCTGCAAGGGACAGCTGCACAGATGGGCCTTCAGCGGGTCCACCAGTACGCGTATATCCAAAGGCAGAGGCAGTGGAACACAGGCTGTATGCAATGAAGCCGTACAGGCCAACATGACAGGAACCAATGCTCATCCAGTTCTCGAAGCAAAGGTGCGCCAAAGAAATGCCATGCCAGCTCTATTTGATCTCGAACTGGTACATCCATTGCGGAGCAAAAATATTAAAAGCAATAGCCCTGCAACTAGGAGCAGGACAAGCAGAAGACCTCCAAAGACGCATCCGAGGACGGAGTGGATAAAGGATGGAATAACTCTAAACAGCCGTTTGGAAGGTGCTGATCAACCCAGACCCAGTGCTCCTAGAAAACCCTAAAATTCCAGTCATTCTGGACATGTTAAAATACGATGGACAAGCTCCCCAAAATGTTGTGGAAAGTTGGTATGGAGAAAGTTGGTACAGAGAAGCGTCTGTATCTCCAAAGAGGAATGCGCACCTGAAGATCAAACGTCTCCTTGGCCAAAGTTAAAGCCACATCTTTGCTTTCAGTTTGCTCAGGGCATCAAAACGCACGTTGGTAAGATTAATTAAAGGCCACAGCGTATCCTCCCTAACTACATGGGCAGGTGGAAACAGAACTTGTGTACAGCATGTAACAATGGAATATACGGTCACCACATAAGCAACCCTTGGCTTCATCCTGCAGCAACTTTGACTGCTCAACATCAGTTAACTCCCATTTGAGAGTAATGTGAAAGTCGAACATATCATGGCCACCGGTGACCCTTTCAAGTAGCATGACAAGTTCACCACAGACGCATTAAGCCCATGCTGTTTAACATCTATGTAGCCCCTCTAGCTACCATTTCTAGATCCTTTGGATTTGAAATTGTATCATATGTGGATGATACTCAACTTGTCATCTCCTTGTGGATGACCTGGAAAGGATCAAAGATCAGTTGTCAAATGGTATGAAAGCTATTGCAGACTGGATGGCCACCAACTGTCTGCAATTCAATACAGAGAAAACTGAGATTATGCTATTTGGAAAGGCACCGCAGATTTGGACCTCCGAATGGTGCGCTATAGAATTAGGCATTGCTCCTAAACCCAAACGGGTAGTGAAGAATCTTGCCCTTAAAATAGATCAGTCTCTGCCCATGAAAGACCGGTCATTGCCACCAGCGGCAGTTGCTTCAACATGATGCGTCTGTTGAAGAAAGCTTTCTCCTATCTTCCTCTTTCTGTTAGGAAAACCCTTGTTCAGTCCTTGATTATTAGCAAATTGGACCACGGCAATGCCTTACTTGCACAGCCAATGAGTCCTTAATGTCCAAACTGCAAGCGGTCCAATACACTACCGCACAACTTGTGTGTAATCTTCCTTCCCACTCCTCAGCTGAACCTTTACTGAAAGCCTCACATTGGCTACCCATTAGGAAAAGGACAATTTTTTTAATTTGTTGCCTTACGCTTAAGTCACTCATAGGAAACTGGCCTAGCTACCTATGTCTGAAACTGAATTACCACTGTCCAGTTAGGGATCTGCGCTCCATGGACAAAGCCCTGCTTATCGTTCCTTGTGTCCGATTGACTAGATGTGGGGAAGGTCTTTCTCTTACCTGGCCCCATATTATTGGAATGCTTTGCCCTATCATATTCACATCTGTCCTGATTACATCAAATTCAGAAAACTGCTTAAAACAATCTTATTTTAAAACTCTGTGTTAGGTTTTGCCTGTGTTTATTGTTAGTGCCGAGATACCTCTTCGGAGGTGATTCGCACGCTTTAGTAAACTGAATTAACATAACATAACATTGCATGCTCTGTGCAACAAAACGTCCTTGCCTACTAGGGACCCACTTAAAGTATTCTTGCAGTCAGAGCCACTTAGAAAATCTTCAGTATCCTTATTCCGACACTGGAATGTGAAAGGAAGCTATCATTGTTCATGTATATACCCTTCACCCAATGCTTCACATCTGCCCACTTGATGGTGTTGTAGACAGTACTGAATGTAGAAAGTCAAGATTGATAGTGTAAAGTACCCATGGATTATCCAATCCGAAAACACCATCTCAGCAACGGTACAGGGTAATTTCTCCAGTCTTTCAATATGTAACATAATGTATTAAGAATCCTTACGTGCCATAGCTATCTGTTGTTCTGAAAGGTCGTATTGTGAAAACATAGTCGTGATGTTTATGTGTTGCCATGGCACCTGGCCATATCGTAATGTATTTAGTGTCCAGCTTAAAAATAGAATTGACATAAATTGGGACTGCCCATGTTGTAATGCAGCACATCCAATGTGGACGAAACAATGTTACCTAAGGAGTAAAACCTAGACAATAGGGTAGTCATACCATTGTCTACTACTGCAAGAGCCTGTTCTCCTGTTCTAAATTGGCCCTATCAATCTCACGCAGCTTTTCAGCAGCCTCTTGTTGAGATATTTTCCATATTTCATTATAGACGACAGAAAGGAAGCACTTTTTACGTGGTTCCCAAAGTGCCCATTAAAAAGTCTTGTAAATCCTGGTCATCAGATAGAAGGGAAGGGAAGTGTGCTGTTGTACATGAGACAGTGTCAAGGCTTTTAGCCAATCAAGGCACAACTTGCCAACACGGTAAGTTGCTACCACCCCCGAATGCTCACTCTGCACATATCGCATGTCAGGCCTATTGGCTATAAATCCCTTGCTGTTACCTAGGAATCTATTCTGATGTTTGTTGGTGTCTAGTGGACAGTCTAACCATCCCTTCCAATTGGGATCTGATGAGTTATGCTTACTTTTATGCAGCATATTGTTAATAGTGTTTTCATCATATGGTGTTAATTGCTGCCAGTTGTCAAATCGTGTAAGAGCGGGTACCCGTGGTGTGTTCAAATCCTTGATCTTGGCCAAGCCAAAGCACGTTAGCTATTGCACAGTTTTGTTCAGAAAAATCATTTGTTGCGGTACTAAACAGGCCCTAAATAAAGCTCAGTTTCCTGATCCTGCCAATCTTTAGTCCCCAGGTAGATTTTACATCTACTGTATCCTCCAAAAGTCGAAACCTTGTACAGAGAGCTGGGAAAGGAAAGAAGCAGAGTAATTAGCTAGGTGTCAGTTAAAATATTTTTCTTTGCAGGTTACAGTGCAAGCCTATAGTAAAATGAGGCTGGATCAGACGTGTCATAACCAGAAAATAGTCACACTTCTGTGCAAATGCTTTTGATCTACCCCTTGGTTCTGTAGGGCAATGCTCCCATTGTGTAAAGTTAAACACTTCATGACGTGTGCTAGCCTTGTGTAGAAAATGATGACCATAATGTTGAAAACAGAACATCTCATCAAAATTAGCTGTACAATCATATAACTCATTAGAAGGAAATACAGTTGAATGTTCCAGATCTTCTAACATTTCATACACCATATCAATGTACCGATCTTCAGAAATAGTACTAGGGGTGATAATATAATTTAAGGAAATTTTAAACAAATGAGGAATTTGCAAGAGTTCAGTGAGACCATACACATCAAACGATACCTTGTCCCATACAATCCCATCCAGAATTGAAACAGCTGAAATGTTCATCAGGCACAAGTCTCTTTGCTCACAGTGTGATGATGCGTGTGGTTTCAGAACCAAATTGACTATGTATACAGCAGAGCGTTCTGGGACAAAATGTCTGTTCAGGAGAAGGAAGAACACAGTCACAAAACCAATCCAAAGAACTAGGAAAAGTAATGCAATTGCAATCCAAAGGTGTAAACATGGAGAAACAAAGTATGTTCTCTTCAGCCAAAGATGGAAGACATGCACCTTTAGCTCAAAGGGCAGGGGCGGCGGTGGTGCTTCCGATGCATAGGAAGAGAAATCCTCAAAGTCAATGAAGTAACCAGAAGTTATCCGGTCTACCGGTCTATCTTGAGCAGCTCAGCAAGATGGTTTGAATTAGATGAAGACTCGATCTGTGGTACATTGACGGAGACCTTGTTCTTTTCAGGATTCTGATTTGAAATCTGTGTTTCTGTACTTGTTGACTGCACAGTTGTCATTGTTTTTGAAACAGGTAGAAGACATACTTCATTGTTGTTTATTGATGTCTCTTGTTGAAGAGAACATGCTCCATTTGTAAGTAAAGCTTCCATCTGAACCTCCTGTATGGAGATTGGTAGCTGCCCAGGAGTCCACGCGGCTTACTGTTGAGAATCGGCCACATAGTGTGGTTTGATCAATCAATAGAGACAAATCATTTGTCTCGTCATCCGGCAAGGGGCGGGAGAAGTACTGTTTGTGTACCTTCAACTGCCAGGACAGGCACAGGTGCTCTGTAAGATGGCCCAAATTCTTTCTTGTCCACAATCTTTTCTGTAACTAGATCCCCAACCTTTAGGATCCAGCCGGTCCTTGCTAGAACAACCTTTACTTCACCAGTGGTGGTAAGTTTTACTTGGACATTGCTTTGTTCCTCCCGGAAATTAGTCAATTCCTCTAAAACAGTCAAACATTCATTTATGTGAAATGGTGTTTCCGCCGCCATTGTGCTGGCATTATCGAGATCTGGGACCCAAATCTTAACCCCAAACAGGATCTCATAAGGAGTCCCACCACCCAGGAATTTTCTTAGCATATTGTTCAAAGCTCTCTGTAACCCATATAGGTGATGGACCCAACTACGAACCGAGCCTAATACTGTTGCTGTTTGAGACTGCTTTAAGTTCCTGTTTTTCCTGTCCACAACTGCGTTTCCCTCAGGATGGTATAGAGACGAGAAACGCAGGGTCACACCTAAAAGTCCCATGGCCTCTTTGTAAGCCCGAGAGCTAAATGGCGGACCCTGATCAGAATGTAGTGTGCCCACTGCGTGTGTCCCGATAAAGACTCGCAGATCCTTTATAACAGTTCGGGCGTCAGCTGATCGCTGTGGCCATACCCACAGTAATTGACAGCAGGCATCCACTGCCACCAGGGTATACTTGTAAGCCCTACCAGTTGATAGGGAGCTGCAATGGTCTAAATAAACACAAGCCAAGGGCTTGTTAGAAATCAAAAGAGGTGTCTGGGGTGGACGTGCCACATTGGAACCCTTCATCTGCTGACAGATGTAGCATCTCGGGACAAAGTCCTTGGTCTGTTTGTAAAGACCCGGCCACCAATAGCACTGCTGCATTAGTGGCATTGTAGCAGCCACCCCTGTGTGTGCAGAAGCCAGACCCTCATGTGCAGCCAGAATTATGCTAGTCTGCAATCACTGTTTGGTATCACTCTGTCCCCCACTCCTGGAACCTGTATTTTGTGCATCTAACTTGTAGGAGTACTTGAGTGGAAAGCCTTCCGGCAGGTAGGTGTCATTGCTTGCAGCATTGATGGCCAGCATGATGTCTCTGTCTATTCTTGTACTTGAACAAGTGACTGCAGCAACTGTGGCAGTGAGAACTGTCACATTTGTGGCCTCATCAGCCAATGAATTCCCTGCAAAATGCTTTGCTATGCGGCTTTGTAAAGTGTGTCAACTCCAATACGTTGATGACTCATTGTATGAATGACCTGAGCCTGTGTCAAGCATTCTTTCAGCTGCGCCACCTGTTCCCAAAGCAACTTGTGCTTCATTGTGCAGCCTTTCGAATCCCTGAATCCATTCTGACTTCAATAATGAATCGACACATTATATGGCTGTACACAATAATATGAATCACACGCAATAAGTGTGAGGAATCCAGCATCCGTATTCTGTAGAGCCAGTACCAGAGCCTTAAGTTCTGCCAGCTGTGCCGCCCAATCACCTAGTGACTGCGTGTAGGTTTTTTCAGGATGGAAAGTTCCATCATGCATACTCCCTTTTACGACTGTGCAGGTGGATGAATATTGGTATTTGGTCCCTACATCAGGCCGAGCAGAACCATCAGTATAAATGATGTAGTCCTACTGATCTAGTGGCATAATTTCATTAGGCAGAGGATATTCTTGTTAGTACTGGAGAAATGCTTGTGCTTGTAGTGTTGGGTCAAATCTGTAGTCTACATCTGTTGCAGTGAGGGAATTTGCCCATTGCATCCATCTTGGATGTAAAGCTTTAGCATTCGGAACGCTTGCTCTGGTAACCGTTTCGAATGTTGGTACCGGGGTAATGACAATAATTTGTTTCCCTTGAGCCAGTGCACACTCTCTCATTACAGCAGTCTGAACTGCTGTCAGTATTGTTTCAGTGGGTGCAAAACTCATTTCTGTATTGGTATAGAGATGCGATTTATATGCAATCAGCACTGTGTCACCTTCATTGAACGTGATGTGTGTGTATCCTGATGTACCCACGATTACATGGATAACCAGGTTTGTTGTGTTTAAACGTGTGTGCAAATGTTTGGAAGCTATCATGTCAGCTTCAACGGAACATAAAGTTTCTGTGTGTTCTTGTGTCCAATGTGTACTTGAAAAGTCTGAACAGATTAAGCCGTAGAATGGTTTTACCCATTCTGCGTAATCTTGAATGTATGTTCTTCCAAAATTTTGAAATCCTAATATCGATTGTAATCTTTTCAGAGTAGTTGGAGGTAGGAGCAATGCCCATTTTTCTATAAAATGGGTTGCCAGGCTCTTGCCCTCACTTGACAGCTCGTATCTTGAAAATAGGACACTAAGGTGGGCGATTTTTGATTTTCTAGAATGTAATCTATAGCCCATGTGAGCAAACCCCAGAATTAAGCGGTCCACTCTCGTCAAGTGTTCTATAAGGTCATCGTTCATTAAATATATGTCATCGACATATCACAATGCCTAATCATCAACATTTTCAAGTACTTCTGTGACTCTGGCTGAGAACAGCCCAGGGCTATTCTTATACCCTTGAGGTAAATGGCAGAACTGTTTCTGAGAACCTAGCACGGTGAAGGTTGTCAAATACCTGCTTCCAGGTGCTATATTGTGGCAGAAAAATCAATTCGAGATATCTAGTGCTGTTTTGTGTTTTTTCCGCACAATGTTATTCATTAGTGCGGCACTGTGTGCATTTCGTACTGCAAATGTGCGAGTAGCTGAGATTAGGTGTCTGTAATTTAATACTAGACTATATGATTGATCTGGTTTCATTACCGGACACAGAGGATTATTCATTAAAGAGCTGCAACTTTCAATCACACCTTGATATTCAAGTTGCTCTAGGATTTCCCTAACTTGTTGTTTTGCTTCATTCTTTATTGGATATTGTCTTTGAGGTTGTGGGGTTGTCGTCAATGGAATGCCATGATAAGGTGAACCATCATCCCACCCCACATGGTTGTGGTATAACGCAGGAGACAGTGTCAGGAGCCTGGCGTATGAATGTTTAATTGGTTCTGGAACAAAGTCATAAAAGGCTGGTAAAATCACTGTTTCCCCCTTTGGGCAGTCCATTACGAAGTCAGGTGGCCAGCTTTTTTCACCAGTAGAATGTCATAACCTTGAGTGAGTTCCTCCCTAAAGAGGACATTAATAAATCTGGGCACGTCCCCCTCCACCCTTAGTTGAACTTTGTATAAACAATGTGGAACACCTACCCTGGTATCCGGTGTTTCCACCATGATATACTCAATCAGGGTACTCCCACCAGACAATCCATCATCTTCTGCCACGCTGTCCAGTGGTAAACTCGA
This sequence comes from Calotriton arnoldi, assembly GCA_963921515.1. Taxonomy (NCBI): domain Eukaryota; kingdom Metazoa; phylum Chordata; class Amphibia; order Caudata; family Salamandridae; genus Calotriton; species Calotriton arnoldi. The sequence goes on along the minus strand of CAWUFW010014164.1, from coordinate 126,790 downwards.
AATGTCCCAGTACCCCGTCCTCCATGATGTATGCTGTGTTATGTTAACATTCATGTAGCTATGTCATATAATTGCGATTGCAAGTGTGTATGTGCCCAGCTTCTGTAATGTAGTGTAGGCTTAAGTTAACATCTGAGACGCCATTTTCCCCCTTAAGTCACCATGTTACACTGTGAGCAATCCCCGGCCTCTGTGCCCCCGCTCTCTGCTTGAATCAGCAGAAGCTGCTGTTCAGAAAGTTCCCATATCTTATCCAAGGTCGGAACCCAGATGCACGAAGAGAATAGTTTATTCAGCTCTGCATTCCTATCATTGGACATTGTTATGATCCCACATCAGAGAGAGCTGAGACCGAGTAAGATGGCCTTGGGAGCCTGATAACGTGTACCCATTCTGCAGGTGGTAGCTCATCCCTCAGTGCCTCCATTGTTCAGTCTTTCTGCCCAAGCAGTATTTTTCCATCAGGGGCGGGGTTTTGAGAAGTGTTGGAAGGCTTATTTTGTGTTACCTGATGTTTGGAAGTCAGTCCCCTCGGTAGCATCTAAGGAGGCTAGTCAGACTGGACTCTGCTGCAGCGCATTTTGCAATAAAATAACTTGGTTTGTATTCTCTACTGCGTCACCGACTCTTCATTTCTTGGAAGGCTAAGAGGAGGTCGTGAGTGACCCGGATGGCCCTAATCGGGTCACTTCCTTCAGTTGGCGCCCGAACAGGGACCCCACCAGGTGACCCATCCTCGCCCACGACCGGGTGTGGAGGCCGGAGTCGCGTCCGGTCGGATGGGCGGATCGGGGTACCCCACACGATCGAGCCTAGTTCTCGCAGTGGTCATCCCGGCTGGGGTCCTGAAAAGGCAAAACCCTTGGATCTGACTGTTTGGTCCGAAGAGTCGGCAGTGGAGAATAACTTTGCTTGACCTGTTGTCACCAGGTGAGTTTGTCTTGTCTCTTGGTAAATATGGCGCCATCTTGAATAGTCTTGAATATGGTCTGAGGACCATTCTTAGCTTGTCTGTGGACCCTTGAGGTACAGAGTGTTGCGAACGCTCTGCCAGGCCACCTGCTGAATTTGGTTTACTCTTGAAAAGGCCTGGGGCTAGAGTCTGCCTTCTTGTTTTGGTACAGTCTTCGGACTGTCTTGTTTTGGAACAGTCTTCGACTGTCTTGTTTTGGATTCCCTTTGTTTGGTGTGTTGTTTGGTTCATGTGAGTAGTGTATGTGTCTGCTATTGAGATGCCTTCTTTTAGTAAATTGTGGTGTGCGGGGTGCCGCTGTTGCTCTGCCGAAGCTCGGCTGGAGGAGAGGCAACCTGCGCCTCCGGAAGTCACCCCGAACTTTGACATGTACGTGAAGCACGGCCTTGGCCCTATTATGTTTAGTACATTATGGCACAAATATACGAGGGACAATGCCGAGCTTCAGTGGAGCAAGACCACTGACTCATTGTCAGTGAAATTGCTCTCCCACCCTCGCAGCTCCACCATTAAGTGAGGCCTGCCCCTGCCCCTGCACTCTCGAGTGTTGGTGATCGAGGCCCTCCTCCACCCGCAGGTTTCCCTGCGCCTCCTCCCTGGTGGTCCAGTGGACCTCTGTTTCCTTCCTCTCACTCTGCTCTTTCACTCGTTTTCCCTCGTTTTTCTACCCTTTTTTATCTTACACCTTTCTGCACTTTTCTGCATCTCTGCTCTTTTGTGCCTTATTTCTGCTCATTTTTCCTTCCTCTCGCTCTGCTCTTTGACTCGTTTTCACTCATTTTTCTACCCTCTTTTAGCTTTCACCTTTCTGCACTTTTCTGCATCTCTGCTCTTTTGTGTCTTATTTCTGCTTATTTTCCCTTTTTTCTTTATCCCTTATTTCCTCCCTTTACCTTTCCCCGCTGCTGCTGCCCCAGCGGCCCCTCCCCCCCAGCGTGACCGGCCCAATCCAGCTCCCCTCCCCGCCTCCCAGCTGTCCAGCCCTCCCCGACCCCTACTTAATGGCGGCCGCTGCGGGGACAGGCGAGCAAGACCACTGACTCATTGTCAGTGAAATGCTCTCCCACCCTCGCAGCTCCACCATTAAGTGAGGCCTGCCCCTGCACTCTCGAGTGTTGGTGATCGAGGCCCTCCTCCACCCGCAGGTTTCCCTGCGCCTCATCCCTGGTGGTCCAGTGGACCTCTGTTTCCTTCCTCTCACTCTGCTCTTTCACTCGTATTCACTCGTTTTTCTGACCTTTTTTATCTTTCACCTTTCTGCACTTTTCTGCATCTCTGCTCTTTTGTGCCTTATTTCTGCTCATTTTCCCTTCCTCTCGCTCTGCTCTTTCACTCGTTTTCACTCGTTTTTCTACCCTCTTTTAGCTTTCACCTTTCTGCACTTTTCTGCATCTCTGCTCTTTTGTGCCTTATTTCTGCTTATTTTCCCTTTTTCTTTATCCCTTATTTCCTCCCTTTACCTTTCCCCGCCGCTGCTGCCCCCGCGGCCCCCCCACGCGACCGGCCCAATCCAGCTCCCCTCCCCGCCTCCCAGCTGTCCAGCCCCCCCGACCCCTACTTAATGGCGGCTGCTGGGGGGGCAGGCGAGCAAGACCACTGACTCATTGTCAGTGAAATTGCTCTCCCACCCTCGCAGCTCCACCATTAAGTGAGGCCTGCCCCTGCACTCTTGAGTGTTGGTGATCGAGGCCCTCCTCCACCCACAGGTTTCCCTGCGCCTCATCCCTGGTGGTCCAGTGGACCTCTGTTTCCTTCCTCTCACTCTGCTCTTTCACTCGTTTTCACTCGTTTTTCTACCCTTTTTTATCTTTCACCTTTCTGCACTTTTCAGCATCTCTGCTCTTTTGTGCCTTATTTCTGCTCATTTTCCCTTCCTCTCGCTCTGCTCTTTCACTCGTTTTCACTCGTTTTTCTACCCTCTTTTAGCTTTCCCCTTTCTGCACTTTTCTGCATCTCTGCTTGTTTGTGCCTTATTTCTGCTTATTTTCCCTTTTTTCTTTATCCCTTATTTCCTCCCTTTACCTTTCCCCGCCGCTGCTGCCCCCGCGGCCCCTCCCCCCAGCGCGACCGGCCCAATCCAGCTCCCCTCCCCGCTCCCGCCTCCCAGCTGTCCAGCCCTCCCCGACCCCTACTTAATGGCGGCTGCTGCGGGGACAGGCGAGCAAGACCACTGACTCATTGTCAGTGAAATTGCTCTCCCACCCTCGCAGCTCCACCATTAAGTGAGGCCTGCCCCTGCCCCTGCACTCTCGAGTGTTGGTGATCGAGGCCCTCCTCCACCCACAGGTTTCCATGCGCCTCATCCCTGGTGGTCCAGTGGACCACTGTTTCCATCCTCTCACTCTGCTCTTTCACTCGTTTTCACTCGTTTTTCTACCCTTTTTTATCTTTCACCTTTCTGCACTTTTCTGCATCTCTGCTCTTTTGTGCCTTATTTCTGCTCATTTTCCCTTTTTTCTTTATCCATTATTTCCTCCCTTTACCTTTCCCCGCCGCTGCTGCCCCCGTGGCCCCACCCCCCCAGCGCAACCGGCCCAATCCAGCTCCCCTCCCCGCTCCGCCTCCCAGCTGTCCAGCCCTCCCCGACCCCTATTTAACGGCGGCTGCTGCGGGGACAGGCGAGCAAGACCACTGACTCATTGTCAGTGAAATTGCTCTCCCACCCTCGCAGCTCCACCATTACGTGAGGCCTGCCCCTGCCCTCTCGAGTGTTGGTGATCGAGGCCCTCCTCCACCCACAGATTTCCCTGCGCCTCATCCCTGGTGGTCCAGTGGACCTCTGTTTCCTTCCTCTCACTCTGCTCTTTCACTCGTTTTCACTCGTTTTTCTACCTTTTTTTATCTTTCACCTTTCTGCACTTTTCTGCATCTCTGCTCTTTTGTGCCATATTTCTGCTCATTTTCCCTTCCTCTCGCTTTGCTCTTTCACTCGTTTTCACTCGTTTTTCTACCCTCTTTTAGCTTTCACCTTTCTGCACTTTTCTGCATTTCTGCTCTTTTGTGCCTTATTTCTGCTTATTTTCCCTTTTTTCTTTATCCCTTATTTCCTCCCTTTACCTTTCCCCACCGCTGCTGCCCCCGCGGCCCCTCCCCCCGCGCGACCGGCCCAATCCAGCTCCCCTCCCAGCTGTCCAGCCCTCCCCGACCCCTACTTAATGGTGGCCGCTGTGCGGCCGCGGGCTTCGGGCGCGCCGCTGGCGCGCCGAAGGCTTCTCAAAGGCAAGTCCGTCTGCGCCCGTCCGTGACATGACAGCGCCAGGAACCCTGGACCTCCGCCCCGCCAACGCTACGACCCAGCAGCACTCCACACACTCAACCCAGGCCGCAACAACAACTGCAAGCTAGCATCACCAGCCGACACCCACGGACCCTTCAACTGTCAACGCTGCCAGCACACCTGCAGCACCGCCAAGAACACGGATCCAGCACAACCCGCCCACAAGAACACAACCGAACCGAAGACCCTGCAATGCATCCTCCTCAACGTCCGATCCCTCCACAAACAAGCCACCGAAATCTGGGACCTCCTCGACAGCACCACCCCGGACGTAGCGTTCTTCACCGAAACCTGGACCAACACAACCTCGGGACCGGACATCGCCATCTCCATCCCCCAAGGATACAAGATCTCCAGGAAGGACCGCCGCACCCACCCAGGAGGAGGAATCGCCATCGTCCACAAATCCAGCCTCCGCCAGAGCACACTCCCCGACGAGCCCACAGAACTGATGGAACATCTTCACTTCAAGATACTGGCCAGCCCCACCGACACCCTCCGAGGAACCCTCATCTACCGACCCCGCGGACCCTTCGCCAACTCCATCACGGACATTATCTCCCCGCAGGCCATCGCATCCACCAACTACACCCTGCTGGGAGACCTCAACTTCCACCTCGACAACCAACTGGACCCCAACACCACATCCCTCCTGGGCAACCGCCACAACATTGGACTCCGCCAGATCGTGACCGAGCCCACGCACTCAGCAGGACACACCCTCGACCCCCTCTTCACTACAGGAAACTCCATCACCTTCAGCCACACCACCGAACTCCCATGGACCGACCATCGTTGCGACCCACCATCCACAGACACCAGCACCTGCTCCCACGAAGAAACTGGACCAAAATCACCGACGACCAGCTCACCTCCTCACTCAACAACTCCACCCAAACCATCGCGGAAAACGATGACCCCAACACTGCAGCCCGAACCCTGCATAGATGGATCTCGGACAGCACCAACACCATAGCCCCCCTCAAGAAAAACAACAATACCCGCGCCAAGAAAGCCAAATGGTTTACCACCGAACTTCGAGAGTCCAGACGCACATGCCGCCGCCTCGAAAAGGCCTGGAGGAACACCAAATCCACAGAAGCCCACAACAACTTCAGAGCCGCCACCAACGCCCACCATCAACTCATCAGAGAAACGAGGAAAAAGCGATTGAAGACAGAATCTCCACCCACGCGCACAACAGCAAGGAACTCTTCAGCATCATCAAGGAGTTCGCCCAACCCACCAGAGAGTCTACCGACATCCCTCCCTCACAAGACCTCTGCGACAAACTCAGCACCTTTTTCCACCACAAAATGAAGAGCATCTACGACAAATTCGACGAAGACAACCAACACACTGAACCCTCACCAACCACCCCCGACACCCGGAAACCAGCGATTGACGACTGAACAGCCCTCACCACCGAAGACACACTGAAGACAATGAAGTCAATCCACTCAGGGGCCCCCACGGACCCCTGCCCCCACCACATCTTCAACAGAGCCGCCGACACCATCGCACCCATGCTCCGCCACACCATCAACCGCTCCCTGGTGACCGCCTCGTTCCCCGACGACTGGAAACACGCTGAGGTCAACCCCTCCTAAAGAAACCCTCAGCGGACCCCACCGACCTCAAAAACTACAGACCCATCTCCCTGCTCCCGTTCCCAGCGAAAGTCATTGAGAAAGCCATCTACAGCCAACTCACCACATTCTTTGAAGAACACAACATCCTTGACTCCTCCCAATCCGGCTTCAGAAAAAACCACAGTACGGAAACCGCCCTCCTCGCCGCAACAGACGACATCCGCACCCTACTGGACAAAGGAGAAACAGTAGCCCTCATCCTCCTCGACCTATCAGCGGCGTTCGACACAGTCTCCCACCGCACCCTAATACGCAGACTCTACGACGCAGGAATCCAGGACAAGGCCCTCGACTAGATCCGCTCCTTCCTTTCCGGCAGGACGCACCGGGTCAGACCCTTTCCTCTTGGACCCCACACCTACCACCTGCGGAGTCCCCCAGGGCTCCTCCCTCAGCCCGACGCTCTTCAACGTCTACATGGCCCCACTCGCCCCCATCGTCAGAACCTACGGACTCAACATCGTGTCATACGCAGACGACACCCAACTCATCCTCTCCCTATCCAACGAGCCCAACACCACCAGACGCAACTTTCGAGAAGGCATGGAAGCCATCGTCAAATGGATGAAAAACAGCTGCCTACAACTAAACACCAACAAAACAGAAGTACTCATCATGGGCCCAAACCCAGACGCCTGGAGTGACACCTGGTGGCCCCCCGCCCTGGAAACCCACCAACCCCCACGGACCATGCACGCAACCTGGGAATCATCCTGGACTCCGAGCTCAAAATGGACCGCCAGATCAACTCCGTCTCGTCTTCCTGCTTCCACACCCTCCGCCTCCTTCGTAAGTACTTCAAATGGATCCCCCTCGAACAACGAAAGACCGTCACTCACGCCCTGGTCACCAGCAGACTCGACTACGGCAACGCACTCTATGCCGGAATAAACAAAAACCTCACCCGCAAGCTACAGAACATCCAGAACGCCGCCGCAAGACTGGTCCTCAACCTGCCAAAACACTGCCACATCTCCCAGCACCTGCGCGCACTCCACTGGCTCCCCGTCGAGGCGGGAATCACCTTCCAGATGCTCACCCACGCACACAAGGCCCTCCACGGCACCGGCCCAGCATACCTGAACAGCAGATTCAAATTCCACGCACCCCAAAGGACCCTACGATCAGCCCAGCTCTCCTACGCCGTGGTCCCCCGCACCAGAAAGACCAGATCGGGAGGCCGCTCCTTCTCCTTCCTCGCGGCCAACGCATGGAACATCCTTCCGCTCCACCTCAGACAGACAACATCGCTCCCCATCTTCGCAAGAAACCTCAAAACTGGCTCTTCGACAGACCCCCTCCTTGATGGAATGGAACTTGCACCCCCCCACCCCTAGCGCCTTGAGACCCTTACGGGTGAGTAGTCATGCTTTAACAAACCCCTGATTGATTGATTGAGTGGCCACCGAAAGGTACCTTTGATGAACAGAAATTGAATTATCTGCAAGATAAATTATTTGCCAGAAGAAGTAGGCAGTCGATGTTTGAGAGAGGGGCACTGGCGAAGCGAGTGTCCGGACTTGTTGAAGAAGGTTGCAGCCCTCCGAGGTCGGGGTGCCGGTGGACAGGGACGTGGTGAAGGCGATCGTGTTGAGATTCAGGGTGAAGCATCCTCGGGGGGTCCCTCTGACCAGAACTATTTTGATGACCCCCGGGGAAGGCAGTACTATCACGATGATTATGATCTGGACAAGGCGTCAGGGATGTCCTATAACTAGGACAACCAGGGACAGGGTGAGGGACCAGTTCAAATACCTGTAGATTAGCGTGGTCCTTATGTCACGGCGGATTTGCATGGTTCGGCTAAGCGGTTTTTGGTGGATACAAGTGCAATAAATAGCTCTGTTTCACGTTCACTGGTCCCCGGGGCAGCTGTGTCTGGCCATAACAATGTTTTGGTAGGTTTTTCAGGCATACCGGTTGTGAGCGCCATTTCTGAACCCCTTGCTTTAACTATTGGCCAGTTTACTGTGGACTCGCCCTTCTTGTTGACAGCGAATTGTGGAGAAAATTTAATGGGATTAGATCTGTTGAAGAAGTTGCATGCTAAGATTTCCTGTTCTCCAGATGGCATTTATATGACAATAATCTGGCTTCCGTCCCAAACACTCTACTGAGTCTGCACTTCTGGAAATCACCGACATTTTAAAAATGATAGCAGACAGAGGTAGGAAGGCTGTGTTGATCCTACTCGACCTATCCGCCGCGTTTGATACCATATCACACAGCATCCTCCTATCAAGACTCAAATCCAACGGTATCTCGAATACCGTCTTGGAATGGATAAAATCCTTCCTTTCCAAGCGCAGACAAGTCGTGTCCCTGGGAACTTTCTTGTCTGTTGAACGCACCATCACAACCGGGGTGCCTCAAGGGTCCACGCTAAGCCCATTGTTATTCAACATTTACATGACTCCACTCATCTCACTGATCACATCATGCGGGATCGAAGTTACTTCCTACGCAGACGATACCCAAATGATACTATCGCTAAATCAAAACTCCAAGGACGCAGAACTCAACTTCAAAAGATGTTTGACCAAGGTCCTTCAGTGGATGAAGGACAACCACCTTAGGTGCAACACCAACAAGACTGAGATCCTACCTATAGGGAAAGAAGTCTCATTTCTACCATGCGATTGGTGGCCAGAAGGTACATCACCCCCGCCTGAGACTGTGAAGGTAGCAAGAAATCTAGGAGTGCAGTTTGACTCCGCCCTCACCTTCCAACCACACGCAGTGAAGGTAGCAGGGACCTGCTTCAGCCTTATAAGATCCTTGAGAAAAGTTTTCGACCTACTCCCACTCGCAGCACGGAAATCAGTAGCAGTCGCCTTAATCCTTTCACGACTTGACTACTGCAACAGCCTCCTGGCAGGAGCCAGCAAAAAAACATTAAAAAGACTCCAAGTAGTCCAACATGCAGCAGCACGGCTTGTTCTAAAACTTCCTCGAAGGTCTTCCGCATCTGCAGCCCTCAAAACTCTTCATTGGCTCCCATTACACAAGAGAATACTGTTTAAAATCCTTCTAATCACCTTCAGAGCGTCACTCAAGATAGGACCAAAATACCTCTCATCTAGATTCACCTCCTACATTACAAACAGAACTCTCAGGTCCTCGTCAGCCAACCTGCTCAAACCTCCCAATCTTAGATGCAAAACAAAAGGAGGTAAAACAATGGCAGTATTAGGTTCCAGAGCTTGGAACCTACTGCCTTTGCAACTGAGAATGCTAAAAACTGAAACTCAATACAGAAAGGCTCTAAAAACTTGGATCTTCGGAGCAACAGACCAACTTTGCCTCTCTCTCATTTAAGACCCTCAGAGCTGCATCTCACCTCAGTATCAGCGCCAGGATGCTCCCATCGGAGTGACAGTTAGCGCTTTACAAATACCGCCTTTCATTTCATTTCATTTCATTTCAATAGGGCCCGTGGTGGCCAGTACCAAACAGTGTTTTTCGAAAGACGCACCGCTTCCTGCTGAATTTAAGGATGTGCCGCCCACGTTGTGGGCAACAGGAGACACGGATGTGGGGTTGTTGCAGATACTACCGGTCTCTATTACGATTAAAGACAATGCCGTGCTGCCTCGTATTCCCCAGTACAAAATACCGCAGGCGGGGGAATGGGCTTTGTTGCAGATTATACATGATTTGATCAAATCGGGGGTGGTTGAGGAGACAGTTGCCAATGTGTGTAACAGCCCTATTCTCCCCATCCTCAAAAAGACACCCTCGGACTCTGCTGATGCTCATCCTGATGTCTATCGTTTTGTGATTGATTTGCGGGAGGTCAACAAAATGGTGGTCCCTCAGTTCCCGGTGGTACCCGACATTACTGCTCGTTTGACAATGATTCCTTCCACAGCCAAATTCTTTTCTGTGATTGATTTGGAAAATGCTTTCTTTAGCATTCCAATTCACCCGAATAGCCGGCACCTTTTTGGTTTTACCTTAGCGGGTCGGAGTTTCCAATTCTGTCGTGCTCCTCAGGGGTATACTGAAATTCCTAGAATATATAGTCAAGCCCTGAAAGGTCAGTTGGATTCCCTCTCTCTTCCTCCAGGTAACGTATTATTGCAGTATGTGGACGACCTGTTGGTAGCCTCCGATACTGAAGAGGGTTGCAAAGATGCCACAGTCAAATTGCTGCTACATTTGGCACAGCATGGACATAAAGTGTCCCTTTCAAAATTTCAATATTGTCGACAGGAGGTCACCTATTTAGGTCACCTACTGTCGAAGGAGGGAAGGAGGCTAACACCTGAACGAGTTAATGATATTGTTAAGATGCCCGTCCCCAAGACTCAGAGGGACGTGCGTGCTTTCATAGGCATCACCTCGTATTGTCGCCACTGGATACCCAGTTACTCCTTACTAACAAAACATCTGCTCTATTTAACCACTAAAGATGTGCATGAGCCTTTACCCTGGACGCATGAATGTCAGCAAGCTTTTGAGCAATTAAAAGTTGCGCTTTGCTCTGCGCCTGTGCTTGGTACACCTGATTATCAGAAGCCTTTCGTGCTGTACGTACACGAAACGGCTGGATGTGCGCTTTCTGTGTTAACACAAGCCTTTGGAGGGAAGCAGAGGCCATGTGCTTATTTCTCTGCTCTTCTCGACACTGTCGCCAGAGCCCTCCCAAGCTGTTTAAGAGCTGCCGCGGCTGTGGCTGTCTCTATTCGACAATCGGCAGGGCTCGTCCTTAATACTGATCTCACAGTAATGGTACCTCATGCTGTGGACACACTTTTGAACAAGACAAAGACGCAGCACCTTACCAGTGCTCGTCTGACTGGTTATAAATTGACTTTGTTTGCGCCACACATTACAATAAAAACATGCGCCACTCTGAACCCAGCCACGTTACTACCCCTCCCTTCGGACAATGGAGACACAGATGTCCATGATTGTCTATTCCGGACAGAAGAAGAGACAAAGGGATGGGTAGACCTGACTGACGTTCCCCTATCTGACCCACAAGGGGAACTATATGTCGATGGCTCTTGTTTCAAACTGTCAGATGGCACCACCACTGCAGCGTATGCTATCACTACGCTGCGCACTGTAGTTGAGACATCATGTGTTCCTTACCAATCGGCACAAGCTGCGGAGCTGGTTGCTCTTTTGCGAGCGTGTGAGCTAAGTGAGGGATTGGCTGTCAATATTTACACTGACAGCCAATATGTGTTTGGAGTAGCCCATAATTTTGGGCGGCTCTGGGTGGAGAGGGGATTCCTGACCTCACACGGCGCAAGGATTCAACACAACCCTCTGATACATGGGCTCCTGTCAGCCCTAGCACTCCCCAAAAGATTGTGAAGTGTAGTGCCCATAAAGCGATCACTGATGATGTGGGGAGGAGAAATGCATTTGCAGACCAAACAGCTAAAGAGACAGCCAGGTCCAAGATGAAGAGAATGTTTGTGGCAGGGCCAGCTCGATGGGTGCCTGAGGGCGGGATGTTGGAGGACACGTTGGAAAACTCGAAGGAGATTCAGAGTGAGGCAACAGTTGAGGAGTTGGCAACGTGACAGGAGAGCACGGGATGCTTAGATGAGGAGGGGTGCCGGACCGATAAATCGGAAAAGCAAAGATGGATGTTACCAGATGCATATGTATTCCCTGTAGTTACAATGGCACATGGTCTAGCCCACATTAGTGCAAGAGGGATATGTAAGTTATTGGATCCCGTATGGCAAAATGATAACATCCCTAAGGTAGCGGCCCATCTAGTGAAGAATTGCATGGTTTGCCTGATACATAATCCTGGGAAAGTTAACCCTACACCTCCTGGTAATTTTGCACCCCCCTCTTTCCCTTTAGAGGTTCTCCAGATGGATTACATCGAAATGGAACGAGTTAACAACTTGAAGTACGTGCTGGTGGTCGTTTGTGCATTCAGTAAATGGATTGAGGCTTACCCCACTAAAGAGAACACAGCCATGGTGACGGCGAAGGCTCTTCTGAAGGAGTTCTTCCCGCGCTTCGGCTTGCCCCGTTTGATTTGGAGTGACAACGGGAGTCACTTTAATGCAAAGGGGAGTCAGTTGGTATGCGACGGTCTGCATATCAAGCAGAAGTTCCATGCAGCAAACCACCCCCAGTCGGCCGGTTTGGTTGAGAAGTACAATGGTACTCTCAAGTTGAAGCTGGCAAAGATCAGGGAGAGCACAGGGTTGCAATGGCCGGACGCACTACCCCTTGCCCTATTATCCACTGGAGTGACAGCACATTCTAGAACAGGGTTATCCCCATATGAGGTGGTTTTCGGGCGCCCCGCAAATGTGTGGGGTGTCCCCCGCCCATGCCATTTCTCTGATATTGAATACCCGTTGCTTGTGGATTACCTATATGAATTAACTAAAAATTTGCGTTCTATTCATCAACAGATCCACGAGGCACTGCTGCCAATACCTGAGGGGCCAGGGCACAGTATCCAGCCCGGAGATTATGTGCTAGTGCGCAACTACCAGAGACGAGGGTGATTGGAGCCGAGGTGGAAGGGGCCCCTGTTGGTCCTCCTCGCACCGAGGACTGCTGTGAAAGTAGAGGGACGGAAGAACTGGATCCATTCATCCCACTGCAAGCGAGTCCCGCTCCCTCTCCCTTATGACAAGTGGGTCTGTGAGGGAATTGGGGACCACGAGACAGAGAAGGTCCCTCGCTTTGTCCCTTTTTCTGATGCCCGACTGATCTGGACACAGACGGAAGAGGAGAATGATGCTGTTTTGAACGAGGCAGTGCCTCCAGAAATAAGGGCTGCCCAGGTTTCTCCTCCTTCTGGTTCACAGGAACAGGAGTCTCAGTCCACTGCCTGCCCTGAGTTTAAGGTTCTTTTCCGAGACGAGGCAGTGCCTGGAGTGGCTCGGTACAATTTGCGTCCCCGGCGGAGGGACAGTGCACCCAAGGGACAGTCGGGATGGACTTCTGTATGAAGAATAGGGCCCATGTACCCTGCCTATGGTACCAACAATAGTTTAGGGAAAGGGAGATTGGTGCATTGTCTGAGACATTGGACAGGATAAGTGGGAGGTGCTTTCCAAGGAGGGAAGTTGCCCTATCCTGAGCGAAGAGACAGAAAGGGTTGTGATCGTGCAGCCCCACCGTGACGTGCTCGTTAGTACCACCGTTGAGAGACACTTAGAGACTATTTTTTCCCGTTGTTCTTTTCTTTTTGAAGTGCTCGTTAGCACCACCATTAATATACACTAAGAGACTATTTGTTTTTCTTTCCCCCCCCCCTTTTCCTGTGTACCTGGCTCCAAAGCACGGACTCTCCTCTGGTAGTTTGATAGGTGAAAATGTATCCCTTTGGTCGTATTGTTATGGAAGAAGAACAGCCATTAGAGGGACGTCGTCTTGACCAACATAGCCCCACTTGGTCGAGCTGGCCCACCAAGACTAAGATAGTGTTCCTAGTAATGGTTTTTGTAGCATTGGTAGCAGTGTTAAGGATCCTATGGTTCTTAGAAGAAAGACATCCTGTACACTCCCTGATTGCAACCACTACGGCCCCCCCGAGCATGTCTTTGTCACCCTGGTTCCGCATAAGGAAAGACATAGGCAGACCTATGTAGATAACGTCTTCCTGCAGATGCTCCACCAGGCCCACCATACCACCAATGTCACCGATTGTTGGGTTTGTGGTTTACTCTCCTCAGTGATGCATAAAAAGACCTTTTGCTGTCCTTGCCCCTCTCTTATCTAGCCAGCTGCGAAGCCTGGTTTCAGTTGTTCACTATGGTATATATCCATTATCATTCAGATGCAATGAATATGACGCACCAAGGATTTACTCCGGGGAGGAATGGGGCTGCTGACACACTTCATCCCGAAGCCTGCATGAATGTGTATAAAAGGAAGAAAAATGTAAATGGCTTCTAGATGAGATGACAGATTTCCTAGACTTTAACGTCACTGAATATTTCAGGTCCTTTCAGTTACGTAATATTACTCAGGATAAGGCAATGCTGGTACCAGCGATTAACACCACCACTAGTTTTTGTGTCCGAGGCTTTGGAAAGATTCCGGTAGGAGAGAGTATTTGTAATTACACTTATGATTTGAACACCACCAGTAGTCCACCATTGCTTCCGCCCCACAACGTGTACTTCGTCTGCGGGTACCAGGCTTACATATGGCTTCCTAGGGGGTGGTCTGGTGTGTGCTATGTGTCCTTTCTCTTGCCCCCTGTGTATATTGCACAATCCAACTATCATAGAGACCACAGATTACGGCGCAGGAGTGCGCACCTGTCCCGAGTAAAGCGGGTTCTTGACACGAATGATATAGATCAGACTGACATTACCTTGCAGCAATTTACAGATGCCATGAAGGGTATTTTGCCATTTTGGGTCCCTATGCATATCAGCCATAGTATACGCCGACTCACAAGGGTTGTAGAGGGAGTCATTACCACCACAGCAGGAATACTGACCAACATCACGGCTGAACTTCAGGCTACGAGACTTGTTGCCCTTCAAAATAGGATGGTGTTAGACGTCATCCTTGCTGATCGGGGTGGGGCCTGTCGCGTCATCTGTAGTAGTTGCTGTGTGTACATACCAGACCACGCCCCGAATGTATATGCAGCCATACAAAAGTTACACAGACTAGCATCTGACATCCACCAGGAGAATGGCACGTGGTCCCTGTCTGGGTGGTTGTGGGGTCTGTTAGCAACATGGGGCTGGAAAATACTCTTATTCTTCGTAGCTATTCAGGTGTGATATTCACCTGTTGTCTGTGCATCAATTGCCTTCCCGCCTGTTGTTCTTATTGTATGCAAAAGTTAACTCCCAAGCCCAGAGTTCAAGAACAAACAGCTAAAAATTCCGTCATGATGGTACAGGCTGTTCAAGATTTGATGTCCATCGATGAGGGCATTTTTGAATATTGATATGTGTACCTGTCTAAAATTGCTCATGATTGCCCCAATGGTTCCCTGTTATATATGTAACATCATGTCTCCCCATCCATTAGAATTGTAAAGACCCTAACCTGATAGCACCAATAAAGACTTAGCAATGAATGCTAAAAAGAGGGTCTGTTAGAATCGAAATGTCCCATTACCCCGTCCTCCAGGATATATGCTGTGTTATGTTAGCATTCATGTACCTATGTCATATAATCGCAATTGAAAATGTGTATGTGCCCAGCTTCTGTAACGTAGTGTAGGCTTAAGTTAGCATCTGAGACGCCATTTTCCCCCTTAAGTCGCCATGTTACGCTGTGAGCAATCCCCGGCCTCTGTGACCCGCTCTCTGCTTGAATCAGCAGAAGCTGCTGTTCAGAAAGTTCCCATATCTCATCCAAGGTCGGAACCCAGATGCAGGAAGAGAATTGTTTATTCAGCTCTGCATTCCTATCATTGGACATAGCTATGCTGCCACACCAGAGAGAGCTGAGACCGAGTAAGATGGCCTTGGGAGCCTGATAACGTGTACCCATTCTGCAGGTGGTAGCTCATCCCTCAGTGCCTCCATTGTTCAGTCTTTCTGCCCAAGCAGTATTTTTCCATCAGGGGCGGGGTTTTGAGAGGTGTTGGAAGGCTTATTTTGTGTTACCAGATGTTTGGAAGTCAGTCCCTCAGTAGCATCTAAGGAGGCTAGTCAGACTGGACTCCGCTGCAGCGCATTTTACAATAAAATAACTTGGTTTGCATTCTCTACTGCGTCACCGACTCTTCATTTCTTGGAAGGCTAAGAGGAGGTCGCGAGTGACCCGGTTGGCCCTAATCAGGTCACTTCCTTCACCAACATTGTAAATATCCACTCCCCATTGAGAAGCAGAAACCTCAAATTCCGGGGCATGCCTGACCTTAAGTTTGGCTACCTTCTTTTTTTTTAAATTGAGGTTTTGATGTTTTAGGCTTGTCTTCCTATTTAATTATGTATTCAGATGAGCATTGTGGTTTCACGTGCTCTTCTGATCTCCGCTCTGACCGTCCTCCTCTCTCTGAAAGTTTGTCGAATGAATCCTGGAAGGAACTAGAGGAATGTGTATCAGTATCCTGATACCTATCAGGCGGTTTAACATTATCACAGTTACGTAAGTTGTAACGTTTTTCGGTAGATTCCTGTGTGGGAAACCCACTCCGTGATCTTGTTTAATCCTTGTTTTTCTTATTGTCCCACTTCTTCTTTGTTGAAGAATTGGGTGCTTGATTAGAGTTAGCCTTTTCAGAATTAGTCCTCAATTGTGGTTTCCCTGATCTCAATCAATCAATCAATCAGGCGTTTGTTAAGCGCCACTACTCACCCGTAAGGTTCTCAAGGCGCTGGGGGGTGGGGGTTGGCAGGTTCCAGTCCATCAAAGGCGGGGGGGTCTGTCAAAGAGCCTGCTTTTGGGGTTTCTTGTGAAGATGGGGAGCAATGTTGTCAGTCTGAGGTGGAGCGGAAGGGCGTTTAGGCTCTGGCCGCGAGGAAGGAGAAGGAGCGGCCTCCCGATCTGGTCTTTCTGGTGCGGGGGACCACAGCGTAGGAGAGCTGGGCTGATCGTAGGGTCCTCTGGGGTGCGTGGAATTTGAGTCGGCTGTTCAGGTATGCTTTTCCGGTGTCGTGGAGGGCCTTGCAAGCGTGGGTGAGCATCTTGAAGGTGACTCTAGCTTCGATGGGGAGCCAGTGGAGTGTGCGCAGGTGCTGGGAGATGTAGCAGTGTCTTGGCAGGTCGAGGACCAGTCTTGCGGCGGCGTTCTGGATGTTCTGTAGCTTGCGGGTGAGGTTTTTGTTTATTCTGGCATAGAGTGCGTTGCCGTAGTCGAGTCTGCTGGTGACCAGGGCATGAGTGTGACGGTCTTTCTGTGTTAGAGGGGGATCCATTTGAAGGTCTTACGTAGGAGGCGGAGGGTGTGGAAGCAGGAGGACGAGACGGAGTTGATCTGGCGGTCCATTTTGAGCTCAGAGTCCAGGATGATTCCCAGGTTGCGTGCGTGGTCCATGGGGGTGGGTGGGCTTCCGAGGGCGGGGGGCCACCAGGTGTCGTTCCAGGCGTCGGGGTTTGGGCCCATGATGAGTACTTCTGTTTTGTTGGTGTTTAGTTGTAGGCAGCTGTTTTTCATCCATTTGGCGACAGCTTCCATGCCTTCTCGAAAGTTGTATCTGGCGGTATTGGGTTCGTTGGATAGGGAGAGGATGAGTTGGTTGTCGTCTGCGTATGACACAATGTTGAGTCCGTAGGTTCTGACGATGGGGGCGAGCGGAGCCATGTATACGTTGAAGAGCGTAGGGCTGAGGGAGGACCCCTGGGGGACTCCGCAGGTGGTGGTGTAGGGTCCGAGAGGAAAGGGGAGAGTCTGACCTGCTGCGTTCTGCTGGAGAGGAAGGAGCGGATCCAATCGAGGGCCTTGTCTTGGATCCCTGCGTCGTGGAGTCTGCCTATTAGGGTGCGGTGAGAGACTGTGTCGAACGCCGCTGAGAGGTTGAGGAGGATGAGGGCTGCTGTTTCTCCTTTGTCCAGTAGGGTGCGGATGTCGTCTGTTGCAGCGAGGAGGGCGGTTTCCGTACTGAGGTTTTTTCTGAAGCCGGACTGGGAGGAGTCGAGGATGTTGTGCTCTTCGATGAAAGTGGCGAGTTGGCTGTTGATGGCTTTCTCGATGACTTTCGCTGGGAACGGGAGCAGGGAGATGGGTCTGTAGTTTTTGAGGTCAGTGGGGTCCGCCAAGGGTTTCTTCAGGAGGGGGTTGACCTCGGCGTGTTTCCAGTCGTCGGGGAACGAGGCGGTTGCCAGGGAGCGGTTGATGGTGTGGCAGAGCATGGATGCGATGGTGTCGGCGGCTCTGTTGAAAATGTGGTGGGGGCAGGGGTCCGTGGGGGCCCCGGAGTGGATTGACTTCATCGTCTTCAGTGTGTCTTCGGTGGTGAGGGCTGTCCAGTTGTCAATTGCTGGCTTCAGGGTGTCGGGGTGGTTGGTGAGGGTTCAGTGTGTTGGTTGTCTTCGTCGAAGTTGTAGATGCTCTTGATTTTGTGGTGGAAAAAGGTGCTGAGTTAGTCGCAGAGGTCTTGTGAGGGAGGGATGTTGGTGGACTCGCTGGTGGGTTGGGCGAACTCCTTGATGATGTTGAAGAGTTCTTTGCTGTTGTGTGCGTGAGTGGAGATTCTGTCTTCAACCGCTTTTTTCCTCGTTTTTCTGATGAGTTGGTGGTGGGCGTTGGTGGCGGCTCTGAAGTTGTTGTGGGCTTCTGTTGATTTGGTGTTCCTCCAGGCCTTTTCGAGGTGGCGGCAAGTGCGTCTGGACTCTCAAACTTCGGTGGTAAACCATCTGGCTTTCTTGGCGTGGGTGTTGTTGTTTTTCTTGAGGGGGGCTATGGTGTTGGCGCTGTCGGAGATCCATCTGTGCAGGGTTTGGGCTGCGGTGTTGGGGTCGTCGTTTTCCGCGATGGTTGGGGTTCGAGTTGCTGAGTGATGAGGTTAGCTGGTGGTTAGTGATTCTGGTCCAGTTTCTTCGTGGGAGCAGGTGCTGGTGTCTGTGGATGGTGGGTGTTCTGAAGGTGAAGTGGACGCATCGATGGTCAGTCCATGGGAGTTCGGTGGTGTGGCTGAAGGTGATGGAGTTTCCTGTTGTGAAGAGGGGGTCGAGGGTGTGTCCTGCTGAGTGCGTGGGTTCGGTCACGATCTGGCGGAGTCCAATGTTGTGGAGGTTGTCCAGGAGGGATGTGGTGCTGGGGTCCAGTTGGTTGTCGAGGTGGAAGATGAGGTCTCCCAGTAGGGTGTAGTTGGTGGACGCGATGGCATGCGGAGAGATGATGTCCGTGATGGAGTTGGCAAAAAATGTCCGCGGGGTCCAGGGGGTCGGTAGATGAGGGTTCCTCGGAGGGTAGTGGTAGGGCTGGCCAGTATCTTGAAGTGAAGGTGTTCCATCAGGTCTGTGGGCTCGTCGGGGAGTGTGCTCAGGTGGAGGGTGGATTTGTGGACGATGGCGATTCCTCCTCCCGGTTGGGTGGGACGGTCCTTCCTGGAGATCTTGTATCCTTGGGGAATGGCGATGGCGATGTCTGGTCCCGAGGTGGTGTTGGTCCATGTTTCGGTGAAGAACGCTACGACCGGGGTGGTGCTGTCGAGGAGGTCCCAGATTTCGGTGGCGTGCTTGTGGAGGGATCGGACGTTGAGGAGGATGCATTGCAGGGTCTTCGGTTCAGTTGTGGTCTTGCGGGTGGGTTGCCCAGGTCCGTGGTCTTGGCGGTGCTGAAGGTGTGCCGGCAGAGGAGACAGCTGAAGGGTCCGTGGGTGTCGGCTGGTGATGCTAGCTTGCAGTTGTTGTTGCGTCCTGGGTTGAGAGCGTGGAGTGCCGATGGGTCGTAGCGTTGGCGTTGCGGAGGTCCAGGGTTCCTGGCGCTGGTCGCGGTCGGGTCGCAGACGGGCGCAGACGGGCTTGCCAGCGGCGTGCCCGCTGCGCACGGCCACACAGCGGCCGCCATTAAGTAGGGGTTGAGGAGGGCTGGACAGCTGGGAGGCGGGAGCGGGGAGGGGAGCTTGATTGGGCCGGTCGCGTTGGTTGTGCTGGGGGGAGGGGCCGCGGGGGCAGCAGCGGCAGGAAAAACGGGCAGAAAAGGCAAAAAGAGAGGAAAGAGTGGAAATAAGGCAGTGAAAAGTGCAAGAAATGTGGAGGAAAGACACAGAAGGAGAGTGAGAGGGGAGATTAAATCAGTGAAAAACGCAGTGATAACGGAGGAAAGACCCAGAGGGAGAGTGAAAGGGGGAGATTGAAATCAGTGAAGAACGAGTGAAAACGGAGGAAAGACACAGAGGGAGAGTGAAAGGGGGAGATTGAAATCAGTGAAAAACGAGTGAAAACGGAGAGAAAGAGCGGAGCGAGAGAAAGGAGACAGAGGTCCACTGGACCACCAGGTATGAGGCGCAGGTAAAACCTGCGGGTGGAGGAGGGCCTCGAACACCAACACTCGAGAGTGCAGGGGCTCGGGGGAAGGCCTCACTTGATGGATGGAGCTGCGAGGGAGGGAGAGCAATTTCACTGACACTGAGTCATCCCTACCCAAATCATCCCTACCCAGCGTAGCATAAGTTTCTTTGATAATTTTAAGTAATTTGCGCTCCTGCTGTCCAGGAGGCAAATCACTTAAGCGTTGGCATATAGCTAACGCTGCTGCTTCCCTTTTAATGTTACTCAACAATATGGTAGATACTGTGGCAAAACTGCCCATCAGTTTCATCCCTATGTCCAGAGCAGGTGCTGCCCAGTGCTCATTTTGGACCTGTTTAAATACTTCAGGTAGAACCGCCATAGAAGGGGTGCCATGTGTTTTGGTATATACTGCAGCGAAGACTGTGCCCCAAGTGGCACAGTCCTCTACCAGGGGAGCCATCCCCAATGGCAAGCAAATTGGTAGTATCCTGTGTTTGTCCTGTGGCCCATATTGGGAAATATTGCTTCAAGTTGGTTTGTTTTCTGTGCAATCCAAAACGGAATTTCTTCTTTTTTGGTGGGAACTTTTCCCAAACTGCATTCAATGTTTGTAAGCTCATGCCTGGTGTAGCTAACTGTGGTGTTACTGCTTGAACAGTCCGCGTAGGTGTAAGAGTTAACGTTCGCATCACAATTAGTGTGAGGTTTTTGTAGATTGTAACTAAATTATTATATATTCCCCACAGCTGTCCTGCGATCAAGTTGTTAATACCAGGGTGCGGTGTGTAACCGGCTAGGACTGGCCAATGTCGCCCCCCTCATTGCTGAGTGGGCCCAGTCTCACGTTTTATATACTATGGGGGAGGGCGCCTTCAAACCAATTAGCATGTTCTTGATAATTTAGAAGAACTTCTATTTCCTCATATGGAGTGTATGCATTTGGTATTTCGCCTAAGTCATATTCGTGAAATACCTGTGTAGCATCATCTGCAGCAGGGAATGTAACCCAGGAGTAAAAGTCCTCTGTTCTACATGCCTCGTGTGCTTCTATCACAAAGGTAAATTCCCCACCATCTAGTGTGAGGCCACGTTGTAGTCATTTATGAGTAACTGTATGTGTGCAGTTTTCCAAAATGTTTTGCGACATGATAAGTAAGAAATTAATTACAGAATTTATTCAGCTAGCACAGTGGGAATTAGATCCTTTCAAGCTTGAATTTACCATCAGCCAATACATAGGGTATACTTACTCAGCTGAGGAGGATTTTCCCTACCATCATGGACGTCTCCGGTTTAAAAGATGTGTACGGCATCTGAGGAAGCACGATTGAACTACTCAGTTGATCCATACAAAATAAGAAACCAACCAACGTTGGGTGCGCCATGTCGTGTAGTTTTCACTAAACAGTAGGAACTGCGCGTTTGTGGGCGACATAAACTTAGGATGGTGCCAGACTGATTCCATGCACCCCCACCGGATATGGTGTCCCTTAGACCAGCTTGCTCACAGTGCCACCATAAGCCCCCCTAACCTAGACAGGGAGCGAATAGTTCTGGCAACCACTGAACATGACAACTCTGTTCCCTCAGGAAGCATGGTGACAGGCCTAGAACCTTTCGCTCAGTCAATTGTGCTCTCTTTCATGCAGATAAATATTCAAAGAAGACACAAAGGGACGTTTTCAATATTATTGAACCTAAGTGATTCTTGTATAGAAAATATGTGCTGCAATGATCAATAGACAGAAGCAGACAAAGGTTATTATGAGAGTCAAGACAGTGAATAAAGCGAAGCGTTCCACCGTCTTGCTTAGACAACTTATATATGTATTCATATACAGTATTATAACTATTTAGCGAACCCCTACGATGCAAATCCTAACCTATGTGTCTAGGGTGTGTCTTCTGCCAAGAAACCCCCTATTGGAGGATCTAGCCCCTTTACCTGGTGGGTAAGAATGCAGGAATACAATTCACAAGGTTTGAAGCACACGCTGCTCCAATCCGTTACAATGTAGTACAAATACAGAGTATAATAACACAACAACAGAGTTCTGTGTCTTCTTGTATGTTATTTTATTCCATCCGCTTCTTTTAGCATTAGCCAACACGTGTTTCGTCGTTTGGTGGGAGTACCCCTACGACTTCCTCAGGACTTTAGTCTCAATGTGGTCGAATGTATAAACTTGGTGCCGCAAGTGTCGGTACCTGTATTCGGGTACCGACACTTGCGGCATCAGCGGATGGAATAAAATAACATATAAGAAGACACGGAACTCTGTTGTTGTGTTATTATACTCTGGATTTGTACTACATTGTAACGGACTGGAGCAGCGTGTGCTTCAAACCTTGTGAATTGTATTCTTCAATCTTTGATTGATATTGGGGAAGTTGGGTGTATCTTCCTAGACTTGAATGCACTGCTAAAAATACATTTGATCGTTAGATACTTTATCTGTGACTTCTATACGAGCGCCTGAAACCTTATGCACCCAACTCAAAAGCCAAGAATGCAGGAACCCGACTTGGTTGCGAACTGGACACCCCTCACGACAACATCAGTCAGCTGCTGGGTGAAATTTTCAGCATGCAGGGACTCCTCAAAGTCAGCAGAAGTGTCTCCTAAGATTATGCACAGGAAACAAAAGGTTATATATAGAAAAGGGCATTCTTGCCTTGGGCCGAGATTGTGATCAGGCTGCCACTGTTTGTATTTCACAGAT
This sequence comes from Calotriton arnoldi, assembly GCA_963921515.1. Lineage (NCBI taxonomy): Eukaryota > Metazoa > Chordata > Amphibia > Caudata > Salamandridae > Calotriton > Calotriton arnoldi. The sequence goes on along the minus strand of CAWUFW010014164.1, from coordinate 104,296 downwards.
AGCTGTGCCGCCATTTGGACGTAATAACAAACACATTTGCATACCACACGTGAGGGCTTTGTACACAATCCCAAGGTAGTGTGATAGTGTTCTCGTCAAGTTTATTCGTGTCAGCAAGGTCGGTATTTCCGAGAAATTAACCTAAGTGTCACGAATACAAAATGTGTGTCAATAGTCAATGTGGCAAAGTGAAGGCAACTTTAGGAAAGAGCCATGTACATGAAAAAATGGCAACGGTTCCTACTAGGTCTAACTGGGACACATGGCAATAGGACTGCAAGAGATGGGGTGGTATTCTGTTTGAAACATGGGTTCATAGCGTATTGCATAACTGGAAAGAGTGGCTGAGAGGTATAGAGGTCAAAGATTTTCAAGCCACTTAACGGTGACAGAGCGACTCCATGAGGAATGCTCTACCCCACATAGGCAATACCTGTCAGATCTGACAGAGAAGGATCCATAGAAACGTGCAGTGTTGGTTGACAGGTGGTTAGCTAACAGAGTCCATAAGGGGCTAGAGCAGCACAGCTCTAAGGCAAAAGAGGATAGGAACTCTGCACAGACTAGTTCCAAACCTGAAGGTAAGGGCCAAGGTAATTCCCAAGGGGACCAAGATGGGTCCAGATGAAATGGGAACAGTAATTTTGTGTCCACGAAGAAACATCAAGGGAAGGGAGGACAGGAAGTTTCTTTCAATTCCTAGGTGGTGACGTGTTCCAATAGGTGAGACACTTTAGAAGAGACATTCATATGAAAGACCCTGTACCAACAGCACCCATGATAGCTAGTGTCTTACACGTGGGTGAAGGGACCTTAGTTTTAGAGACATTAATAGCACACTTGACTCTCAATGTAAGGTAAACAATGCTCCTCTCTACAACATACTTATGATCCCTGGAATATTAGATCATAATGACAGCACATCTCCACAGTGCCTTTTAATTGCATGAGTTCTCTTTATTTCTCTTCTTTTAGTGCTACACCTCTGAGTTCTGTTCTAAAGCTTGGATTCACACTATCAGAAAAACTTTGCCGGCTGTGAAATACCAGGAACTGTATTAAAATTCAGATTAGCTTTTCTGTTTACACTCAGGTGAAAAGTGTATGTCCCATGACGCCATTACTATTATTGTGATGGAAGTCCCAGTATGTAATTTGTTCCAATAATTAACTGTGTTCAACTTTTATTATTTTAAGAGCGCTGCAGCTGTAGTAGTGGTTATACAGCTGTAGACCAGGTCTTATGCTCATTCTTGCTTTTATTTATTTATTTTATTTATTTGTAGAGTTTTATATAGTGCTAACTAGACCCGGAGGTATCAGAGCGCTTTACATAGATGTGGACATAATAATTACATTAGTTACATATGAGTAGATCCAAATAAATAGGAAAGGGTGGCATACACAACAACAAAAAACAGTTGGCCAGTGATGGATAATATATAAAAGAAAAATAGTAATGAAGCGGTTACAGGAGAACAAAAAACAAAAAAAACACAAATGCAGGAAACGGTGAACAAAAGGGTGGTGGGGGAAGGGGAATTGAGCCTGTAGCTGGAAATTAATTCAAGTCCTGCATACCTGCTACTAAAAAAAGGTTAATATCAGGAGTCCCTTTCAAGACATGTAGGCAGATCCTTAATCCGGTCGGGGTCACGGCATCGCAGCACATGGGGCCGGCCTCACTCTCCGAGCTGGAGTGATCTGGCTGCGGAGAGGGCCAGTAGAAGGGGACAAAATGGCTGTCACGCACCAAACCATCCCCACCAATAAGATGTCGGCGAGGTTCACCGATGGGGGAGTCCTCCTTGAGGCGCATATCAGGCTGCCGGACCGAGACAAAGACAGGCTACATGCGGCGTTCCCACACACGATCACCACCGCCGAGATGAAGGACTCCGGTCCCAGTCCCCTGGATCTCCACCATCGAATGGAGGCTTGCAGATCCTATGGACCCCAGCCACTAATCAGGGGAGGAAGCCAAACTCTGGATGCTGGTCACATGGAGGGGCAGTCACGGGGGAGAGAGGGAGGTATACAGGAACTCGTCGCTCTCTCCCGCCAAGCCTGGGAATCACTCGGGGATACAAGGGCGGAAGCAGCTCGAAGTTCTCTCGCTGCCTAGATTGTGGGAAGCGTCTCGGGCGCCAAGGCAGCTGCCACAGGAAGCGTAGAGAGAGGCAGTCGCAACGGGAAGCAGAGCAACCGTGGCCCAGCCCGGAAGGTAGGTGACGGCCGTGGACTACACCGGAGGGGTGTTCCCAAGCCAATCTCCTCTCAGCTGCTCCCAGCAGCTCAACCGTGCATTCAGCCATCTTGCTAGGTTTCCACTGGAGACCGTCTCTCCCGATATTGATCGCAGCTGTAGCCGGCTTAATCTCAGTCGGCGACAGCATCGGAGCGGCACTGGAAGATCGCGGGGTCGCCGCCCTCCGATCCCCGGGGGTGGTGGAGGCCAGCTGGGGGGCCTTTCTCCAGGATATTTCACCATAAGGCGATCCCTAGCCAGGGAGCTCCCGGCCGGAGCTCCTTACCCAACGGCCTTCTCCGTAACCCCCCACAACCCACCACCCCATACACACACACACTCACTCTTTGTCCTGAGATAGACAAACAGCTCGGAACAGTTACTCTATACCCCTTGGTCATTATCTGGAGGAAACAAAATTAGATTTTTCCCGTAACCTTTGGCACACGGTCAACAGCTTCTTTTTTATTTCCAGAAAACTGATTTTGGGAGTATCAGGTCCAAAGAAGACTAGAAAAAAAGGCGCATGCTGCTTCCCATAACTCGAAAACTGCACCTCTGTGGTCATCATGCATGACATGGAAACTTTTCACATAGGCTCTAAATAAAAACACCTTTCCAACTACACCCCCCACATGATGTAGCTTACTAATAATCTAACGCAATGTATTGCTAATTCCCACATCTCACCCTTGCCACAATAATGGCCCGACCCCCTGTAAATACACATAGTTTTATTAAGTTGTATGCACCCAAACTAGCTCACAGTAGGACAAGACGGTAGACTGTAGCCGGTTCAAAATTATAAATGCAAATACACTGTAATAAAGTTGCCACAAAATAAATCAAAGCGGACTTGTTTGTCCCATGAAGGGAAATCTCTACTCAGCTGAGCTAGGAAAAAGTCAGGAACGTTTAGGGTAGTTCAGGCAGAAGGTGTCAGCTTGGGCAGCCTCTGAAAGGCAGGATATATAAATCATATAAAGCTTCATTTAGCAAGCGGGGAAGGCCTCTGCCCATGAGTCAGTGAAACTCCTTCAGGCAGGGCGAAAAGGGCATCTGATCTAAAGAAAGCTAGAAAGGAATCTGCTCTGAAAGAAGCTAAATGGGAATCTGTTCTAGAGGAAGTTAAATGAGAATCTGAATCTAAAATACTGCAAATTCCTAAAACGTCAGAATTCTAACATTATCAGTAACATGCAATTTCTCAGAACAGCCAACCAATCAAGTGAAGACAGAAAGATATAGTTCCATTCTCAATAAAATATACAACTTTCTCACAAACAGGCTTTGATTGTGACCTTCAAACAAGCATATAAGTCATAGGGGCTGCTTGTATTCGCAGGTGCAGCCAAAAGGCCTCTGTTCAATTAAGTTTCACCACAGTCTCAAAGAACAATCTTCTCTGCATGAGAAATAAGAAAAATAAGCATTATGGGGCATATTAGCAAGACCCACGTTAAAATTATCGCCGTTTTAGCGGCAGGAAACTGCCGCTAAAACGGCGATAATAGACTTGCTAATATGCGTTATAGAATTCCAATAGAAGCCCGGGTTAGATGTGCAGGACATCTAACCTGGGCTCTATTGGAATTCTATACGCATATTAGGAAGCCCATTATCGCCGTTTTAGCGGCAGTTTCCTGCCGCTAAAACGGCGATAATTTTAACGTGGGTCTTGCTAATATGCCCCTATGTTTGTTCAATGTTGCATCAGCTTTTCAATAAAAAAATTAATGTTAAACTTTTACAAGCAAAGTAATAATTAACATGAACTCTTGTTATAATACAGGCCTACAATAACTATAATAAGTTTAAACATGGAAAATGTGTAGACATATTCGTGTGTAGCATGTTATTGTTAATATATGAGCACAAAACATTTAATACTGAAACATTTCTTTCAACAGCAAGACTGAGGAGGTTCTCTGCAGATGACTCATTGTTCCATTAAACATTTGAGCGCAGGGCCTTGTATACCGATCTGTCCAGCATGCTAACATGAGATACTGTGTTGAAGGCCGCTGAGAGATCTAAAAGCATAAGCATGACTGGACTTCCAGCGTCAAGTGCAAGTCGCAGAGAATCAGTCACCGCCAGGAGCACCATTTCCGTGCTATGGCCTGGTCGAAAGCCGGATTGCGAAGAATCCAAGATTTGATTAGCTTCTAGGTAGGCTGCTAGTTGTTTGTTAATTAAACCTTCGAGCAATTTGCCCAAAAGTGGTAGCATAGATATGGGGTGATAGTTAGCCGAAGACTTTTGGTCCAGGGTTCTCTTTTTTAGCATAGATCGCACACAGGCAGCCTTCCACTCAGAAGGGATGGAGGCTTTTTCCACCGAACAGTTGAATACCTCTAAAATAGCCGGGGCAAGGCAATTAGATAGCAGAGACATTACTTTGGGAGGGCAAATGTCTATAGGGGAACCTGATTTGGCAGCCACCAGAGAGCTACGAATTTCCTCTAAGGTAAAGGGTTCAAAACTATCTAAGGTATAAGTCCTATCCGTTATCCAATCAGCTTCGGTACTAGTATACCCTGCTACGGGAGGGAGTGGAGTGTTAAATTTTGAATAGATATGGGAGATTTTTTCCTAAAATAAAATTGGCCAGTGAGTCACAGAGTTCCTGGGATCCTGTGTGTGGAAGGTTGGGCACATGTCTGTGGAGTAGGGAAGTCTCGCACTATATTAAAAAGTAATTTAGGAGAATTGCCTGCCTGTTCAATTTGATTGATGATAGAATTTCGTCTTGAAATTTTGATATAATGGTGATAACAAGATAAAGCTTGTTTATAAAGGTCTTTATCATGAGGCTTTTTTGCTCTGCGCCAATGTCTCTCTAAGTTCTTACACACCGATTTTCCAGTTTTAACTCGGTGGTTAACCAAAGGGCAGAGGGACGTCGTTTGATGGACTGTGGTTTTTGTAGGGGACTGTTAAAGCCAAAGATTCTGTTAAATGTATCTAGAATGTCAGAGACCTTATAATTTCTTCCCGGCAAACAAAAGTAAAATGATTCACTAAAGGCTTCGGGAGTAAGTAGGTTCCAAGGCCTGCTAGAGTTTATTGCCGCTCTACTATTTCTCTTCGTGTCGAGTGGTTGGGGAGTCTGAGCATAGAGGAAATTAAAAAGTGATCGGTCCATGTAAGAGGGATTGGTACCTCACATTCAAGAAATTCTGAATTGGAGAATAGTATGTTGAGCGAGTGACCCGCTATATGAGTAGGGCCTCTGATTCGTTGGGACAGACCGAGCGTTTCCAGGTCTGCTAATAGCTTCACTACTTCGGTGTTAGTTTAATCTTCCCTGTGGTAGTTAAAGTCACCCAGGAGAAGCAATGTTTTGGTGGCTAAAGCATGGGTGGCTATTTCTTCCACCAGCCGTTGGCTGAAGCTTGCTTATATCCAGGGGGAAGGTAAATCAAGGCTCGTTCCAGCTGTCTGTGGCAGAGAGATTTATTTAGTAAAATACCTAATTCCATTGAGTCAGTATTAGCCGTCGTGATCTATGGCACATTGGCAGCATTTTTAAAGGCTATAGCAATGCCTCCTCCTGTTTTCAAACCCCTGTCTAGCATGATTAGTTTATAATTATTCGTGATGGCTGAAAGATTCGAAGAATTCAGCCATGTTTCCGTCAGCAAACAGATATCAGGTGAATGAGTGGTAATTAAATCCCATATTTCGGTTGCATGTTTGGCTAGCGATCTCACATTACAAAGAAGGCTTTTTATGTCTTTCTTACTAGGTTTGGGGCCAGAATCTGTCCCAGTAGAGCTCCCTAATTCAAGGGATAATTTGGGGAGAGGATGTAGCCTTATGGCTAGAGCGGTCGACGTCGAAGCTGGGGAACCGGGTTCGAGTCTCGGCTACGACGCTCAACATCCTGTGATTCTGGGCAAATTACTTAATCTCCCGTGCCTAAGAAAAATGAATGTGTCCTTGTGTAACGAAACTGGTGCTATGTAAAGCGCTCTGATACCCGATTTCTCGGGTCTAGTTCGCGCTATATAAAACTTCCCCCAAATTTTTAGGTCTCGCCTAGCGTCGCAGTGCATGCGCTGCTCGCTCTGCGAGATCTATTGTCGTCAGGTTGCTTTCGGAAGTGGGGTCGAAGCTCCGCCCATGCTTTTAATTGGCGTGCGTCATCCTTTATGGTAAACGCTGGCCTCTGATTGAAAGTGAGGCTTTTTTGGTGACCGCCCTGTCTCCTTTAGGCCCTGCCCACCCGGACTGGATAGTTTGCAAGACGGCTGTCATAATGAGTTTTTCCCACTGCAGGCAGGTACGACGCGTATGGGCCGCTTTCACTTTCCTATTTTTTTTTTCCATTCGTGCAATGGCGTAGCTACAGCTTGTTCTTAATTTTATGAATGTTGCATTTTCCCTCCGATGCAGCTCTGTCAGCCGCTGCTTCTCATATTTTCACGCTTCCTCTTTCTGCTGTCAGTAGCTGGCTCCATCACACCCTCTCCTACGCCCACGCAAGTTCTTGCTTCACGTTCTCCCTGCATGATGAAGTGCAACGAGACGAGCTGCTTGCTCCGCACCCCAGCACATTAATGAATCTCCTGAGACGCTGAAGGTCACCAGTCATTGCTTCACTCGCTCGGGAGAAACAAGTGACTTTGTTTTCAGGTAATGGTTTATAAGAGGTTACATTGTACAGACTCCTTAAGTGCTATGTAAGGACATTAACAACTTGCTGCACCGAGTGCAATTAATAATAGAAGGAGAAAAAACCGGTAATAAGCAGGTGAAGAGCGTGTTTGCTTTGAGTATTCACTTTCCCTATTTTTTTTAATTTTCTGTGCGAAGTGCGTGCTTTCACTTTCATTTTTACTTGTTTCACAATATCGGCCGCTGCACACACCACTCGCGGGACGCTACTCTTGAGTAACGGCGGCTGCTTTTCCTTTTTATATACTGCACGCTTTCACTTTACTTTTTGTTTCATAATGTTGGCCGCCACCGCACACACCACTCGTGGGACGCTGCTCTTCTCAGTCACAGTTTCTATACTGGTCTTTATGCACTTCGACCGCCGACAGTAGGGCATTTTTGTCAACATAAGTTGACAAAATGACAGTGCGGTGCATAAAAAGTGCAGTGCTATAATGAGGTGTCCTATAGCACGTAACGACGTGACGTGAGCAGCGGCGGTGAGTCGGTGGCAGGCAGTGAGCAAGGTGCCCTGGCAGACACCTCTATTACACTGTGGCTTAGCTCAGCAGGTTGTGCACTGTGGGTGAAATCTTCCGACCACCGGCTCAAATTCAGGGAACCTCTTTTGTCTTTTAGAAGGCCTTGAGAAGGTGAGTTCCATAACGCTGGGTTATAATTCATGTGTGTGTACAGAGCTTGGAAGTGGCTGATGTGGCGCTTTCTAAACACACACGTGACACACAGTACCTAGTGGCAACCGATTTTCCAATTCTTAGTTTCTGGGCAACAGTGGCTTTCAGGTCTGTGCTTGCCAGCTCAAAAATGCCTCCGTCATTGCATAATCTGTTCACAGCGATAGCATGCGTAAAAATCAATTTGTGCATCCTGACTCCAAAGAAGTGATCTTAAATGGTCAACACAGGCATTCTTTATTACTTTGAATTTAGATGTCCAGTATTATACATCTCTGACAAGTGAAATTGTGCAAGCCACAAACCAAACGCTCTCTCACCACTCAATGTGTGCTCTCGTTGGCCAAAGGCATGGCGCTCATGTTTGCATTATTGGATTGGATGCTGTCACTTGCAGGAAACATGCAGATCTTTACGACATGTGCATTAACCCACGGAGTTGTCTTACGATTCTTCTAACCAGTAGATGACAAAGAGATATCCACTGAAGGTGCATTAACCCTTTGAGGTGTATAACTGAAAGTGAAACCCTGAACCTTCGGGTACTGGTGCGCGAGCCTTCCTCTTCTTCTTCCTAGAATTCTGTTGTACAGCCTGCAGTTTACGCACAAATCTGTGTGGCTGGTTGGTGAACCCTATCAGCTGTCTCTTTCAGTTTTAAAAAGTGGTTTGAAGATGACATGCATGTGTCTAAACAGTTTTCTGAGCTGTCACACTGCACTTCTAACCTGTGGCCTATAGGCTACATACAGTTCTCTTTGACTGGTGCCTACTGAGCTAGCTACGCCAACAGCTCTAACTTTAACAAATGTGAGACCTATTGCATTGCAAATGCTTGTTTTTTATTAAATGGAGTTTTTAAAATGGCATTTGTGACATGCCATCGGGCCCTCTAGGATATGAGGGAAGCTGTTAGTGCATAAAAGTTGTTCAGGGGCACTTAGCTTATCCAGCGTCTTCAGTTGGTAAAGAGTAGCTGATGAGTAATGATACTGGGGGTGTCTATTTCCTTTTTTCTCAGGCGAGTCAGGGGTCCTGGCTCCAGACGACATCCAGACGCGGACGGGCTTGCCTGTGGCACACCTTTGGTGTGCCAGCGGCGCGCCCGCTGCGCGCGTCGGGGCCAGCTTTAGCTTTTATAGCCAGATGCAGTAGAGCGCTAACAGCCCAGCCGGAAGTGAGTCAAAAGGGCTTTCTCCACAACAAACAGCTTCTTAAGCTCTACATCAAGTCTTGCACGACATCTGGAGACCACACAAGTTTCCAAGAATAACCTGTTAGTTTCAGAAATATTCCAGACCACCCCTAGAACTAATACACCAACTGTATCATCAGGGCCTTCATAAGTCTTTTACAGGGATGTAAAATAAAGCCTATATCCTTCACCATGTGTATTTTTAAATATCTGCGGCTACAGAACTATTTCAATTTTGTGCTTTGAGAGGTCCAACTCCAATTATCTCAACTTTATGCGACTCTACACGCTTGAACATTATAGCATTTTAACCTATCCTCATCTCCCAAGTCGATAATTAGCTATCAAGATGACCCACAAAATGATCAGACTGATTGTCTCCTGATTTCAATTCATCCTTACTTGTCAACTCGTTTGCAATGTCCACATTTAGATTTCATTATTAGCAAACTGTGTCTGACTTGTATATCGCACAGGAAAAGATGTCAAAATGGAATCCCAATAATGGGTTTGCGGACGGTGCCCCAGATGTCAGTCAATAGTTGCTAATCCAGTTCATATGTTCATGCTCGTATCCTATTCTGATGTATATCTGGGAGGAAGTGCTTATTACAATGCATCTTACCTGTGGAATGTGCATAAATTATGATAATTCATTATGATGAGAGTTGCCTCTGAGCTCCAGTGCGATTGCATTTTACTCGCTGTCTTGATCCCTTGTCTGCAGATTGCACGCCACTGGTACACCACTAGGTCGCCAACGTCTACTATTGGATACAAGAAGTATTAGATGTTTTCTATTTTGAAGAACTTATTTATTTAGCACCCTATACTAGCCTATTTGATTTAAACAAGCCTAGTGGAGATTCAATAGAGAGGACTACTGTAGAGATATCAGAATGCAAATTTGCTGAGATTTCTATAAATGGTCATGAAGACTGACAGATTACATATTTTGATTGATTTTGGACCTGGTTGGCATGGTGTTATTGATCAAAAAATTTTTTTTTTTTTTTTCTGATGTTGCTCATTAAAAAATAAAATACAAAAACGCCACAGACTTTTTAAACCGCAGAGCTTGCAAAGGTTGAAGAGAATGGGGCCATGTCCTGCAATGCCAATGCTCCCAATGGCATGCAGGGCCGGGAGATGCAGCTTGGCAGCCACTTACCTTTTTTCATAGCTTCTCCTTTCCCTAATGCCTAAGTCCTAAGGTCATTGGAGGCTATTGTATTTCCTCTCTACCCAGTGGTGTAACAATAGCCCCTGCAGCCCCCATGGTGCTGGGGGCCCCTTAGCTCCAGGGGGTTCCCTCCTGACTGGTTCCCGAGCTTGGGGAGCCCCCTCCATGCACTTTGCAGGGGAACCCCCTCAAGTTTTGTTACACCACTGTCTCTACCACACAGGTGACACCAGGGAAATGCATCTCCCAGCAGCCTGATGCCCCACCCACAAGGGGGGGACCTTTTGGCTCAGGGTTGGACATCTGGCTGCAGATGGGTCAGGAAGAGAATTTCATGCTGCCCTTTGGCCAAGTCTGGGAACTTTGTACTTCTTCATCAAGCGCAAAGTTTACAATTTTGCCAACGTTTGCAGATGTCGAAAATCACTTCAGCCACCAAACCACCAAACCACTGATATACTTTAAAATGTAATTGTTTTCTTAACACCCTAATGTGTGAACTATGTTCACACGATTCAGTCATTTGTTTTTCTTGTCTTTGTACAATACTTTACTTTAATAAAAACTTTATTTCGGCCAAATGGCCACAAAAGCAATTATACATATCCCAATTTACAGATAGGATCATAATTAAAACATAGGATAAAAACAACTAACATCATTTTATGCCTGACCAAGTCCATCAATCTCCTAAGTCAACTAGACTGCTTGTAACATAAATATGGACCTGTATCACAAGCTATTTTGTAAATTCATTTACAAATTAAAACACTAAAAAGAAATTTTGGTCAACCACATTCATTGTAGATCTATCAGCAATTAAAATCAGTGCGGTACATTAGACTCATAACTTGTGTTAAAGTGCTTTGTGCATGTGCAAGTAAAGTTACAGCAGGGCCCTGGTGTTAAATGATAACAATCATTCAGGAAATAAAAAAAAATGCATAAATGTATTATTGACCGCGAACATTAACCTACACCCATCTTAACCGAATTGTCATATACAGTGCACCAACAAATCAACGTATAGGCTGACCTGAACATCCTTATACTGTTCAGCCTTATAATAAACTGAATGGGACATTAAAATTTGACCATTAATTATCACAATGCAATGGGGGGACATCTTAAATAAACTCTTCGTGTGCACCACATGGAAAACAAGAAACCTGCGACCGAAAAAGCTATATGTAAACTGGCATTGTATTTCAGAATCCTGTAAGCCTCTACGCAATGCCTGGTCCCCAGGTTTCTGCAAATCTGTAAGAGCCATCGTTTTCTAGCTTTCTTGTACCCAGAGCAAGCGAATAAGACATGTTGTTCTGTTTCAACTCCATTGTTACATGCTGGACAGACCGAGCATTGGGAGCCAGCCCATTTGGACGTAAATGCACGAAAGGGGAGTACCCCATGCCTGAATTGCAAGTATAGCTTCCTTGCCGCAGCTGGCTTGATGTCATCCAAAGCCGGCTCTAATCTATACTGGTCTTTAATTTCTAGGAACGCTATAGTCAGTCTGCCAGTTGCACAACTCCCCTGTATCAAAGACATTTTATGCTCCCAATAAAGATCCTTTAACATTTTCTTTGACACAGTAGGGCAACTTATTTCTGGGCTAGTCCACATTTTACCCACTCCCATGGATACAAGCGTGTTTCGTATGGTGAATAACCATGGTATTTTTACTGCACCGGGTAAACTGATCACCTCCTTTAGTTCTTCTTTAAAGCTAGCCAATTCTGGGGTGGCCCAAAGACGATGCCAAAATAAGAGGGGTCTAAGGGCAACAACCTCTGCAATTGGTCTGACCCCCAAATCAAGTCTGAGTGGAATAAGGGGGAAGCTACAGGGGAGGCCAAATAGTTGTCTTACAAAATAATTTTTAGCCTGGGTAAGACTGTTGGAATAATCATAACCCCAGAGTTCCGCCCCGTAAACAGCTGCTCCTCTAGCTTGGGTCTTGTATATTTCCAAGACTGGGCCAACTGGTTTGTGGCTAGAGTTTCGAAATACTTTGGTCAATCCCCCTGTTGTCTGGGCTAATTTCAGACTGGATTTTTTAATTTGTGCCCCCCAGTCCATTTTATCGGTGATTGTTAAGCCGAGGTATTCAAAAACCGGTACCCTTTCTAGTGGGGTGCCATCCAGGCAAGGATTAGATCGAGTGCATTTTCCTGGATTGAACACCATGTACTTCGTCTTTTGTGAATTAATCTCAAGGCCCCTTTCCTTACAGAAAAGGACGAATTGATTGAGAATCCTCTGTATGCCCATGGGGATTTGGAAATTAACAAAGTATAATCGGCAAACATCATTGCCGGAATTTTACGAGTCGCCAATTTGGGTGCATCTAAATCTTGCTCTGAATGTAAAAATTCAATTAACCCATTTATAAAAAGACAGAAAAGTGTTGGGGCTAGGACGCAACCCTGTCGAACTCCTTTTGCTACTGGGAGAGGTGTGGTGAGTTCCCCATGCTTACCGAACCGTATTTGGGCAAAGTTTCCTTTTGTAGCCGCCTCAGCATTTGGCACAGATATGCCGGAACTACTAGCTCATGAAGGATACCCCACAGTTTATTTCTCGATACTAAATCGAATGCAGATCTCAGGTGAACAAATATTAAGTAGAGGCTGCCAACCTCAATACACACGCTCTTCCAGTGTAATAGTTGTAGCCTGAAGATCTGATCCAGGGTAGACATTTTTTCCCTAAACCCTGCTTGTAGCGGGCTCAAGACGTTATGCTCCTCCATCCAGCTTTGGAGGCGAGCAAACAGCACTCGGACGAAGATTTTTTGGCTGATATCGATAAGGCTGATTGGCCTATAATTTGAGGGGAGCAATGGAGAGCCTTTTTTGAAGACAGGAATGATTTCCGTGCCAGCCCAGGTTGCGGGGATGTCCATGCCTTGTAAGATAGCATTGAATAGAATCCATAGATATGGTGCCCAAATGGTAGGGTCGCTGCGGTAGAGATCCCCGGGTATTTTGTCTAGCCCAGGGGCTTTAGCTGGGGCTATTTTGTTCAGAGCACAAATTACCTCTTTAAGAGTAATCATTGGACTATCTTGGTTACCCCCGTGAGGTATTATATTACCAACAGAAGTGCTACCCTGTAACCGGGAATGGTCGTTATCTTGACTACCAGACTCTGTTTCAGCCCTCGAATAGAGGGACTCAAAGTGGTCCATCCACACATCCGCCCCTAAGTTTGGAGCTATGGCTGGATTCCCAATGGCATTACCAGTATTAACTGTTAGCCAAAAAGTCCTCATGTCATGAGCGCCTAAAGCACTCCTCAGGGTGTCCCACTTTCCACTCTCCCACCCTTTTTAACCTCTTCTATGATTTTACGATAGGCCACTCTGCTAATTTTAATCATGGGTCTATCCTTGGCCCTAATGGCATCTATCAGGGCGGATTTAGATTTTTGACACTCCCCGTTATACCAGGGATGTTTGGGTTTACTTTTAGCCCTGAGTTTTTGTTCGGGAAAAAGAATTCTTTCATTGTGGATGTCAAGGTGGAATAGTTAATGGAGGCCCTCTCCAGGTCAATTGTTATACCATCCTCGTGCACAGATTGCATTGAATTTTCGAGGATGGGAATAACTGGCTGGTATAAGAGTGCTAGTTTTTCCTGGGATTGACTTAGGTCTATCCATCTAACTCGCCTCCTACAGCTAGTGAGAGTTAGTCTGTCGTCAATTGGTATTTCCAGACCGGGTGCACTCCCCAAGCATGGCACTGATAGTTCTAAAATTAATGCGTTGTGGTCGCTATCAAAGCGTGGTTCAATCTTAAAATCCACTACCCTGCACCAAGATTTAGTGTCTATCACGATATAGTCTAATATAGAGGAGTGCCCGATTCTATTATAGGTATGTCCACCGGGAGTGTCCGACTGTGTTCTTCCATTGCATGCCCTCATGGAGTGTCTGAGCATGAGAGAGTTCATTTGTAGCACCAGAGAAGTCCAGACTCTTACTGGTGCACATGACGTCTCGGGGATGGCCCAATGTTGATCCTCTTCACAGGGGTTATCTTCATTCATGCCAACTAAAGGCTCGTATTGGCAATTGAAGTCCCCTCCAAGGATCACAGTGCAATTGTCAGGGATGGTAGCTAAGAATGTCGTGAGCTCATCCAGTGTTTTGGACTCTTGGCTGCGACTTACGGGTCGCGAGTATACATTGATTAGGGCAATTGTAAACTTTGTGGGGAAGTTAAGAAGGATACCTTGAATGTCTTTAGATGATGTGTCCCATTGGTTTACAGTGCATCCCAAATGGGTGCCGACCCAGATGCAGAGCCCCCCTGAGGGTCTACTCTTACCCCCCGAAGTTGCAGCTAAACTATACGATACATATCCAGATTTGGGTGTATGCTCCCCTGCCCACGTTTCTTGTAGCATACAGATCTCATGCTGTTCGATAAAAGTGCTCCATTCAGGGTTCTCTAACTTGGAGGCTATTCCGGCTATGTTCCATGATAAAACCCTTAGCCTAGCAGAATCCTACTTATTAGCTGGTTCTAACGATGTGGGTAAGGGCAGATGCCTAGTCAGACTATTAGCCTTAACGGTTAACTGTGGGAATTCCATTCTTGTGTCACCCAGGTGGCTAATGTTACAGTCCCTAGTTCCCCTACCAGTTGCTCCCATCCTAGCTGCATTCTTTCGCCTACTTGTCTCATCCCCACCAGGGCACGCACTCCAGATATAAGCCACCCTTGTTTGAGTATTTTCCGCCAGTAACTTGCCTTTATGATAAGATCCCTCCAACCTATGGCTTGCGGATTCAAGTCAATCTACACCCTCTAACACGCTAAACCTATTGGTTGTGTGAATGTTGTAATGTTGGTGCCTAAACCAGTCATGAACTGGGTTAATTGGCAGGTTGGGCTGACAATATTTGTCCTCCTCCCATCCATTTAACCTTCTAGATTGACAAGATCCCCCTATGGGATAGAAGTAGCCTAGTGGTAAAGCCACTATAGGCCCCTCCTGGCTCCAGTTGTTTCTGTTTAAAATGGCTCTTACTACCTGAGGGTTTCTAAAATTTATAACAATACAGTCCCCCTGTATATCCTTGGGTCTCCAGCCTAGCCAGTTAACTCTTCGATTCATTAAAATCTCTCCTGCTTCCTCGTATGGGAATTGCTTCTGACTATTTAGCCAATACATACATTTGTTTTTTAATTCCTGGTGCGATTCAGAGCTCCCCCTCCCCAACTCCTTGACTCCAGAGAGGACAATGACATAGGGTTTGAGGCAGGTGGTAAATTAATGCATGGCAAAGGTGAATTATTTTCTGGGCTTTTGCTAGAACCAGCCCCCCCCCCCCAGAGGTCTAATTTCCTGCCCTGTTCTAATGTTGGGCACTGGTGGAATAGTAGGATTTCTTTTAGTGATATTAATGGTAGACAAAGTGTCTTGGTTCCCAGCGTTGCTAGCAATAAGGCCATTCAAAACTGGTGGGGGGTCGTCCTTGGTTGAACTGGGTGCGGCCTGGCCTTCTTGGGTTCTGCCCTTAGTTGCCACCCCCTTTGTTACCCTACAGTTACCAAGATAGGCCTCAAGCATCACGCCCAACTTTTCAACCCTTTCAATCAACTGTTTGAGCTCGTCTTTTACAATGTTCCTGACTTGTATTTGCAAGTCCACCACTAAGTTTGAAATCCAAATCGGTTGATCGGGGGCCGTAGCTGCGAGGCTTGAGGTGCCATCAACTCCCATGGCTGAGAATGTTATAACTTCATCTGTTCCCTTCTTACATTTTGTCCCCGCATTTACTGTAGCTTTAGTCTTTCCCCTTTTATCTTGGCGTTTTAACCCGGCCCCCCTAGGCTGATCATCATTGGGGGAATCGTCTACGGTTAACTGTGGCAGAGATGTTTCAGAGACCAAAATTCCTGAGGTCTGCATAGCGTTTGTGAAATGCACAGACTATCAGAAGACAATGAGGAGGGTGAAGTTATCTGCCACTTCTTCATTGATCCAAATGCTTTTTGCCCATTACACACATATATCCTCAACTTTGTGTTTCTGTACAGATGTTATATTTGCTTCTGTAATGTAATGAGTCATTCAAATCACATCATTATGTAGGCACTCTCCATCAAGTCAGCCATAATAGCATCAAGTCTATTTCTCTGCCGTAATAGTCCTTGCTTTCTTTAAGGGCTCCCATTAGAAATCATTTACATTTCTGCAGCATAATTTATGCTTCTATATTCAGTAACAGCCTTTTCTGCAAGTGAACCTCTCCCCTGGCACATGGCGACTGGCCACATACAAGCCACGAATGAAATCCAAAACACTGCTCTGATGGAGTGCGCCCACACAGTGTGCTTTGGATTTCAACTATGGCTTCCTAGTGGTGGTGGCGACACACTAGGGAGACATTTTCATGTAGAAAAGGCTTTTATTAAACAGGTACTGAGGCATTACGCTGTGAAAATAAAATTGCTTTCAACTGGCCCTGCTCTGCTTCTCTAATGAGCCCCAGATAGAATGAAATAGATGCCAGGAGTCGCATTAAAGCAATGTGTGAGGACATAGTACATTGGGACTTGCGCATATGGGCTATTGAGCCAAGATTTGGATGCAATGATGAGCAAGCACATTAACTGCAGAATATATAACTAGAAGGTCCACAATACATATTGAGCCAAAGAGAGAGGGGGTTGTTAAAGCTAGGAAATCATTCTGAAACTTATGGCATGTGTGATGGAGTACGTCCAAATTTTGAGCCGGATTTACTAAACTTTGATGAAAATCATCAAGGGAAGTTGATGCACTGCGTTACGTCAGAGGGAGAGAGCAGAAATATGCCATATCTACTAGAATATGGCACAGTTCTGCTCTCTCAAAGTGCTAGTGCACTTCTGACTGTCTAGCACCAAAGCAGGCACCCTTGCACCATGACACATGGGTGCCTGTGTTCTGATCAGAAAAGGTTTTGTGCAGGAAGAAATACCTTTCTGACAAAAACTATTCATGGAGGCTTATTCTTACAGTACACATGCAAAGAGGAAGTAAGAAGGAGAAATAAAGGTATTTCTCCCTGTTACACCAGCCTCGAGTAAGTGCTCCATTTTGGTGCCAAACCATGTTTGCTAACTTTATTAAATATGGGTTTGTATCAAAATACATGGGTGGATGCACAGAAACACCCATGCTCCTCCTATCTAATGTTAGTCACGGCCAAACAGATTTGGAGACACAATACCACAAAGATATAGGGCCTCATTTATGAGGCCCTACTGGCACTATTATGACTGCACATATTTATGATGTTATGTGGCTTTTCATGGACTTATAAATATGTGCCCCTTTCACGCAAAAAAACTGTGCGAAAGGGGCATTCTATGGGTTTTGATGAGGGCGTTCCCAGCAACATCCATGGCTTGTTGACACTGCCCCAGATCTACGAGAAATCATAAGTCTGAGGCAGCGCCAAAAACCTACACCTCCAGGGAGGCGCAAGGGAGGCACAACGAGGAGAAATATCATTATTTCACCTCGTTTTTCCTCTTTCCATGTGTGCTACATTCTGCAGCACACATAGAAAGAGCAAAAAGCCTCTTCTGATTGTTTTTGTGCAGGAAGGTGTCCCTTCCTGCACAAAAATAATCATCCCTGCAACGCAGGCACCCTTGCATCATGGTGCAAAGGTGCCTGCGTTGGCGCACGGCAGTCCATTGTGCACCGGTGCAGGGGAAAAGGACAGGAATGCTCCATATCTAATAGATACAGCACATTCCTGCCCTTTTCTTTTGCTATAGGGCTGTGGAAAAAAACCCATAAATGAGGCCCGTCGTTTTTAAGATCTTGAAGCCTCAGAGTCAGGTGGAGTCCACAGTTGGCTAGGAAAGCTATTTGAGCAGGGATGTCCATTTGAGGTTACCTCTGAAACCAAAAGGCTTGCACTCGTTGACAGGGATCCACTAGATAAGAGGTTTATTTAGGGCTGTGTGTAATATTTATTAAGAAAGTATAATCCCAACCCAGTTATTGGGATACTCATGGATTGAGTAATGCCTGCTTTCCTTATGGTTATGCTCGCTGTATAAGTTTCTTTCATGGCAGAATTTGGACCCGGTGGAAAAGTCTTGTATAAACCATGAGACCGGAAGTGCGCTGCTCTAGCAACATTCACAGCAAGACTTATAAATCTGTAAAGTGGACCTTTTCAAATGAAATATATGTGGGACAACTTATGTTTATAATCAGGAGGTAAAAGTGTGCACCTTGCCATAAAAAGCACTGCTCATCACATTTAAAAACTGTATTCCTCTGGTGGAATACATGTGCTAGGAGAAAAGAAACTAAGCAACTGCACTCACCCCTAGACTTTGTGTCTTTGTGTCAATGTAATAAAGAACTTTTCTTTAAAAAGAGAAGCACTGGGCTGGACAATTACATTATTACGCTGTTGAGTTTGTTGTGCTCTGAACCTGTTGTGCTTTACACTAACCTCCCTGGGAAATTTGTGACTGCTCACCATCACTACTAGAGAGAGTCAAGTGCTGAAGGAGTTGTCCTTGGCCCAGTTTGCAGAGCCATAGTCAGATGGACCCCGGGACCACAGAGGCGAATGAACCCTGGGGCATATTTACAAGCCCCTATCGCCACCACTACGTCACTTTCAGTGACGTTGTGTATCGCCACCACTACGTCACTTTCAGTGACGTTGTGGTGGCGATAGGGGCCTTGCCTTATTCACAAGGCAGCGTTAAGCCACTTAATGTGGCTTAATGCTGCCTTGTAAATAAGGCCCCCTTCACGCTGTGTTTAGCGTGAAAGGGGCGTGCAGTGGGTATTGCGGTGGGCGTTCCACCACAACACCCATTGATTTTGACACTACCCCCTATTCACAAGGGCAGCGTAAATAGGAGGTAGCGCCAAAGTTAAGACCAGGAAAACCCTGGTCTTAAGATGGCGAAACGAGGAGAAATGCTTAATTTCTCCTCGTTTTGCTTTTCCATGTGTGCTGCCTTGTGCAGCACACATGGAAAAACCAAAATGCCATGGTTTGTTAATGTACAGGAAGGTGTCCCTTCCTGTACATAAACAAACCTTTTAAAATGCCGTTTTGTAACTTACATGTGTGCTGCATGAAGCAGCACACTTTTAAGTTACAAACTGGCATTTTAGGTTTGTTTATGTGCAGGAAGGGACACCTTCCTGTACATTAACAAACCTCCGTGCTTGCAGACACCCTTGCACTCTGGTGCAAGGGTGCCTGCGTTGGCGCCAAGTTGTAAAACTTAGCGCCATCGCAGGAGGAAACGCAAGGCTGTACCATATCCTTGTGAATATGGTGCAGCCTTGCTTTTCCGAAGTGGCAGAGAGAGGCGTTAAGCCAAAAAGGCTAACGCCTCTCTCCGCCACTTCCTTGTGAATATCCCCCCCAGTCTCTAAGGCTGTGACCCAGTAGTCCCTGCTTGCCCCGTGACCCACCAAATATGGTCTCACGCCTTTGAATGTGTCAGACAAGGTGAGATAGATTGGTTTTGCCAGTTCTTGTTCTGTGAATGCTCTTATTGCCTATATGGCACTTGAGCCGTTTTGTGAGTGTTTCTGATGGTTCTTTCAAATGTGTTTTTGTGGTATTTCATTGCACCCAGGGTAGCAATCAGTCTTTGAGCCACATATGTTCTGTGTTAGATATATATTAAGTGCTTTGTCTAACGTTTTCTCAAGTGTAAAACTAGTCAGAACTGTAAAATGATGGTTGGGCTTCTGAGTGATACTTTGTAGAGGAAGTCCGCTCTGTCCATGGCTGTTTCTCTTTGTTTTTTTGTCATTTTTTCCTCCGTGAATTTAGCAATCACGCAGGCTTGCTATGGTCCTCCCTTTTGGCTCACCTGGGAATCCAGAACTGTGCTCTGGAGGGCCCCACGAGGGACATAATCAGTGCAGTCACGGCCTGTCTGATTCATCGGTCACAACTGGGCCAACGGGAGTCCTTCTCAGACTTTCCCTTCAAGCCTCTCAGGACTGCCGATGGGTTTGTAGTGTCTGCCTCACGGTGCAGATCTTCTAGTGGCTGCTTGGCTGACAAGGATGAAAGTAGGGTCAAAATTAGGGGGGTGTGGGGATTTCTCACAGCAGCACGTTCCTCCTGTTTGAAAGCAGTCATTAGTATATATTGCTCAGACTGGCAGCTGACGTCACGGGGATCACCTGTAGAGATGGTGAGGTTGCAGGTCATTCAGGCTAATCATTTCTGCCTGGGGAGCGTGTCTGAGACATCCATGGCAGGTTCAGGGTGCTGTGGAATTAGAGTCGGTTCTTCTGCCCTCGGCTCCCTTGCAGTGTAAGGAGTGCACGGCTTCCCCCTTCTCTCAGGCCTGCAAAAGGGCAGAGTTGGAAGAAATACCTGGCACAAGCCTCTTTCTAAGGCGCGTGGTCAGGTCAACACCGCTGGGTCATCAGGGGACACAAAGAACATCTGCGCCATATTGGTATGTGGGCACTACTCCATTCCTCCCTTTACTAGGTACCACTAGAGATTTCCCAGCAGGCAGTGCGGGACAACTCACATGGCAGGCACCGAGCAGGCTCGAGTGACCATCACAAAAGCTGAGTGAACTGGTCTCTTATGAGATCTGAAAATATGAGATTCTGAGGAATTGTAACAAAAAGGTAAAAGCTATGGAGATAAAAGATTTTCAAACCTAAACGCATCTAATGATTGCTCAGAAACTTAAGGAGCGCCCAGCACCACTCAGACAATTCATGTCTGATCCCACAAAAATTGAGGCCAAACTGCTTGCTATCTTGGCAGACGATTTGTTGAAGATCAGGGTAAACAAAGGGCTGGAGCAGCATGCCCTAAAGGAAACAAGAATTCCAGTCAGGTTGGCTAGAAAATGGACATGAAATCTTATTTCAATGCTCAGGGCTCGCAGCCGGGACATATCTTAAGGGGAATAGGGCATTTAGTAATCACTGCAAAGAGGGTGGAGAGGTGTGTTCATCCTCAACATTACAGGTAGTGAAATGCTTCTGGTGCAACCCTGAGGTGCACTAGGAAGAAAACTGTACAATGAAGGACTTGGTTCTGACAGTTCCTCTGACAGCTAGTTTGCTGTCAGTGGAGAAAGATGACAGCGGCAGCTCTATGGAGCACAGCACAATGGCCATGGGCATTTTGGAAAAAGACCCAGAAGCCCTCAAACACATTCAACTAATTCACAAGAGGGCTTATTTATAGAGGCCTGCGCTGCAGGAACGTCACCTTTTTTTGACGCCCCGGTGGCGGAAGTCTCTCAATCATATCTATGAGGCAGCGCAAAGCCACCCTGCGTGGCTTTACATGGCCTCATAGATATGGAGTAAGGCAAGGCAGTGCAAAAAGTTGTGTTGCCTTACTCTGCATAAAGAAGGCGCTCCATGGGCGTTGCGTTGGGTGTTCTCACGCAACACCCATGGATTTGGACACTGCCCCAGAATAATGTAAACCTCCCCAGAGCAGGCGTAATGATGAGAAATGTTGTCATTTCTTGTTTCTTCCTCTTTCTTTCCATGTGTGCTGCATGGGCTCTGACCCCATGATTGGTAGAGCACTTTTGGCACTGGAACTGGGACTGTACCTCTGTCAGAGGGATTGCTTCACCGCACAAAGGACTCATCAGGACTGGTGGTCTGCTGTTGCCCTGCTGCCTACTATCTGCTGGGTGGCCTAAAGGATGCACTGGATTGGTTTTCTGTTTGTTGCCCTGCTGGCAGCTGCTCCCTGATTCTGGTTTGCCAGAGGACTGCTATTTACTAGGAGGAACCGCCATCAGGACTACCTGCCCTGTGTTCTGGCCTGCTACTTGCTAGCCCCCCTCTGTCCCCTATACCTAGGATTCTCAAGGGCTGGCTGGAGGACCCCTGCTCCCTCAGAGTCCCCGTGCTGATGGGATTCTGAGGGTGACACCTCGTAACTCTTTAAAGGGATTTTTATTTCTGATACACGTGGGGGACCCAGCAAGGTCTTCCCGCAGTAGTTGGCAGTGTTTGCCCCTCCCCCGTGTTGGTGCATAATTTGGGGGGGGGGGGTGCATGGTTGCCGTGGAGGTAAAACCATCGACGGAGATCCTGTTTTTCTACAAATTACCATAAAATCACTAGAAGGAGCTCAGAGGCTCCTGTACCATGCAGGGAATCCCTACGTTTCCGCATGATATGTAGTAGGAGGGCAGGTACACTGTCTCCTATGCTCTTATGGTGATTTCTTGTGATTTATGTACTGTTAGTGATAATTGGTTATGTATGGGTCTTCTCCCAACCTAACTGCTGCATAGCAATCCCTGATGGTTAATGTATACTGTTTTGGACTCACCTTGTATGGGTAGTAGTCATGATTCATGCTTTATACCCCTAACCTATTGCATTTCATGCCCTGAGGGACTATGGGATACTGTTTTTGTTTCTTGCACTGTTCCGAAGAATGGGTATTACCCCATGATCTGCATAATAAGCACAGTTGTTATGTTTCATGTTGTTTTGGTTTATGTTTTATGTACACTATATGATATATTTCTATATAATCCTGTGCGAAGTGTTTTTTGTGGTGTATTCATTGTGTTACTGGTGTGAGTAGAGTAGAGGTGATGATAACTTGCAAGAGTCCACTGTGAATACAGGGGTCGAGCAAAAGCAAGGTGTTGCTTGTGTTTCTTTGAAAAATCTAATTGAAGCCTAAGATGGTCCATGGGTCAGAAGTCTTCATGCTACAGACAATGTAGGGCATACTCATCCAGGCACAGTTTGCTTGTATTCCTCCTAGTGAGACACATGTACCTCTGGAGGAGATGACATTTCACGAGGGTAGGCATAGGCAGCAGATAATGGCAGTCTCCGAGAAGACACGGGTCCAAGCACTCATCACTTCTGCTTCTGACAGAGAGATGGTCGAGCACCCTGGTGCAGGCTGTCAGTGTTTAATTTGTAACATATTGAGTGCCGGTGCCCTAAGCACTTTAAAAAAGACAGCGGCAGGTGCTATTTAATGTCCCTGCGCCGAATACCAAGACTGCACGGTCCTAAATCCACCTTATGCCTCTTTAATCCACTGCCAGACACTCCCTGCCCTTTACCTCACTCTTGCAGGCTCCTGCTTTCTCCAGATTTAGAATTCCCAAACAAAGCTACCGACTTGTGACATGCAGATTAACTCTGTGTCAGAACTGGCAGACCAGGAATAAGTGAATGACCACTTGCAGCAGAAAGTCCCTGGGAACTGTCCTTCCTGTTGGGTTTCTCACATTCGTCCATCCTTCCTTCAGAAAGCACACTTCCTGTTTATCTTCAATTGCTGCTAACTGTGTCAATACTTCCCTTCTTGCTGTTCCTCTTCTCCTACTTGACAATGCTGTCTGGAGTGCAGTCTGGCTCACACTGTGGGTCAAGAGTCCCTGCGACCTGCAGAGGTGAGTTTAATATTGTGAACATGTTACATGCTTCTATAAGCATTCACACCCTCTAAAAGTTATATTAATCATATCTATGTTTGTTTTCTTCTACTAGATGATCGGATTGCCTCTGGGATCTTGCAGTGCTGCTCCCTTTGCTACCCCTTCCCCCCCATTACCCTTAGGTCGGAATTTTAGTACCTGTTCATCCTATGAAGTATGAATCTTTTTTGGCTCTGGGGAAGCAGAGGACTGGCTGCTCCCATCCACCATATTATTAACATACCACCTTCAGAAGGAATGCCTGACTTCCAGTGAGATCCAGAGCCCATCCGCGCTGAGGAAACCTGTAGGAGCTGACAGTCGGTCCCTTACACCATTCCTCAAACTGAGGCAACAAGTACCTACCTGCTGTGGTAGCTATACCAAAAGGTATCTTGAGGCTGTGCCCTTCATGATTGCCCCTGTGGTAGCTAGGGCTCTCCTTAGTTTCTTTTACCTGGCCTGAGGATACTTTTGACCATGGGACTAACATTATCATATTCTATTTGACAGCGCTATGGGAAAACGCTGGTATGACTTACCACTGCCCCAATGTGTGCCACCCCAAGACAAATTGATTGGTGGAAACTTCAACAGCACCAGGAAAAGTATGGTAGGGAATGTGGTATCAGCCCTTAAGAGGAAGTGGGACGTCATCTTACGATACCTTCTCTTTTTCTATGGGGAGATAGCCCATGTAAGCATTCAGTCTCATTGAACTCTTTTCTGGGGATCCTAATCAAGGCCACCATGGTTTGGTAATGGAGGGATTGGAGAGGAATGCAAGAGCTTCATCGTATGATGTGGTTAACTAGGTCCTAGAAATGCAAAAATTGAAGATTGATAGGCCAGCTTATGCATAAGGTGAAGAACAACATTCAGGCCAGTTAGGGCTTGATGAAGGAGTGATATGACAAGAAGGTTAGCTTTACTGGACACCAAGAGTGCCTGGAAGCCCATTTTCTCATTCATTCTGAAGGTCAAAGGGTGTGGCCTGCACACTGATGTAAGTGCCTCACCGGAACCCCAGCAGGTCTCCTACATTAATAGGCTTAACTCGAACCCTTGTAGGCCTTATGTGTTCTGTTTTTTTTTATCTTTGTGGTACATTGTAGCTGGCGATGACAACAGAATGGAAGTTAATAATAATTATTATATAGCTGTGCTTTGATGTGTGGGCGTAGTTCGCGAAGTAGCGCTACGCGAAGCTACGCAAAGTGCAGTTCGCACTACGCGAGCTACGCATAGCACTACGCGAACTGCGTAGTGCGCTGTTCGCAATGATTGCACAGTGCCGGATGCTTGTCCGCACTGTGCAATCATTGAAAACGGCATCTTGCACAGTGCGAGCTGTCTTTTACTGCCGCTCGAGTAGATTTTTACTCGAGCGGCAGCTTTCTCAACGCGGACTGGTAGTTTCTCATTGCGAGCGGTCGCGAGCATACGCGACCACTCGCAATGAGAAACCTGACCTCCCCGCGTTGAGAATCTCGCCGGAGGTTTATTTTCCACGCTCGCGATCGGCAACTTGATGTTGCTGATCGCGAACGAGGAAAAAGTCTCGCCGGGATGTCATTTTGCTTGCTCGCGGTCGCCAACTTGACGTTGAGGACCCCGAGCAAGCAAAAAATGACCGCTGCACTACGCTACGCTACGCGTGTTTGCACTGTGCTACGTGCAATTCGCGTTGTGCGAAGTAGCGCAAACTTCTCAAACTACGCGAGCGTAGCGTAGTGCTTTGCCCAGGGTTACTTCTGTTGCATGTGGTTTTTCTCTGTGGTACTCTGTAACCGGCAATGAAAAAAGAATGGAAGTTAATACTATTATATATCGCCGTGCTTTGCTGTGTGTTTTGTCTAATGTGCTGAGTCTAGTGGCTGGTGCTGTTATGAGCACCGTGCTTGGGTGTCTTGTACGGTGCTCGTGCCGAGGTATTCTGCAGATTTTTCCCCATCACAATTTACATTCAGAAGGATTTGCATTTTTGTTTGTCACTTAATTTGCTTTTAATTTATAATCATTGCACAGCTAACTTAGATTCACGGTAATCACCGCATTTAAAATTGCGTTTAAATTATGCCAAAAAAAACATCGCATTGAAATTGCATATATATTACTCCAAAAAGAGGACATATATTAAAAAAGCAACATCTATAAGCCATTTTGAAAAAGGTTCTTAATAATAAATACAACATTATCTGAGCGTTCTAATAAGTATACATCATTCAGCATCATTGGACAATGGACAGTAAATGGACAGCGATGGTCAATAAATTATTACATACATAACTGTGCCCAATTCCTCACCACTGCAGGTGCACATCCTTTCTCCATTAGGTATTGTTTATTATAAATTTCTCTTATAGACAGGGAGTTACAAACTTACCCAGCCTTAATTTTAAATACTCTTTCCTCTCTCTGTCAAGTACAGTAGATACAGTTATATTCTCTCAGGAGTATCTATATTTGGAGAATGCTTCATAGTTTTCAAAACTTCAGGATACCTGTATCTTTGAATAAACCTTCAAGGCAACAGAGAGACTTTTTAAACGCACCTACATATTTCTAAAGAACAGAACAGAACTTCTCTAGAATGGAATAGTCCAGAAATAGGAAAATCGTGAATTTCCTTAATTTGTAGAAAACGTATTTATTTACATTATTTTATTATTTGCAAAGCACATAAGTACACCAGGAATTGAAAACATCCTGGCGCTGAGCAGAACCAAGGGAAAGAGATAAAAAAGCAACAAAGAGTGCGAGAGACCTTGTAAGGAAGGACCAAGATGGGGCCAGAATGGCCTACAACCCAAGAAAGTTTGAACATTACCACAGAAACAAAAGAGAGCTAACAAATAATCAGAAATATCTGACTTGGAGCCATGTTCTCTCAGGACTATAGGCTATCTTATGCACAATTGAACTGCACTCTTGGCTGAATAGGAAGTCAGTGGAGCTTTTTAATGGTCAGTGTCACATGGTCAAACCTGTTTAGGCTACACGCTTTTCTCACAGCCAAGTTCTGTGTGCATTGAAATTTGTTCATTGCAATAGTCGTGTTGTGAGATGATACACACCCACATGACCTATGAATGAAGGGGTTTCCTGATAAAAGCAAAGGATCTCCTTAGATTCTTTCAGGAGCTAGAGGATAGTTTTGACCATGGGACTAACTTAATCACATTCTATTTGACAGAGCTATGGGAAAAGGTTGGTATGACCTACCACTTCCCCAATGCATACCATCCCAAGATGAATTGATTGGTGGAAAGCTTCAACAACACCAGGAAACATTTGATAAGGAATGTGTTAGATGCCCTTAAGAGGAAGTGAGACATCATCTTACAATACCTTCTCTTTGCCTACGGAGATAGTCCATTTATGCATAGGTATCTTCGAATGAAGGGGTTTCCAGACAAAAGGGAAGCACAAACTCAAAGTCTGCAGGGTAAAACAGCAAGCAGCATTATTGGAGTTGATGTGGTCTTTACAGAGAGGTTGAGGTAAGTTCAGACCAAAGTGATTTGACTTTAGGTGCTAGTATCATGGGGACACCCAAAAAGAGAGGCCAAATGGGTTTTTGCCATCTCTGTTCATTTCTACCCACAAGTAGCAATGCAGTTGTCTTGCTGTTGAAGTTGAGAAAATGTAAAATCATCCAAGATTGAACATCAGCTAGACAGTCGCTTGATTTGGAAATGAAGGATAGTGCATGATTGTCAAGCCTGAGCATGAGTTGGATGCCATCTTTGTACACCAAAGTGCTGCACCATGAAGTGTGAATAGCTGAAGTAGAGGAATGGCATGGTCTTTAAACATATCAGCAAGGAGAAAAAACCCGTGGAGCTCCATGGATGCAACCAAAAGAGAGGAATCAAATGGTGGTAGTGGCAAGCATTGGGTTTGGTAGCTTAAGAAAAATGGTGACTCTATTAGCTTTTTTGCCAGAGATCCCTACATCATTGAGCCTATGTTGGAGAATAGAAAAGTCCACTATATTAAATGTGACAAATAGGACTTGCAGTGTTTTTCTCCATTTTGTTGTTCACCAACGGCAAACCCCTCCTCTGATGTGATATACCAAACTTAAGGAAGCTCTTAACATCATAAACAGAAAGGGAAATTAGTGGTAGCCCCCTATTAATAGCTTTTATTGGGGTTTTCATTGGGAGAGAATTGTTATCACAGCACAGTGTCCCTTCATCAAGATGAATTACCATACAAGAAGAGCCAATCCATACTTCTGCCCAAAACAGATCTGGGAGACAACTTTACAAAATTAAATTTCCAGAATTGGGCCCTTTAAGCAATCTCCCTATTTGTAATCAAATGTTCTAAGAGCCTAATGAGGGTCGCTGAGTAAGACACTTCTTTAAGTTGAACAGCCCAACTTTTCAGTTCATAGTGGTGATGTCCTAAATGCTTGAAGGTGGACACACTTAGTCCCAGGTTTACTAAACTTTACAGTGGTGCCAAGAAACGCATATTAATTACTATCCAGCGCAAAATATGTTTTGTGCAGGAAAGGTGTTGTTTTCGGATCACAAAAACAACTTAGTGCTGTATAGCTTCACTTTGCATCAAGGGTTGGGTGTTACTGGGGCAGATCAATGCGAACAGAAAAAACACTAAAATACTCGAGGATATAAGAGTTGCAACTGTTCTGTTGCAGTTCAGACTAGTCAGAGCTGAGGGTCATCAAAAGATTTTTGAGAAGTCATCTCACCCTTAACGCATCAAGGCATGCTTCATCATTTGACGACCCTCACCCTGCAGCCTCAACCGAGGGATACTATTTAATGCCCTGTGAGTTCTTATAAATCTATTATCAGGCCAATGACTTGGGTCCTGTTTTTTTGCAAGACAAAATGAGTAAAATATACCTAGGGGTATACTCAAATGTTTTCTTTATTAGCGAGTACCTCTGGTATGATTAAAAACATGAAATGTTGGTTGTGAGGTGAAATACAATGAATCACCTGACCTAAAAAAAATCCTATGATTACCAACATGTTTCAACCCCTATAACAGCATCTATAACTCTTGGGTCTTCTTCAGGGTAAAGGAATTATAAGACATGGGATATAGCCAAACCACGCAGATAAGGTAAACAGTAAAACCCTAGCAGTCTCCTAATTGGATTGGAGAACCTAAAGAAAAAGGTAAATAGAGGACAAGATTAAATATATGTGTCCCACACCCATACTCTACCTCTATAAGGTGGTAGAGAAAAATATTTCTTATAAAACAACATCATAATGCACAATTTAATCCAATACAAGGAATGCAAGTTAAGGAAAGCAGACTAACCTCATAATACCGGCCCAGCTGTTATTAACTGACTGATTACCACGCCTTTAATCATAGATGGTATTCTGTCAGTCAATAACAGCTGCTGTGAGTGCAGGTCTCAACAACAAACAACACCACAACCTCACTAGTTACAGTCATCCAGCAGGCAAGATGCATGGAATTCACACTCCCGCATGATGCTAGTGATACCCATGCTTTTTAGCTGCATTTGTCTAATGTTTCCAACCGGTTGACTTTCACTCCAGATTGTCTTTACCTGGACACATTATTTGTATTCACAGGCAAATATAAGAGCAGCAGATGCTACTGGCCTTTTTATGAACAATGTTTTTGTTGCTCTGCCACTACCCAGATGGGATGTTTCTCTTCATATGATACCTTTTATCTCCTCCATTGCCCCTGACCCATTTTTGGGTTTGTTGATTCGTATGCTTCGTCATTGGCCTTTCTTTCATAATTTCCCTTTCACAGCTGCGCCTCTCATTATACAACTGGTTTCACACTCAATATGGCGGAAGGAGAAATTCTTCCCCTGAAGAATGGCTCTCTTACCAGTTCTACCTCCACTTCATGTAAAGAAAAGTCTGGTGGAGGCAATAAATGACTCAAGAAAGACCCTGAATCTCCCAGTCACCATGGAGGATTTAATGGACGAGCTAAAAATGTTGAAAGCCTTCATGATGGATTGAAATGCTACCCTTCAACAGTTAGAAGGCAAATGGTCTTCTCTTAAGTCTAGGGTTTCGGACTTGGAGCTGAACATTGTGGACTTCCAAAACATTGCTCTTAAAGTAGACACCATGGCTAAGGAGATTGTTGCCCTCAAGCGACAAACGGAAGATTTAGAAAATAGAAATCGGCGTAACAATCTCTGTGTTAATGGGATACCGCAGGGAGCTGAAGGGGGTCACAGGATAGCCTTTATACGAGAGAACTTACCCAAAATTGTGGGTCTCACAAGTGCTAACCCCCTCAATATCAACAGAGCTCACCATCTTGGTACCAAAATCTCAGTCTCAAGTGGTTCCCCTAAACCACAAGGAATAATCATTCTTTTTCTCCAGTACACCCAATTAATGCATGTCCTTTCCGCCTCCAAGCAAAGGAAACAGATGATTTGGTCTGGTCATAGGATTTTTCTCTCACAGGATGTTTCCCGCGTTACAGCTGCTCAATGTCAGGAATTTTTAAATCTTCGACCCTCGTTATGAGAAATTAATGCAAGATATGGCCTTATCTACCTATGTATTTTCAAAGTCACCTACAAGGATAAGACTACTTCTTTCGAATCTCCAGTCCAACTTAAAGAGCTCATCCACCATAAGAGAGAGGCTCTAGACACGGATGGCTCATAATCTCTCATTAAAATGTTGTTGCTTCGGTGTACTGCTGCTCATATGCAAACAGCCTGGTATTTTTGTATTGATGCATCTGTTTCATCAGTAACATATTTTCTTCTCTCTCCCCCAGGTCCCTTGTTTGTTGTTATCCTTGTACATACCTCTGTTTCTTGTCCAGATTTTGTCCAATGTTCTTTCAATTGAGTGTACATCCTAATACTTCCTCTTCGAATGGGTAAAACCTCCTTTTATTCTTTTAGTATTTTCCTTTTTATCCTCCTCAATCCATGTTTCTAATTCCTGTCATGTTAACTTTTCCCCCTTCATCTCTGATCGCTCACTCTTCTTTTCCAATTTCATGTGTATCGGACCAGGTGTTCCAGTCAGTTCATCCTTCATGGTGCTCTTCTATGCTTCTTTTCCAATTCATCCTTCTCTTCACTTGTTATCCTTATGGTCCAAGTCTTTCAGACTTTTCATCATACTCTTTGTTATTACTGTTGGGTCTTCTTTCGGCTCACTCTCAGCTCCTTTTTCTTTTCCATTTCTTTTTCTCAACTTTCCCTCTTTCCCTATCACCTTTTCTGTGTTCCAAATGGTTAACTTTGCCTGTATACAACTTTATGGTATGGCAATTCCTTTATTTGAATATGGTTTTATTTATTGCTTACCAATATTTTAATGAATAGATTTATAATTGTTTCTTGTGATGTCTAGGCTCTTTGTAGGCCTATTAAGCAACAGGGATTCCTAGCACATCTTTCTAAGCTATTTTGTGATGTTGCTGTGTTATGAGAAACTCACCTTCTGGAACATGAAATCCACATGCTTAAAAAAAAGATGGGTTGCTATATTTATTGTTCACCTGCTGTTCAACATATAAATGGTGTTATTATGTTATTTTATAAAGGTTTACCCGTTAACATGTTAAAACAAAAGATTGACGATGAAGATTGATGGCTCCACTTAGATGCAATGGTTAATGGGTGCCCTTACTCCTTCTTCAATGTATATTGCCCTAGTGGCACATCCACTCATTTTTGGCACTCTCTCCCTATTAAATTAATGTCGGTTATAAATGTTAACCTTGTGTTGGGTGGAGACTGTAACCAATTGCTTGACCCTTTTATAGATAGGATATCTTCTTTTAAATACATCCCTAATAATATCCAAAAAGCATTCCATAGAATTGTCTCAGATAGAGGTTTAGTTGATGCATGGCGCCTCAATAATCCTGACCTTCTCAAGTATACCTTTTTTTCCCCCTGCTCATCACACTTCCTCTAGAATAGATTATAATTTACTCAAAATTATCTCCCATAACCTGATCCACTCTGAACTTGGTCCCATCCTCATTTCGGATCACGCTCCAGTAATCATAGATCTAGGGCCAGATTCACAAAAGTAATCTGAGACAAAATCCTAACTCTACGACTTTCGGTATTCACAAAGGGCATTTAGGAGTAGTAAAGTTAGAAATCCTGGGCCTGATTCACAGAACTAATCTGAGACAAAATCCTAAACTTACTACTTTCGGTATTCACAGAAGGCATTTAGTAGTAGTAAAGTTAGGATTTTGTCTTAAGTTTGACTTAAGACAAACTTAAGACAGACTTAAGACAGACTTAAGACAGACTTAAGACAGACTTAAGACAAACTTAAGACAAACTTAAGACAAAATCCTAACTTTACTACTACTAAATGCCTTCTGTGAATACCAAAAGTAGTAAGTTTAGGATTTTGTCTCAGATTAGTTCTGTGAATCGGGCCCCCTAACTTTTTAGGAGTAGTAAAGTTAGGAATTCTGGGGCATATTAGCAAGAAGAGGCGATAATCATCGTTAACCCTGCTTAGCGTGATTTTTTTTATCGCCGGCTATCGCTGGAATATATTGCCACGCTAACGCTGTATTAGCAACGATTAGCGTTATGGCGATGAATATTCCAGCGATAGTGTGGGAAATGGGCCAACATCGCTGAAAAACCCGCGATGTTGCATGGAGAAGGGAGAACACCTTGCTGATACGACCCTGTGGTCGTATCAGCATAATCCACCCCCCCCATGTTAGGTATGGCTAACACCTGCTAATTGCAGGTGTTAAATAAATAGCGATGACCCGGTTAGCGCGACTTTTCACGTCGCTAACTGGGGCCATGGCCACCTTGCTAATAGGCGATAGGCCTGTTAGCGAGTGTTTCCCAGGTTTGTTCATCGGAACGCCCACTTTGCATGTCATTAGCGATAAATATCGTCTGACATGCAAAGCGGTAACAAAACGAGGCGCTAATGCCCGCAAACTGTCGCTAACTGCTGTTAGAGACAGTTTGCTGATAGGGCGATATAAATATCGCCGCTTTAGCGGCAAAAAGTGCCGCTAAAGCGGCGATAGTGCCCTTGCTAATATGCCCCTCTAACTTTTTAGGAGTAGTAAAGTTAGGATTCCTAACTTTACCCCTCCTAAATTCCCTTTGTGAATATCGAAAGTCGTAAAGTTATGATTTTGTCTCAGATTACTTTTGAGAATCGGGCCCCTAGAGTCCACTCACTCCCCTACTCGTACCAATAGCTGGTGCTTCAATAATTGGTTACTACAAGATCAGCCGTTTATTTTGGCATTTGAGCGCTTCACCACTGAGTTTTCTACATTAATATTAGTCCTGAAATCAAGTTCCACCATGTCTGGGATTCTTTTATAGCTACTACACGTGGATTTATTATTAATTATGTGTTCAAAAAGGCCAATGTCAAGGAGTCTTCCACTCTCTTACAAAATATTAGGAAGCTAGAACATGAATAGTACTCCTCCTCCCATATAGATGTTCTAGTTTGTCTCATGCAGGCTAAACTCACTTTCAGCAGAACATCCAGTAATAATGCTAGCAGCGCTCTTCTAAAAAATTAACGCTTAGTATTATGGTAGTTCCAATAAGGCTGGCAAGTTGTTAATCAAATATCTAAAAGTAAGGAAACAAAAGTCAAAAAGTGAAGTCCTACAGGAAGCGTCTGGTAATCAATTGTTCAAAGATAAGGAGATCATGACCTGCTTTGCTGAGTTTTACTCCAATATGTACACGGAGGATACAACCCCCACTCAAGCCTCCCTGGATTCCTTTTTCAACTTCATTCCCAAGTTACTAGCTTCGCAGACAGACCTCTCCCCTTTGGAGACTGATATTTCTTGTGCTGAAATTCGTGCAGCCATTTCTAAACTACAGCATGATAAGCTAGCAGCGCCTGAAGGCTTCACCATTGAATTCTATTCTAAATTTTCTAATCTTCTGGTACCCAAACTCTTATTACTTATTCAACAATTTATTGTCTCTGGCCCTGTGGCGAGCTCCTTTTCAGAAGCCATGATATGTCTAATTCCCAAAAAA
The DNA here is from genome assembly GCA_963921515.1 of Calotriton arnoldi. NCBI lineage: Eukaryota > Metazoa > Chordata > Amphibia > Caudata > Salamandridae > Calotriton > Calotriton arnoldi. The sequence continues at coordinate 70,827 of CAWUFW010014164.1, read as the reverse complement.
GATAAGGATCCGGCTGCTTGCAAAAATTACAGACCTATATTTCTTATTAACACTGACTGCAAGATTGTCTCAAAGATTCTGGTGCTTCGGGCAACAAGTTCATCTCATATCTAGTTGACATTGAACAGTCTGGCTTTGTCAAAGGTCATATCATCTCTGACAATTGCTGCACCTTTTTAAAAAAATTCACACTGCCTCCAAAGTCAAGATCCCATGGTGGTGGCCACGTTGGACGCTGAAAAAGCTTTCAATCGGGTAAATTGGGAATTCATGTTCAAAGTCTTTCATTGGCATGGTTTCTACCCCAGATTTCTGCAATGTGTTAAAATTCTATATTCATTTCTCTCCACTTCGGCCTTCGTAAATGGCTTGCAGTCTCTGTATTTCTCCCTCACAAGAGGCACCAAACAGGTCTGTCCCTTATCGCTTGTACTCTTCATTCTCACTCTGGAACCATTTCTTGAAATTCTACAGAGATCCCAGTCTCTGACCGGCTATGCTCAGAAGCAATTACATACTAAATTCACTGCTTATGCAGATGACATTTTATTATAGATCTTCGCTCCTCATACTTCCATCACTGAGTTTTTTATCTTATTATTTCGATACTCTTCCCTTTCGGGATATAGACTGAACATCGACAAATCCGAGGTAATACCTCTCAATAAATATTGTATCAAAGACATGTTTAAGGATACAGGTTTTCTGTGGAACTCTTTGACGATCAAATGTTTAGTTGTTTTGTATTCCCCCCTCCATTAGGGATACTATTAATGCTAATATTGAAAATCTAAAACAGAAGATTTCGACACTCTCTGCCCAATGGTCCTGCTGTATCTTTCATGGTGGGGCAGATTAGACACAAATAAAATGATGTTCTTTCCCATCATCAATTTCGTTTTTTACAGATGCTTCCACTCCGGTTACCTTAAAGCTTTTTCAAATCTATTGACAGTCTATTTTCCAAGTTTTTATGGAATAAGCAACCCGCTCGGATTTCCCTATCCAAACTCAAGAAATCAAAAACAATGGGTGGGGTCAACTTCCCTGACTTTACTCAATACCACTATGCCTTTACTCTCAAACAGTTATGGTCCTCTTTAGGAACAACTACCTCCCCCGCTGTGACATTCAATTGAGCTTTGTTTAATCTCCCCCTTTTCATTTCTCTAATTTTCCCTTATTGCTCAAAATCCAAGGTCAATGTCTTCCTCACTTTTACATCACTTCAGTTACATTGCCAAAAAATCAATTTCTCAATTCTACACCCCCTCCCAACTATAGTTTCTTTCCCCTCTTTGGTATAATCCTAATATCGCTATTGTTGTCAAAGTTCTTAAATGGTCCCCCTGGCTCGCTAAGGGCATCACATCGATCTCCCAGCTCATTTTGAATAATCAATTCATCCCTTTTGAGGATTTACATGCTCATTTGTATATTCCCCCTTCTTATTGTTCCAAATATAAACTCCTTTTAGACATTCTCCAACACAATGTCGTAGACCCTTCCTCTGCCCCCTCTCAATTGCTTTGCAATTCCATCACTTCTCCTGACTTCTCCACTGAGGGCAAAGCTTATTTTTATACAAACAACTTTCCTCCTCAGACTCCGATAGGGCTAAATCTAAAACTGAAGACTCTTAGGCACGGGACCTTCAGTCTACCTTCTCCGTTGTGTTGTGGAACTGAATATGGCTTAAAATTCACCATAGTTCTCGCTCAGCCAGTACCACACAGACCCTGTTTTTCTTTTTATAACAGGTCATGTCTCACTCCTTGTTCATTATTTAAAATGAAACCTGTGAATAATAATAATTGCTGGACTTGTAATGCCCCTTATGGGGATTCCCTTCATATGTTCTTTCATTGTTCAAAGGTCTCTGTCTTTTGGATAAAGGTATGGCGCAAAATGTCTACTCTTTTTCTTTCTCTGCCCCTTACAACACCATCCACATCTTTCTCGGAGTGTGTCACAATTTCTGGTCCGGAAACTAGCTATAGAGCATGCTTGTGGATCTTCTTCTGGAGGTGGCCTTTCATGTCATTACCTCTAATTTGAAAAACTATATAAATATTTTTTTTCTTATGTGGTGGAACTTGATTTGTTATAATCATAGATTGGATAACGCCCATTCACCCACAATAAATGTAGCAATTAAGACAGATTTGCTTTGATTGCCTTTGACATTGTATTTATGTAGCCCTTCGACCATTAACATTAGAACTGTTGAACTTTCCAAACCTCCATGAACTATACTCTATTTCATTTCCAATTTCTCCTTCACTCCCTTCACATCACCCCGTATATCTTGCGGCTATTATTATTATCAAGATATTTCTGGCTGTTATTTTTTCCCCCTCTTTGGACTCTTTTGTTATAGATTGCTTACCCCTTACCCTCCCTCCTCCCCTAAATTAAAAAACGTAGAAAATGCTAATAGGTGGAGTCAGCAATTAAATATGCAATTTTTCTTTTTCTTTTTTTTTCTTCAGTATTTCGTGATATGCTATATTTTATAAACTACAAATCATTGCACCTTTTGTTCAGTTTGTATTTCTCGTGAAGATTAATTGCTCTATTACCTTGATATGTATCATTCATATAGTCCATTCCAGGTTTTTGCTGTATTTTACATTAATTATTCTCTAATCATGCATTTTTTAACTTAAATAAGAGTGTAGCAAACAGAAGGAGGGCGAATGTTAATTCTGAAGGAGAGATTAGGTGAGACAGGTTAACCTCTATAATTCTTGCTAAAGCACGTACTCCAGTCAGAGCCAAAATGTAAGATGGCCGGTAATTATTAGGCCTCTGCTATGCAAAATTGCATCTACTTAAAACCTTGGTGCCAAGAATCAATCTTTACCAGCTGGATGCAAATAGCCATATTAAAACGTTTAGGAAGTGTTTCTTACTTGAGCATATAGCACAAGCACAGGAAGGCTTTTTGAGTTTGGGTAAGGATTGCCAGCAGTTGAGTCGCACAGTTGAGTTTACTTCTCCATGTTTCCAGTTTAGTACTGCATTGGTTTCCCTTGCTTCCCCACACCATCTTTAAAACCAGCTGCATCATTTACAAAGCCATCACGACCAGCACCCATGCATTATGTTTTGCAGCTCACCATCTCTGGTAGTTCTCAGCATACCCGCATTCAGAACACCATCATACTGTGTACTAAAATAACAAGGCAGCTGGCCTTTTCTATCTCTGCGCCCAGGATCTGGAACAACATCCCTCTGTCCAACAGGACGGTCCCAACATTTCTTCATTTTAGGAAAGAGATGAATAAGTACCTTTTTAAAGAACACTACACATGATGAAGGAAAAGTCCACATTCCAGCTACCTCTCAGTCATTGACTTTAAGCTGGTCTTTGACCCTATACAGCTTTCCAGTACCCTTTGGCTAGGTTTGTGCTATAGAAATACAGTATACATATACATACTTCTGTATGAATAAAAAAGAAAATCCCCAAAATGACCACTTATTATTGTTATTATTATTATTATTATTATTATTATTAATAAACTGAATTTATAAGGCGCTCAGCTACCCTCAGAGGTTTCCCGACGCCAACCGGTAGGAGAGAAAAAAGGGATTGAGCAACCAAGTCTTCAGACTTTTACGGAATCTACCATAAGTGGTTTCCTCGCGTAAAGTGAGAGGCATGGAATTCCATAGAGTGGGGCCAAGATAAGAGAAGGAACGGCCACGCATTCGAGACAGTTTGATTTTGGGGGATAATGAACCTAATTTGCTGGGCAGAACGCAAAAGTCGTGAAGGAAGATAAAGTTGTGCCAGCGATTGCAGGTATGTTGGGGCCACTCCAGTTTTGATTTTATACATATAGCATAAAGCTCTGAACTTGATTCGATTCTCTATCTTCAGCCAATGTAAATCGCGAAGATAGCCAGTGATTGAGGCAGTCTTTGGTACATTGCACAGCAGTCTAGCCGCCACGTTCTGCACTACCTGGAGCCTTTGGATGGTAGCTTTGTTGGATCCCAGGTAAAGAACTTTGCCATAATCCAGCCTAGACGTGACTAGGGCATGGACCACCGTTTTCTGTACCACACGAGGTATCATCCATAAAATTTTCCTCAGCCATTTTAGGACATTAAAGCATGTGGCAGCTACCTTGGTGACTTGTTGTTTCATTGTGAGCTGGTTGTCAATAATGCAACCCAGATTGCGGACTTGGTGTACTGGCAGGGGTAAGGTACCCATTTCAGATGGCCAATGATGCAGTCCCCAGAGGTCGATTTATTTTCCTAAGATCATAACCTCCGTCTTGTCTCCATTAAGTTTGAGCAAGTTGTTTTGTATCCAAGACGCAATTTTACTCAAGCCTGACTGAAGGGCCGAGGGCTCAGCTCCCTTTGATGAAGAGAGGGAGAAGATGATCTGGGTGTCATCGGCATAGGAAAATAGGGATAACCCTGCTTCCTCAGCAACATCAGCCAATGGCCGGACATAGACATTGAACAACAGAGTGCTCAAGACCGAGCCCTGAGGTACACCATAGGGTAATGCGTAAGACTTGGAGCTGGCCGCTGTAGAAAAGACTTGAAAAGTACGGTTGGTTTGAAAAGAACTAAGCCATTGTAGGGCGATGCCCTCTATGCCTAAAGGACTTCAGCGCTTTCAGTAAAATAACATGGGACACCGTATCAAACGCCGCGCTGACTTCCAGCAGGACGAGAGCCGCCGTGTCTCCCTCATCCAGTCGGTGCCTCAGCATTTCGGTGACTCCAAGTAGAGCTGATTCCGTAGAGAAACCAGCTCTAAATCCAGATTGGGAAGCGTGAAGAAATTTCTGGGACTCAACGAAAGAAGTCAGCTGAGTATTGACATGTTTTTCAAGGATTTTAGAAAGCCGGAAGCAGCAAGATGGGACGGAAATTAGCTAGCTTAGACATGTCAGCGTTGGCTTTCTTTAGGAGAGGGAGCACCATCGCATGTTTCCATTCCAACGGAACTTGGCCCTCCTGAAGGGAGGCGTCCAGGAGGTTCATAATTATGGAGAGGATGGGAACGTCAAGCTGTTTCATCACCGAAATAGGGAGTATATCACGGGGGGATCCAGATTTAATATTTGTCAAAAAACGATTAAATGAGCTACAAGTCCAAAAGAGACCAGGCTTCCAGTTTATTAGCTGGTATAGTGTCAATGAAAGTCTCAGTCCTACCAGCACTGGTAACATTGGGGGAGATCTCAGAATCGGCTGGAGGGTTTTGTAGTTTAGTGCTAGACAGTGCAGAATGTATTTTACTAACTTTATCCACAAAGTATAGTGCAAGTTCCTCACATTGAGAACCAGTGAGAGCAGGTGGAGTCGTCTGAGTTTCTGAACCAGACAACTCTTTTACCACCTTGAAGAGAGTTTTGGAGCAGTTCTTCGCTTGAGAGATTTTATCTGAGAAAAATTCAGCTCGAGCAGCTCTACAAAGAATATGATGTTTACTTAAGGCTTTTTTATATGCCACTTTGGCACCTATCTGGTAGTTTTTTTCTCCAGTGTCTTTCGAGGGTTTTACATTTGGATTTTTCAACCTTAAGTCTGTCAGTGAACCAAGGGGCTGGTGGACGGTGATTGTTAGAGCGTTTATTGGACAGAGGGAGGCAGGTATTAAGTGCCAGTGAGATCCAGGTTTGAAAAGAGCCAAGATCAGTTGTAGATGGCATTCGTACCTCTGGCCTACTGTCCATTAAAAGTTTATTCAAAGCTGAGACATCAAGTTTTGCCCAATTTATAACTTGTTGTTTAGGCCCCGTAGAGACTATAGGAGGACATAGCGAGACTTCCAGCGAGAAAGTAACAGCGAAATGATCAGTCCAGCATAAGGGAAGAGCAGGGGTGCAGCTGAGACCAGACAGATTGGAGAGAATGGGATCAAGTAAGTGGCCGGCCACATGAGTCGGACCTGAGTTGCAAAGTCGAATGTTCAGTGCTTCTAAGTCAGCAATAAGTGACACACTTTTGGAACATTTAGGGTCTTCTAAATGAAGATTTAAATCGCCCAAGATAGTAAAGTTGGCTGCTTTCAGAATGTGAGGGGTTACTAGGTCAGGGAAAGATGCTGCCCATGGCCCAGGCGGACCTGGAGGATGGTAAAGCAATATGCCAGAGAGAGTGATCTGTGGTGTGAGCATGATTTTAAATAGTAGAGCTTCACAGTCAATGTCCAAAAAATCATCGATTTTGCATTCAAGAGTGCTTTTATAAATAATCGCTATACCACCCCCAAGTTTTAGCTTCCTATCCTTCCTGATAATGGGTTAATTGGATGGAAGTGCTGCTGCCACATCAGGGCCTGAGCTATCTTGTAGCCAGGTTTCTGTTAAAAATAGCGCATCCGGTTGGATAATAAATGGGAAGGAGGGCGTGCACATAAAGTTAATACATATAGAAGTCCCAAGATGAACTTAGACAGGCAGGACTATCAATACTTATGGAGTGGTACCTTAAACATGAAGTTTAGCATTCCGCACATCTGATCCCCTTGTAAAGATAATCCTCTTTGCTTTACACCTCTTTTAACCATGACCGTGCATAAAAGTTGGGCTCCTTTTTCCTTGACCCCTGCAATGGAAGGTTATAGGTGCCTGAAGAATAAAAGGAGTTAATATCAACTACAATTTAACAATTACAGTGTAACCCATTTGGCCACACAGTAAAACTCTGAGTCAGAAGATGGGATTAAGTATGGATTTATTACAAACTCAAAGCTAAGCTGATATAAATCAGTTTCAGAAGAGTGACATTGACTGGAGTGTGGTGGAGCGGAGTGTCATTGAGTAAAGTGGCTTAGAGTGTAGTAGAGTCTTGTAGAATGTAGTTGCAAACAGTGGCATTCAGAAGAGTAATGTGCCGTAGAGTTAGGTGTTGTTGAGTGCAGTGTTCTACAGTAGGGTGTTGGAGTGTATCATACAGTGTAGTGTTGTTGTATAGTCTCATTATTTGTGAGAACACAGTACAAGGTAGAGCAGCGCATTATAGTTAATGTTGTCTGATTAGCAAGCAGAAAAGAGTGTGCATGGAGGTGTGCTTCTTCTAATTTGAAGATGGTGGATAAATTGCAAATTAAAGTTATAACTATAACTTTAGAATTTCTAAAGTCAGTCTAATTTAAGTTTGGTTTGTATAGGGAAAAAAAACTTTTCTTAACTATAACTAAGCTTAAACCTTTTGCTTTTTCAGTGAATTACATTAAATCATTTATTACAAATGTGTTTTAAATTGTAGAGTCAAGTGTCGTGGAGTTGAGTGTCATACAGTACAGTGGAGGAGAGTGTTGTAAAGTCTATTGCCATAAAGTGGAATATTGTAGAGTGGAATAGAGTGGAGTAGAGTAGAGTGGAGTAGTGGATTGTACAGTGTAGTAAAGTATTATATGGTGTAGTGGTTTGCTGTCTCATAAAGTGAAGTCATGTATTGTAGAGTGGAGCAGTGAGTTGTACAGAGGACTAGCATGGCGTACAGTAGAGTAGGGTGTCGTAGACTGTCATAGTGTGGAATAGAGTGTTTTAGAGTGGAGTAGGGTGAGTGGAGTGTCGTCGAGCAAAGTCTTTTAGAGTAAAGTGGAGGAGAGTGTTGTAGAGTAGAGTGCAGTGTCATACAGTGGAATGGCGTATTGCAGAGAGGTGTGTTGTCGAGTGCAGTACAGTGGCGTAGAGTGGAGTTAAATATAGTGGAGTAGAATGTCAGACAGCAGAGCGGCGTAGAGCGGAGTATGGTACAGTGGTGTGGAGTAGGATAAAGCGTTTGGAGTATAGTGGAGTGGAGTACACTGCAGTGGGGTAGCGTAGAGTGGAGTAAAGTGGCATAGAGTGGAGTGCTGTCTCATAGACTATAGTGGCGTGGAGTGCAGTAAAGTGGAGTGTCGTAGCATACATTCAGGTAAAGTGTCATAAATTGGAGTATTGTGTTGTACAGTAGAGAAAGGTGGCGTGTTGTGCATCATTGGTAAGTGTTGTAGACGACAGTAGAATAGAGTGGCATACAGTTTAATAGGGTTTTGTAAAGTGGAGTGGTGTACAATACAGCACAGTGTTATATAGTGTAGTAGAGTGGATTGGCATAGAGTCTTATACATTGTTGTAGGGTACAATGACCTAGAGTGGTATAGAGTGGAGTGGCAAAGAGCAGGGTAGTGGTGTTGAGTGGAGTGCTGTGTCATAGAGAAGAGTGGAGTAAAGTGGGATGCAGTGGCATACAAAGAGTTGCATACAGTGTTGTATAGTGGACTAGAGTATCGTAGAGTGGCATAGAGTCATATAGAGTGTTGTACAGTGGCATATTGTATAGTACAGTATTGTACACTGGAGTGTAGGGGACTGGAGTTAAATATTCAGAGAGTAGTATACAATGTAGTAGAGTGTTGTAGAGTGGAGTTGCATAGAGTACAGTAGTGTGTCAAACAGTGGAGCTGCATGGAGTGAATTGTTGTACAGTAGCATACAGGGACCTAAAGTCTCGTACAGTGGAGTAGAGTCTATAGGAGTGGAGGAATGTAGTGTGGAGTAAAAGAGTGTAATGGCATGTCATAGAGTGGCATGAAGTGAAGTGTAGTGGCATAGGTAGTAAACTGTTAAAAATTGGAGTGGGGTCACGTACAATAGAGTAAAGTGCTGTGTCATAGAGTTTAAAAAAGTGTTGTATAGTGGAATAGATTGTTGTACAATGGAGTGTATGGGCATAGAGTGGAGTATAGAGTTGAACAGTGGAGTGTACGGGGATAAAGTGGAGGGGAGTGTAGTAGAACTCCATTAAGTGTAGTAGACCTTTATAGAGTGCAGTTATATAGAGTGGAGGAGAGTGTCATACAGTGGTGCTGTGTAGAGTGGAGTGGCATATAATTTAGTGGCGTAGAGTGGATTACCATACACTGGAGTAGCATATCTTGGAACAGCATACAGTGGAATACCGTACAGTGGAGTGTAGAAGAGTGGAGTGGCATAGAGTGGAATAGCGTAGAGTGGAGTGGTGTATAGTGGAGTGACATAGAGTGGAGTAGGGTATAGTAGATTACCCTAGAGTGGAGTAGCGTACATTAAAGTGGCTTAGCATAGAGTTGAGTAAACTGTTATAAATTGGAGTGGCATCTCATACAGTAGAGTAGAATGCTGTGTTGTACAGTGCTGGAAACTGTCATAGAGTGGAGTAGAGTGTTGTACAATAGAGTGTACAAGCATGGAGTCAAGTACAAATTGGAACAGTGGAATGTACAGGGATAGTGGAGTAGAGTCTAGTAGAGTGGTATAGAGTGTAGTGAAGTTTTGTAGAGTGGAGTTATATAGCATTGAGGAAAGTACACTAGAGCACACTAGAGTGGCGTAGAGTGCTGTAGCATACAGATTGAGTGGCATACAGTGTAACAGTGTACACTGGAGTGTCGTAGAGTGGAGTGGCATACAGTGGAATAGCATAGAGTGGAGTGTTGTACAGTGGAGTGGCGTAGAGTGTAACAACGTATAGTGTAGCAGCGTACAGTGGAGTGGTGCACAGTGGATTTTTGTCGACTGGAGTGGTGTACAGTGGAGTGGGATAGAGTGTAATAGCATACAGTGGAGTGGCGTTCAAAGGAATAGCATAGAATGTAGTGGTGTATAGTGGAGTGGGGTAGAGTGGAACACCATACGGCAGAGTGGCGAAGATTGAAGTTGTAGGCAGTGTAATAGCATACAGTGGAGTGGCGTACAGTGGAATGGCGTACAGTGGAATAGCGTGCAGTGGATCACAGTGGAGTGGTGTAGAGTGGAATAGTGTACAGTGGGCTGGCGTACAGTGGATTGGCGTAGACTGGAGTGGTGCACAGTGGAGTGGGGTAGAGTGGAATAGCATGCAGTGGAGTGGAGTAGAATCGAGTTGCGTCCAATGGACTAGGATGGAATGGAGTGGCATACCGTGGAGTGGTATACACTGAAGTGGTGTATAGTGGAGTGGCATACAGTGGAATAGCATAGAGTGAGTGGTGTGGAATGGAGTGGCGTAGAGTGAAATAGCATATAGTGTAGTAGCACACAGTGCAGTGGCATACAGTTGAGTGGTGTAGACTGGAGTGTCGTACATTTTAGTAGAGTAAATTGTAATAGCATACAGTAGAATGGCGTGCAGTGGAGTGGCATCCAATGGAATAGCGTAGAATGGAGTGGCGTAGAGTGGAATAGCGCACACTGGAGTGGGGTAGGGAGGAGTAGTATACATTGTAGTGGCATACAGTGGAGGGTTCTAATTGGGATTGTCATACAGTGGAATAGCATACACTGGAGTGGCGTTCAGTGGAGTGGTGTACAGTGAAATAGCGTATAGTGGAGTAGCGTACAGTGGATTGGCCTACAGTGGAGTGTTGTACTGTAGAGTGGCGCAGAGTCTAACAGTATATAATGTTGTAGTGTACAGTGGAGTGGCATACAGTGGAGTGTTGTGGACTAGAGTGGCGTAGAGTGGAATGTTGTACAGTGGAGTGGTATACAGTGGAGTGATGTGGACTGAAGTGGCTTACAGAGGAGCGAAGTACCGTGGAGTGACGTTCAATTGAATAGGACCTCCAGTGGAGTGGCGTACTGTGGAGTGGGGTATAGTGAAATACCATACAGACGAGTGGCAAAGATTGAAGTTGCATACAGTGAGTGGCATAGAGTGGAGTGGCGTACAATGGAATAGCATAGAGTAGAGTACAGTGGAGTGGAACAGCATACAGTGAGTTTGCGTACAGTGGAGTGGCATAGACTGGAGTGGTGCACAGTAGAGTGGGGTAGAGTGGAATGGCATACAGTGGAGTGGTGTAGAGTGGAGTGGCATCCAATGGACTAGCACAGAATGGAGTGGCATACAGTGGAGTGGCATACACTGAAGTGGCGTAGAGTGGAGTAACGTATAGTGGAGTGGAATATAGTGGAATGGCGTAGAGTAGAGTGGCATACAGTAGAGTGGAGTAGCATACACTGGAGTGGCGTAGAGCCTAATTGCATATAGTGGAGTAGCGTACAATTGGGTAGTGTACAGTGGAGTGGTATTTTTATGATAGTTCATTCGGGCCTATTGGGCCACGTTGCGAAAATGGCTGCCGAGGCAGATGAGGTCATGCGCAGAAACAAAGATAGACTGGAGTGGCATACAGTGGAGTGGGGTAGAGTGTAATAGCATACAGTGGAGTGACATCAATGGAATAGGGTAAAAGGAAGTGGTGTAGAGTTGAGTGCCATACACTGGAGTGGCATACAGTGGAGAAGCGTATAGTGAAGTGTCATACAGTGGAATAGCACAAAATGGAGTGTTGTAGAGTGGAGTGGCATACAGTGGGATAGCGTAGAGTGGAGTGGTGTACAGTGGAATGGCGTAGAGTGGAATTCACATATAGTAGAGTAGCATCCAGTGGAGTGGCGTAGGCTGGAGTAGCGTAGAGTGGAGGTGTGTAAAGTATAAGAGCAAAGAGTGGAGCGCCAAACAGTGGAGTTGCATACAGTGTAATAGCTTAAAATAGCATCTCGTACAGTGGAGAGATGTAGAGTGGAGTGACATAGAGTGGAATAGCATATAGTGGAGTGGCGTACAGGGGAATGGCGTTGAGTGGTGTAGAGTGGAGTGGTGTTCACTTAAGTGGCATATACTAGAATAGCGTAGAGTGGAGTGGTGTATAGTGTAGTAGTGTACAGTGGAATGGTGTGTAGATGTATGTGAAATTTAGATTATGATGTGCAGAGTAATGTAAAACAGCGAATTGCACTGCCTTGCATTTCTTCAGATTTGCAGATCGATGCAGGGCCACACATGGTGGCCTCGTGTTGCTTTATAAATCTGACTTAAGTATTGTGTTGTTCTTGCGATGGTTAAGAAAAACTTTGATGATACCATGAGCTCAATATTCACAAGTTGTATTTGATGTCATCAAAATAAACTATGAAAGTGTGCTGTTTTGGAGTGATCCAGCGCGGCTAATATAAATTTCTCCTTTGGACACGAATCCAGGTAAAATCATTCACATCTACTATACCATATGACGGTGGGGCCCATAACACCGCATACCATACACTCACTCAGTCGTTCCCTGGATCATATCCACATTCAACTAAGGAGAACAACGAATTGCTGGAGGAACGGAATACCTTATTAAAGTTGACAGAGTATTACCTTAAACATCATACATAATCAGTTTAATCCTGTCGGCTCTAAAACATCAAGGTATTCCGCTTTTTCGTCCATGGACCAACTAGTAGAATAAGTTGATAGTGATTAAGACCAGCTCAATCACAGTTAAAACCTGTTCATTATTATACTTATTATTGAGCTGAAAAACCACAGACTCATTGTTTTAGTTAGAATATATTTTCATCTATTTTCTTAAGTGCATGTGTGAGAGTCAAAGTTTATTAATTACTTTAATACAATTTAATAGCATATAAGAAATACATTTTATAAAGAGTTTTATGCATACCTGTTAGATTTGGGGGTCTCTAGTTGGCATAGGTAGGTACCTGTGACAAATAGGGACCCTTGCGTCTAGTCAGGGTGAGGGGCTACACTCCTAAAATAACCCCTGCTCCCCCCTTGGTAGCTTGGCACGAGCAGGCAGGCTTATCTCAGAGGCAGTGTGTAAAGCATTTGTGAACACATACAGTAATACAGTGACAACACTACAGATGGACACCACACAGGTTGTATTATAAAAATAGTATTTTTATATAGACTTAACACAAGACCAAACGACAAAAATCCACAATACTGTACTCAAAAATAGACTCTAGAATGTTACAAAATAGTTCAGTTCTCTCAAGTTGTAGATGCGACACTTTACTCTCAATGTACCTTGAATGCGTAACACAAAGAAAACAAAAGGGTCGCAGGGAAGGTGATGCGTCGGTTCCGTACACTCAGGGGAGTGGATGCGTCGGTTCCTTACTGCTGCGCAGGGGAGTTGATGCTCGCTTCCTTACTGTGTGGGGAGTTGATGCGTCGGTTTCTTACTGCTCTCCGGTGCGATGCGACAGATGGCACCTCGATGCGATACTCTTCTCCGGTGCGATGCGATAAAAATGGCATCTTGGCTGCGAGGCGACAACGTTGGTGCGATGCGTGCACGTCCGATGGCCGTGCGGCGACTCGATGATCTTGGGAGCCGCGATAGGCCCTGCGACGCGCTTCTCCGGTGATGCGACAATGTCCTCTGTGGCAGCGTCCCGCTTCTCCGGCGATGCGCCGCGCTTCGGCGATGCGATGATGTCAGCGGCAGCGGCGTCTCGCTTCCTCGGCGATGCGATGACAGCGGCTGCAGCGGCGACACGCTTCTCGTTGTTGCGTCGCGCTTCCAGCTCCCAGCGACACGCAGTCTCTCAGAAGGCCCAGCACAGCAGCAGGCACTTCAATTCCCAGCAAGGGAATTCAGGGGGAGCTGGTTGGTGAAGTCTTGTATCCCTGAGACTTCAGGCAGGAGGCAAGCTCTAGTTCAAGCCCTTGGAGATTCTTCCTCAAGTTGATAGAAAGCACACTCAGTCCTTTTCTCCTTTCTTTGGCAATGAAGCAACCACTGCAGGCCAACCCCCAAACACACAGCACAGGGGTAGTCTCCTCCTTCAGCTTCCTGGTTCTTCTCCTCAGCAAAGGTTCGTCTTGATTCCCAGAAGTGATCTAATTTCCTAGGGGTCTGGGTCCCCTTTTTATACACAGTTTCTCTTTGTTCTCTGAAGGCAGAAAGGCCTCTGCCTAGTCCAAAACCAGTTCTGGTCAGTCCTGGAGCACTTTGTTTTTCTGACTCCTTCTTTCCTTTCAGAATGTGGGGCAGAGTGCTCAGCCGCCCGGCAGGAGGTGGAGCCAGCATTGTGGAAGGCAGACACAGCCCTATTCAGACCCAGGTGCAACTCCTCCCTCCACTCTGGATGCAGATCTTTCTATTCAGCCCTGCACTGACTCACCCTGTCTCCTGTAGCCACCCCCAGGCCCTGTCACTCAATCTCCAGACAAGGAATACACAACCTAGCAGAGGCAGGCTTGGATAGTTAGGCAAGAAAATACCTACTTTCTAAAAGTGGTATTTTCAAACACAGAATGTTAAAACCAACTTCACTAAAAGATGTATTTTATCATTCTGAGTTCTGGCGCATACTAAACTCGAATTTCTACCTGGTTCCCTGAGTCAGTTAGGATTATAAAATGTAATAATCTAACTGCCCATTCTGGCCTATGGGGAACAGGTAGCCTTGCAATAGTGAAAAACGAAAATGGCTGTAATTCACTATTAGGACATGCCACACACACCAGGGCATGTCCTACCTTTTACCTACAATACACCCTGCCCTTGGGCCTACCTTAGGGGTGACTAATATGTATAAAAGGGAAGGTTTAGGGACTGGCAAGTGGGTACACTTGCCCAGTCAACATGGCAGTACCAGACTGCCCACAGGCTCTGCAATGGCAGGCCTGAGACACACTTACAAGCTGCTCCGGTGGGTGGCACAACCAGTGCTGCAAGCCCACCAGCAGCATTTGATTTACAAGCCCTGGGCACACGCAGTGCATGTACTAGGGTCTGACAGTAAGCCAGACAAGCCAATCATGGAGTCACTAATCCATACATCAATTTACCATAGGGAGCACTTGCACTGTGGCACTGAACAGCAGTGGCACAGTGCCCAAAAGCATCTAAAACCAGCAAAAACATAAGAGGCAACAGCAAAAATGGAAGGGAGACCCACGCCAATGGTGCCAGGTCTAACACGTGTCCCCTCCAGCTGAAATGTGGGGAGAACTACCCTACCTCCGGGGAGTTCTCATCACTAAGGCGGAAAAATCTGGACAGACCATCAGCATTGGCGTGTTCTGTACCAGGGCGGTGTTCCACCGTAAAGTCCATCCCCTGTAGGGATATGGACCACCTCAACAGCTTTGGATTCTCACCCCTCATCTGCATCAGCCATCTGAGGGGCCTGTGGTCTGTCTGAACCCGGAAGTGAGTCCCAAACAAGTATGGTCTCAACTTCTTCAGTGCCCAGACCACAGCAAATGCCTCACGCTCAATTGCACTCCACCTCTGTTCCCGTGGAAGTAACCTCCTACTGATGAAGGCTACAGGTTGGTCTAGGCCCTCCTCATTAATCTGTGATAGAACAGCCCCCGCACCATGCTCTGAAGCGTCTATTTGCACAATAAACTCTTTGAGAAGTTGGGTGCCAGGAGCACGGGCGCCGTGCACATGGCAGTCTTCAGGGCATCAAAAGCTCTCTGACAGGTGTCAGTCCAAATCACTCTCTTGGGCTGCTTCCTGGAAGTCAGCTCTGTCAAGGGTGCAACAATGCTGCCATACCCCTTGACAAACCTCCTGTAATACCCAGTGAGTCCTAAAAAGGCTCTCACCTCTGTCTGGGTCTTGGGGGTTCCCAAGTCAGGATGGTCTCAATCTTGGGTTGTAGGGGCGCCACCTGGCCGCTCCCAACCTGGTGTCCCAAGTACACCACGGAACCCTGCCCGATCTGGCACTTACTCGCCTTGATCGTGAGGCCTGCTCTCCGCAGCGCCATCAACACTTCCCAGAGGTGGCGCAGATGTTCTTCCCAACTGGCGCTGAACACTGCAATGTCATCCAGGTAGGCGGCACTGAACTCTTCCAGTCCAGCCAACACCTGGTTGACCAACCTCTGAAAGGTGGCAGGGGCATTCTTCATCCCAAAAGGGCATAACCCGGAATTGGTAGTGCCCATCTGGTGTGGAGAATGCTGACCTCTCTCTTGCCCCATCAGTCAAGGCGATCTGCCAGTACCCAGACGTTAAATCAAACGTGCTGAGGTACCGGGCAGCCCCTAACCGATTAATGAGCTCATCAGCTCTGGGGATGGGGTGCGCGTCAGTCCTGGTGACTGAATTGAGCCCTCGGTAGTCCACACAGAAGCGCAGTTCTGGTGAGACACCCGGTGCGGCAGCCTTTGGGACCAAGACCACTGGGCTGGCCCAAGGACTGTTAGAGGACTCAATCACCCCCAACGCAAGCATCTTGGAGACCTCCTCCTTGATGCAAGCTCTCACCCTGTCAGTCACCCTGTAAGTTTTGTGCTTGACAGGAGGACTGTCCCCAGTGTCTACATCATGGACACACCAATCAGTGACTCTGGGAATCAGGGAGAACAGGTCAGAAAACTGTCCCAGTAACTGGTGACAGTCATTCTGCTGCTCAGGGGTCAGGGTGGAAGAGAGGTTCACTCCATCCACTGACCCATCTTGCTCTGTTGCAGACAGGAGGTCAGGAAGAGGCTCAGTCTCCTCCTCCATTCCAGCATCTGTTGCTAGGAGCATGCCCACTTCGGACCTCTCTAAGTGGGGCTTCAGGCGGTTGACATGCAGGACCCGTAAGGGGTTCCTGGGAGACCGCAAGTCCACTAAGTAGGTAACCGGACTCTGGCGCTCCACCACCTCAAATGGTCCGGTCCACTTATCCTGGAGCGCACAGGGCTCCACTGGGGCCATGACCCACACTTTCTGACCAGGCTGAAGCTCAACCAGAGTGGCATTCTGGTCGTACCACCGCTTCATCTCCTCCTGGCTGGCTTACAGATTCGCCTCAGCGAGTTTTCTGAATCGCCTAGTTTGGTTCCTAAAGGCCAGCATGTAGCTATATACATCCTGGGGAGGTTTCCTGGGAGATTGCTCCCAGCCTTCCTTGACCAAACTCAAAGGTCCTCTCACGGGGTGTCCATAGAGAAGCTCAAAGGGACTGAACCCTAGAGATTTCTGTGGCACCTCACGGTAAGCAAAGAGAAGGCATGGTAAGAGGACGTCCCACTTATGCCTCATGGGTTCCTCAAGACCCATAATCATGCCTTTGAGGGTCCAGTTGAATCTCTCAACCAGCCCATTACCTTGGGGGTGGTAAGGAGTGGTGAACTTGTAGGTTATACCACACTCCTGCCACAGGGACTTCATATACTTGGAAATGAAGTTGGTACCTCGGTCTGACACCACCTCTCTGGGAAACCCCACGTGGGAGAAAATCCCCATCAGTGCACGTCCCACCACGGGGGCCGTCACTGTCCTGAGAGGGATGGCTTCCGGGTACCGGGTGGCATGGTCCACCAAGACCAGGATGAACCTGTTGCCCATGGCTGTCTTGGGATCCAGAGGCCCCACAATGTCAATGCCCACCCTTTCAAAGGGGGTGCTGACCACAGGGAATGGCTGGAGAGGAGCCTTGCGCTTCCTCCCACTCTTTCCACTTGCCTGGCAAGTCTGACAGGTCCTGCAATGAGTGTCTGAACTCTTGCGCATTTGGGACCAATAAAAATGGGTGACAAGCCTTTCAAAGGTCTTGTCCTGCCCCAAATGTCCTGCTAAAGGCACATCATGAGCCAGCCCCAGTAGGAAGGCTCTGAAGCGCTGGGGTACCACCAGCACACGGGCTGACCCAGGCTCAGCAACCTTAGGCTCACTATACAGGAGACCATTCTCCCAGTAGATCCAATGTGATCCAGACTGATCACCTGCTGCCTGGTTTGCAGCCTGCTGCCGCAAACCCGCAAGAGAAGGGCACTTGTTCTGCTCCTCACAGAACTCTTCCCTGGAGGGACCTCCTTCCTGCTGCCAATGGGTCAGCTCAGGCAGGTCTCCCAGTTCAGCAATCTCTTCCCCAGTAGGCTCCAGGGCATCCCCCTCAGGGTCCGCCTCCTCCTGGGCCGTGGGAACCTCAGGGGCCGGTTTCCCGGGCCCCTACCTCTTCTCTTTAAGGCAGGCACCTGGGCCATTTTCTCAGGCTCCAGGTCCTCTTGAACACCCTTACTGGCTGCCATAGACCGAGTGGTCACGCAGGCTCACTCAGGCAAACCCAACATCTCTAAATGAGCTCTCCGCTCCACCTTAGCCCAAGGGGAGCTCTCCAAATCGTTACCTAACAGACATTCAACAGGCATGGCTGGCCTCACAGCTACTTGAAGAGTCCCTGAGACCCCCCCCCACTTAAAGGGAACCTGTGCCACCTTGCAGTGGCTCTCTGTGTTGTCAGCGGCAACAACTGGGTAAAATGCATTTGAGACTACCTGCTCTTCAGACACCAACCGACAACTGACAGCTGTCACACTGGCTCCGGTGTCTCCTAAGAGCTTCCACCCTCTTGCCATTGATGGTCACCCACTGCCTGTATTTTTTTGTGTTATCAGGCAGTTGGGTCCTGGGGACCACCTCACAGTCTCCTAAAGAGACAAGGGACATCTCTGCGGGACCCCACCCACCTTGGGCACCCATCTCCTCCCCCAGGGCTACACTAGCCAACTGCCGGGGTGGTGCACCAGTGGGTGCTGTCTTCCCATACAAGGGACATCTAGCATCATAAGAACAGTGGCCTACTAGACCACACTTAAAACAGGTCTTGGGCCCCTTGTGAACAGGCTTATCTGTCGGGGCCACTGCCTTCTTCTCAGGGGGAGGCTGGGAACCTTTCCCTTGGTTCCCTTGGGGATTACTTTGGGGCCCTTTCTGGAACTCCCTCTGTTTACCCTTGTCCCCCCACTCTTCTGCTGGGGACCCTGCCCACCTTTGGCGAAGTCTCCCACATGACCCTTCTGGACCCGGGTGCTCACCCAGCGGTCCGCTCTCCTCAGCAAGCTTCCTAGGGTTAGTCAGCTTGCTATCAATAAGATGCTGGCGTAGCTCTGGAAAACAGTTATTTGACAAGTGCTCCCATGCAAGCAAATCATAGAACGCCTCAAAATTATCCACTTTGCTACCCTTCACCCAACCACCCAATGCTCTGCAAAAGAAAGACACATATTCCACCCAAGTGGTAGACTCCAGTTTTCTGCAATTTCTAAACCTTTGTCTATATAGCTCTGGGGTCAAACCAAATCTGGACATTAGGGCTCCCTTCATGTGGGTATAGGACATCTGCTCCTCTGTAGGCAAATCCAACAAAGTGTCCCTCCCATCACTAACAAAGCGGCCCCACAACCCCGCTCCCCAATCCTTCTCAGGGACCCGGTGGGCCAACATTGCAGCTTCATAAGCCCTAAACCACTGACCAATATCCTCATTCTTGTGGAAATCTTTAACTACATCTTTGGGAATGTAGGTTATTGCTTCTATATGCACTGGCGGTGTGCTGCCACCAGAGGGAGGAACCTCTAACTTCTTGGCCTTGAGTTCCAATTCCTCAATCCTCTCTCATGCTCAAAATGCATTCTCTTTTCCTCTAAGGCTAACTTCTTCATTTCTAACTCCATCCCAAGCTCTATTTTCTTGCTCTCTATGTCTTTCTGACCATCCATTTTGAGCCTAGCTAGCTCCAATTTATGCATCCTCTCCCTTGCTCTGTCCTCCAGCTCTCCTGGGGACAACCCTTTGGAAGAAACACTGCTGCCCGCCCCTGAAGGTGCTTTCCCTCGAGTTGGGCCCACTGGCCCCTCAAGGTGCTCATTTAAATCCTCTGCCTCCATTACTGGCTCCTCAGGATGCTCACTGGCATTCCTAGATTCTACCCAGGCCCTCAGCGCCTTTTGGTATTCCTCTTTCCTGGTGAGGCCTTTCACAGAGATTTTAAATTTCTTGCACAAAGCTTTGAGATAAGGCACAGTGAAAGTATCAATTCTCTCTTCTTCCAAAACAATGTCTACAGATACTATGGATGCTGTCTTGCTCATGGTAGCAAAAAGACTGGCAGTTCTCAAGAATCAAAAATAGAAAAGAAGTTCCAAGGAAACAAATTCTCAAAAAGTATGTGGTTGCGTTATGGTCTGCACTCACTAGTAGTGTACACCAATCACTGTATATGAATCACAAATGCAAGTCCAAATCCTCACCGCTGACCACCAATGTTAGATTTGGGGGTCTCTAGTTGGCATAGGTAGGTACCTGTGACAAATAGGGACCCTTGCGTCTAGTCAGGGTGAGGGGCTACAGTCCTAAAATAACCCCTGCTCACCCCCTTGGTAGCTTGGCACGAGCAGGCAGGCTTATCTCAAAGGCAGTGTATAAAGCATTTGTGAACACATACAGTAATACAGTGACAACACTACAGATGGACACCACACAGGTTGTATTATAAAAATAGTATTTTTATATAGACTTAACACAAGACCAAACGACAAAAATCCACAATACTGTACTCAAAAATAGACTCTAGAATGTTATAAAATAGTTCAGTTCTCTCAAGTTGTAGATGCAACACTTTACTCTCAATGTACCTTGAATGCGTAATGCAAAGAAAACAAAAGGGTCGCAGGGAAGGTGATGCGTCGGATCCGTACACTCAGGGGAGTGGATGCGTCGGTTCCTTACTGCTGCGCAGGGGAGTTGATGCTCGCTTCCTTACTGTGTGGGGAGTTGATGCGTCGGTTTCTTACTGCTCTCCGGTGCGATGCGTCAGATGGCACCTCGATGCAATACTCTTCTCCGGTGCGATGCGATAAAAATGGCGTCTTGGCTGCGAGGCGACAACGTTGGTGCGATGCGTGCACGTCCGACGGCCGTGCGGCGACTCGATGATCTTGGGAGCCGCGACAGGCCCTGCGACGCGCTTCTCCGGTGATGCGACGATGTCCTCTGTGGCAGCGTCCCGCTTCTCCGGCGATGCGCCGCGCTTCGGCGATGCGATGATGTCAGCGGCAGCGGCGTCTCGCTTCCTCGGCGATGCGATGACAGCGGCTGCAGCGGCGACACGCTTCTCGTTGTTGCGTCGCGCTTCCAGCTCCCAGCGACACGCAGTCTCTCAGAAGGCCCAGCACAGCAGCAGGCACTTCAATTCCCAGCAAGGGAATTCAGGGGGAGCTGGTTGGTGAAGTCTTGTATCCCTGAGACTTCAGGCAGGAGGCAAGCTCTAGTTCAAGCCCTTGGAGATTCTTCTTCAAGTTGATAGAAAGCACACTCAGTCCTTTTCTCCTTTCTTTGGCAATGAAGCAACCACTGCAGGCCAACCCCCAAACACACAGCACAGGGGTAGTCTAAAAGTGATATTTTCAAACACAGAATGTTAAAACCAACTTCACTAAAAGATGTATTTTTATCATTCTGAGTTCAGGCGTACTAAACTCGAATTTCTACCTGGTTCCCTGAGTCAGTTAGGATTATAAAATGTAATAATCTAACTGCCCATTCTGGCCTATGGGGAACAGGTAGCCTTGCAATAGTGAAAAACCAGGGCATGTCCTACCTTTTACCTACAATGCACCCTGCCCTTGGGCCTACCTTAGGGGTGACTAATATGTATAAAAGGGAAGGTTTAGGGACTGGCAAGTGGGTACACTTGCCCAGTCAACATGGCAGTACCAGACTGCCCACAGGCTCTGCAATGGCAGGCCTGAGACACACTTTACAAGCTGCTCCGGTGGGTGGCACAACCAGTGCTGCAAGCCCACCAGCAGCATTTGATTTACAAGCCCTGGGCACACGCAGTGCACTGTACTAGGGTCTGACAGTAAGCCAAACATGCCAATCATGGAGTCACTAATCCATACATCAATTTACCATAGGGAGCACTTGCACTGTGGCACTGAACAGCAGTGGCACAGTGCCCAAAAGCATCTAAAACCAGCCAAAACATAAGAGGCAACAGCAAAAAATGGAAGGGAGACCCACGCCAATGGTGCCAGGTCTAACAATACCCCTTTTTGATGCAGATTGAAAAAGGTTCACCAAAGCAGATAAATTGTAGATCACAGCATGGAACTCCCAAAACTGACTGACTGTCCCGCTAAAGGCCTCCTCGACGGACCTCCCATACAGGTTTCCCGCATCGATCTCGTTCCTTTCCCAGTCAAGTTTTTAAAGTTCAGAAGAATAATTCTCCAAAGAAAAGCGGCCTATAGAAAATGGCAGCAGCTTCATCAGCATCATGCTCAGTGTTCAAAATTATGCAGGAATAGCGCTCCTCCTACTTAAGAGTAGGTCCTCTTATACCCTACTACTAGCTTACTAAACAAAAAGTTGCAATCTTTGGGGGTGAGAATCACGCTAATTGGTCCATTGGAGGGGTGACAAGAATCACCTCATTGCCCTCCTTGTTCAAACCGGTTTTGGAATAGTTTAAAGAATTTTACTTTTCTCATGACCTTTGGGTAAATGCAGTCCCAATTGACAGTCCATAATGTTACTTTTTGATGGTCACAATTTGGTCAGTCCATTGTTACTTCATACTTGTTTTTATTCGATTCTCACGGATACGTGCTGAGTCTTTCTTGGCACTCTCCTCATGTTAGGTCATCACGACCTTGACATCTCTCACTCGGGGCTCGAGCTGCACCCAAGTGGTTTAGCTCCATTGCTTTCTTCCGCTTAGAGGCCATCTTTGTTTCTGCGCATGACCTCATCTGCCTCGGCAGCCATTTTCGCAACGTGGCCCAATAGGCCCGAACGAACTATCATAAAAACAAACACAATCATAATTAAAATAAAGAAAATAAGCCTTTCTGTTTACCACCCGTCATTCTAAGAACCCGTGTTAGGTGTTACCTAGCAGAAGCGACATTTAAAGCCATTTTACTTACCATCCGCATACTTTGCCACAATACAATTTCACTACATAGCACAAATCATGCGATTTTGCTCTAATTAGTAGGCAAATCACTATATTAATATTAGTTCACTTTGCAATTGTAAATAAGTTAGTTTTGCACATAAATGGTAATTACCAGTTGTGTAAATGTTTACCAAGGGTGTATTTTGTTGGTTATTTTATCAAACAATTAGTACCGTTAATATATTATTTTTATATTTTAGGGGGTTTCAAAATTATTTCATTTACCTTGCTCCATCAACTCCCCCCTTTGGTGATTTTTAACATCACCACAAAAAGCCATGTAATACCATTCTCAAATATAAATGTTTCTTGTCCATTTGCTTTGTTTAGTTCACACAACAGTGTCTTTCTCATCTTGTCTTTTTGATCTTTTGTATATGCTCTCTTTTAGTTCTTCTAGTTCTATTTCTCCCATTTCTCGTTCTCTTTCTTTATTTTTCGCATTTTCTCTTTTTATTCTATTTTGTGCTTTTCTCCTTCTAATACACATATATGCTAATTTTATTGACAACATTACCATTATTACCACTGTTACTGATATTAGTATTTTCCCAATAAGAAAACTACCTATTTCTTTAAACCATTTCTGTATTGAGGAAAAACTCTTACCAAGTTTCTCCCAGGCACCTTCAACCTCCAGTGGAGCAATTTCTTTGTGCAAATCAGTAATATTCTTTATATACTTCTCTATATTTTCACTTTTATCTGGAATGTAAGTGCAACAATGTTGGACTTTCAACATTCCACAGACTCCACCCTCTTTTGCCAAAAGAATATCAAGGGCAAGTCGATTTTGCATCACCATAGCTCTCATGGCAACCATTTCGGTATTTACCATTAAGAACCCTCCAGCAGTATTCGTTGATAAACGATCTACTACTGTGGACAGTTTCCGAATCTTAAATGCATTCAAAGATATACCCACTGCTGGTATCAATGCTCCAAAAATGTCACCTACTATCTCTGAAAAACTTTCCCTCCTTCTACGTGTTAGTGTTTTACCTATCTCATGTATTCCTTTTTCTCCTCTCTCCACATGAAAAATCTTTGGAAAGACCAGACCTAAATAACATGATCCATACCAGTGGTCCGGCAACCTATAATAAGCTCTACTCCCACATATATAATAGATCCCAGGAAATATTGGATCTTTTCCTCCTTTAAATCCCCATCCTCCTAAAATTTTATATGTATCTCGGCATTCACTGGAACCTACGAAATAATTATCATACATAGTCTTATTTCTACAAATACACAACTTTCCCTGTTGGGGCCAATCTAAAGTCATAGCTGCATTAGTCTCTCCTTTGTCATGATTTTTCTCTCCAAATGCCCAAAGTGGTGTTTTTGTCTTTTCTTCTATGATCTTTCTTTGAAACTTAACTCTTCTGTTTTCTACCATCTCTAAGAAAACTTTTTCTTCTTCCTTTAAGTCACAGGTAAGATTGTGTCCAACTATATAATCTAATGTTAAATCTTTATTTTCTAGGAAAAATTCACCAAACATTTTTGCTTCTTTCACCTTGTTTAGTTCAGGAATTATAGGAATCTTCGCAAAAACAGTGTTTATGTCAGTGTAATAATATTCTAATCTACCTGTTTTATAAAATAAAGTAGCCAACACGCTACAAGTTATTCCATACGTCAAAGGAAGGTGATGATAAGTTACACCTTCTGTGACAGACGCAGGTAATTGCATACAAACATAACAATCTCTCACATCCATTGTCTCTACATATTCATACAATAATTTCGTGAAGACATTCTTGGAGAAGTCAGTTATAGACTTATCCTTATGCAAATCAGTACTATCTATTAATGTCGCAATGTTCTGTGTGTTAGCTTCTTTGTCCTTTTTCGTGTTATTCCCTAATATAGACGTTTCCTCTACAGCTAGTCTAATTGGAATTGTTATTGCTAAAATAAGCCAAATAAACATTAATAAACCTGTACAAAAGAAACACATTCTACACCATCTACGTAAAAACTCACATCTAGATTTTCTAGCCTCTGTGTCTACCATTCTGTTCTATTACTTAGCTATATATATATATATGTACAGAAAATGTGTCACCACACCTCAGAATGACGTCTCAGCCACTCTACCCTTTTACTTTGTCTCGTTTGGTACTTTCTTCAGCTCTTTTTAGAACTCTTCCTTGTCTTGTTCAGGTTTTGTGTCCAGTCCGAGTTTCCCTCTCTTCTCGTTCTCAGGTTTGTTGTACTTCACTCTCACCCATTGGTTTACAGCTTTCGTCTGGGCTCTCGTGAGTATTATCCTCTTCTATTGATATCAGTCAATGCGATGTATAGCCACTCAGGTGACTTATATTTCAGATTAGGTCTTTTCACTCTTTTTGCTTTCTGCAATTGTTTTCCTTTTTGACTTGTTATTTCATTTACTTGTTCCGCATCATCTCTGTTCAAATTTATTATCTTGTATATCAGTCTTTTGACTTCGTAGGGCTAATTGTCTCCTTTTCTTGGCCTTTTGGGTTCACTTTCCTTTTCCTCTCGTTCAGTTCTCCAAGTCCTCTTTCTTGGTCCTAGTCTCTGCTTTCTTTCTTCTTCACTTTCTTCTGATTCAGTTTCAGATCTTACTTCACTTCCTCTAACTTTGAACTTTATGATCTCTGTTTCATTCTCCGAATCTGAACCTTCTTGTATCTCTCCTGTTGGGTCATTTGATCCTATCCCTCCTCGATTGTCTTCCGAATTTTTATTAATCTTTCTGTCTGAATCTAAATTTCCCTGTGTTTCTTCAAATTGTTGATCTGTCCCTACTACTCCTCGAGTTTCTTCCGCTTCTTCCTCTATCTCTCCTATCTGTATCTAAATCTCCCTCAGTTAGTTTGACTATTTCTGGAGGAATTTTTCCATAACTTGTACTTGGTTGTTCACTACCACTGTCTCTTGGTTCAGTTTCTTCGTTTATAATGTCAGTGTGTAATTTTCTCCTTTGTCTTTCATTAAATTCAGGTTGGTCTGTTTCAGATGCTGAACTAGTGTCTGATATTTCCAGATGTCGACTTACAGGTCGATCTTCAAATTCTGGATTTTCAATCAGTTCAGGTTCTTCTTCATTGGTAAAACTCGCACTTTGTTCTTCCAGATGTCGACTTTCAGGTCGAGCTTCAAGATCTGGAACTCTGCTTGTCTCAGGTTCTGCTTCGGATGCTGAGCTGGTATCAGATATCTCCAGATGTCGACTTTCAGGTCGAGCTTCAGGATCTGGAACTCTGATAGTGTGACTGGCATGCACCCAGTTTTTCACTCCTGCACATTTGACAGCAGTTGTTGTCACCAGGATCACTTGACGTGGCTTATCCCAGCGAGGAACCAAACAGTTTCTTCTTCTGTGGACTTTTGTGCGGACCCAGTCTCCTGGATTCAAATCATGAGCTGGTTTTCTTTCAAGGTGGTCGCATCCAGTCCAACCTGATGAAACACAGAATGTACCACATCAGCCAATCCTTTGCAATAGTCCAATACGAAATCATCAGTTATAGTCAGCAGTTTGTTGACAGGTACATGTGCTTGTCTCATTGCTCGTCCCATGATTATTTCGTGAGGACTTAGACCTGTTTTTCTGTCAGGTATGCTTCTGATAGTCATCAGTACCAATGGTAGGGCATCAGGCCATTTGAGTCCTGTGGCTTGACACATTTTCCCTAACCTATTCTTTATTGTTCCATTCACCTGTTCCACTACTCCAGAAGCCTCTGGTCTGTAAGCACAGTGTAATTTCTGTCTTATGTCAAGAGCTTCACATATCAATTGGATCAGTTCATTTTGGAAATGTGTTCCTCTATCTGTTTCCATGGTTACTGAAAAACCATATCTTGGAATGAATTCTCTCATCAGGAGCTTAGCTACAGTAACTCCATCATTCCTTCTTGTCGGGTAGGCTTCCACCCAACGAGAAAGCAAACAAACAACCACAAGAACATACTTCAGTCTATTGCTTGGGGGCATTTCAATAAAATCAAGTTGCATTCTAGTAAAAGGACCTCCTTCCCGTCCTATTGTTCCTAGACTCACTACTGTTTTTCTTCCTGGATTTATCTGTTGGCATGTAAGACATCTTTGACAAAGACTCTCAGCTATAGCTCTGAATTTTGGGTTGTACCAAGTTTGTCTGAAAAGTCTAATCATGGCATCCCTACCAATATGAGCTTGTCCATGGTACATCCGTGCCATGTTAGAAGTCATGCTATCAGGCATAACTGGTCTTTCGTCTCTATAAACCCAAACGTCATCTTCCTCTCTTTGTCTGCAACCTGCTTTTATCCAACCATCTTTCTCTTCTTCATTTGCCTCTTCTTGTAATTGTCTTACTTCATCCCATGTTTCGACAATGTTAGTAAATAATAATGGACATGAAACATTTTCTTTTTCTCTCCTTCTGTTTAATGAGACCATATTTCTGGCACAGTATTGGGCTATTTCGTCCGCATACTTGTTACCCACGGCAATATAATCTTCCCCATTTTTGTGTGCAGCTCACTTCACCACTGCAATCTGTTTAGGCAGCTGTATCGCCTCAAGCAATTTCTTCACAAACTCACAATTTCGAATTGGCGTTCCTGCAGACGTCAAGAAACCTCTCTGAGACCAGATCTGTCCAAAATCGTGGACCACTCCGAAGCCATACTGGCTATCAGTGATCACCGTAATTCGGACATTCTTTCCCAGTTTGCATGCCTGAATCAAAGCAATCAATTCAGCTACTTGGGCTGAATGTATCCCTCTCAAACAGGATGCTTTCATTATGGCAGCTACTGTACATACAGCATACGCAGCACTTAAAACTCCTTCATTCGTCCTCAGACATGATCCATCCACAAACATCACATAATCTGCTTCCTTCAAGGGCTCATCTTTAATGTCTGGACGAGGCTTTGTACAGAACTCAAGTACATCCAGACATTTATGATCGACTTCATCTTTGACTCCTACATTTTCTTCATCTGGCAGTGAAGTTGAAGGATTCACACTTGTGCATCTATCAATCGTTACATTGTCTGCACTCAAAATCACCTTTTCATACCTAGTCAGCCGACTATGTGTCATGAATTGGGTTTTGGTTCTTGTCAAAAGAATTTCAACATAATGGGGAACATATACTCTCAACGGATATCCCATCACAATGCCTTCACTCTGTTCCAGACTCACACAAGTAGCAGCTACTGCTTTCAGACAACCAGGCAACGCTTTTGCTACCGGGTCTAAAACAGCTGAAAAGTAAGCAATGGGTCTTTTCATTTTTCCATGCCTTTGCACTAATACTGAAAATGCACATCCATCTCTCTCACTACAATATAACTCAAATTCTTTTTCATAATCAGGCATTCCCAATGCCGGTGCTTCACACAACTTCGTTTTTAGTTCTTTGAAAGCTTTCATTTCTTCCTCATTCAACTCAAACAGATCTTTAACATCTCTTTTTGTCAATCGCTGTAAAGGTTTTGCAATCAATGAAAATCCACTTATCCACTGTCGACAATACCCAACCATTCCAAGGAACATTCTCACCTCTCTCTGTGTCATTGGAGCTCTCATTCCTTGGATAATTTTTATTCTTTCTGTTTTTCTGTTGTTACCTTTCGCATCCCCTTTTCAATCTTATGACCTAGGTATTGTACTTCCTGTTGACAAAATTGCAGTTTTGACGGAGACACTTTGTGCCCTCCTTCTGCCAAGTGGTTCAATAAAGCAATTGTGTCGGTAACACATGCTTCTTTGGTCTTTGATGCCACTAACAGGTCATCAATGTACTGAACCATCACAGATTTTTCCGGCATTCTTAAATCTTCTAATGATTTCTTTAGGATCTGATTAAAGATTGAGGGGCTTTCCGTATACCCTTGAGGAATTCGGCACCATGCCAAAATACGCTCTCCGAACCGGAACGCAAATAATGGCTGGCTATCTGGATGTAATGGAATAGAGAAAAATGCATGGCACAAATCAATAACTGTGTACCATTCTGCATCATGTGGAATCTGATACAGTATCACAGCGGGGTTTGGCACAATTGGACAACAAGGAATAACAATTTTATTTATTTTCCTCAGATCTTGAACTATCCTATATGTCCCATTCAGCTTTTTCAATCCCATTATAGGTGAATTACATGGGCTACTCATTATTTCTGTCAAAATTCCCTGTTCAATCATTTTATTGACTACGGGTGTTATTCCTTCTATAATTTCTGGCGTTAATTTGTACTGTGGAGTATTTGGGTACTTTGTTCCTTCTCTTACAGTGATTCTTACAGGGTCTACTCCTTTCATTAACCCAATATCTTCGCCTGTGAAATCCCATACATCAGATCTGACTGTTTCTTTTAATTCAATTGGGATTTTCTCTACATCAAACACAGGAAACATGTCATTTACTCCTGGTTCTAGTTCTGCCATAGTCATTTTGTACAGAACATCTTCATCTGGCGTCTGAAATGCAATACCATCCGGGGTACAGTAAATGGTGCAATTCATTTTACAAAGCAGATCGCGTCCCAACAAATTTACAGGACTGCAATCACACACCACAAATCAATGCATTTCTCTGAATGGTCCAACTTTCACCTCTACTGGTTTGGTAAGAGGCGCTTTAATCTCCTGGTTTGAAACACCTACAACTTGGATAAATTCACCTGAGAGAGGAAGGGTTGGAATCTCCACTGATCTAACAGTAGAACGGGTAGCTCCAGTGTCCACAAGGAATGTAACATTTACACCATTCACTTCTCCATCCACAAATGGACCTGACTGATCTACCTCTAGAGTTGCGCCAAGCACGCACTCTTCCTCCTCTCCTAGGCACCGTCATAAACTTTCATCCGATTCATTTCCATCCTGCCGTAACCAATACTGCGATATTGCAGCTGCCCGCTGCAATTTTGTTACCTGCTCTCCTCCGTAGAATCCTGTCTCTGCACTGTATCTCTGGGGGTTTACACTCTTGGGAAGAGGTGGTTGTGGCACCTGACTCTGTTGAGTAACTACCTGCGGTTGTTGCAGCTGTTGGTAACTCACCTCACTCTGCACCTGTGGATTTAATGATTGATTTTCCGTATTAGCTTTTGGAGGAAATTTACACTTGTTTCTCCAATGCCCTAATTTTCCGCCATTGTGACAAGGCCACTTCTTTTTAGCTTCTTCTATACTCATTTGACCTTTTCCCTGACCTATATTTGGTTTAGATTTAACCTGTCCTGCATCACCAGTCTGATTATTCATTTGAGCTTCTTGTTTTTCTGCAACCTTTACTTGTGCCCACATCGCTTTTTCTTTTAGTTTGCGTTGTCTACACTCAATGCCATCACTACAATATTTAGCATACCTTAATACCTCATCTACAGTGCTATTTTTCTCAGCACACCATGTGCTGCTTGATCATTTCACTTATCTCAGGCTTCAATCCATATACAAATCTATATACAAAATGACTCATGTCCTTTTCACTTAAAGTCTCATAACTGCTATACTATTTGAAAACCAACAGTAGCCTTTCATAGTAGGCATGTACAGATTCCTTACTCTCCTGCGTTGTTCTATCAATCTTTACCCAATCTGTTTCTTTTGGTGGAATTTTATTTTTCAAAAACGTAATAACCTGATCATACTTCCTCATTACTTCTGGACCTGGCGCTCCAGTTTTTGCATCTCTAGGGTATTCTTCTGTTGGCCAATCAATGGTAATCTTACATTCTGTCCATAAATCTGCTGGTACTACAATGTCAAACAATCCATCCAAATCTACCCACAACACCTTTGAAACTTTGACAAATCTTTCCACTTGTCTGTACCATTCTACAGGTTTTTCTCTCAATTTCGGAAAATCATTTGTAAATGACAATATATCTTGTCTGGACCATGGGACATGTACATAACTACCTCCTGGAGTTTCTCTCATTGGACATTCCTGTACGATTGATTCCCTTTCTTTCACCGTAAAAGCCAAAGACGCTTTATCGGTTGTTCCTTCCTTTCTTTTGGTCCACCTGCTCCTCCATCTGTCCACATCTCCCCATTTTCTCAATAAAACAATCAGTTCTTTTATCTGGGTTAATCGTCCTGATGTGTTCAGATTTTCTATATCTTTTTCACAAAAATCTACCCTATATGGTTTCTGCAAACTCCTGATTTTCTCCGAATTCTACTCCTAGTTCATTCGCTGTCTCTTCCAACTTTTCATGTACATTTTTAGCTCTCCAAGTAATACTCTTACATAGAAACATAATCTCTTCATCCTGATATGTTTTCAATTTTTCTGTACCAATAGTCCCTAAAATCAACTCTTCCATGTTTATTTTTAATCTGATTACATCCAATGGTTGTTGTTCTGCATCTTTCTTTTGCAAATTTCTCATCCACTCATTTAATTCTTCTGGACTTGGACCTACAGGTGTACTATTTATTTCTATCCAATTTCTGCTTCTCTCTGGGGTTTCAGTTGCTGAGTCAGTTCCCATAGGAATCCTTTTTATCTCACTCTCATTTACTGTCAAGTTAGTAGGAGGACTCGATCTATATGAGCTGACCAAATCTCTTGTCTCTCTAGTTTCTGTAGTTACCCCTTCTCTCATTCTTTGCATATTCGAGTTCATTGGGATGGTCAAGGAATGCCCATCTATTCTTTGGTTTTCAAATACTGGTATTACTGGTCCTATTGTCACTGGTACAGTCACAGCTTCCATGTTCATTGTTAACTCCCTTATTTTCTCAGTCAATTCTCTTGTGGTTCTTGCTAATTCAGCTGTATTACCACCATCAGACTTCTCATTTTGTGGAGTTTCTAATTGTTCATTTGACCTATTTATTTCATATCTTCGTTCTGGGCTTTTATCCCTCCCAGTTTCCATTGGTGGTGCATTGGGTGTCACCACCGCAGAACTCTGTTGATATGGAGGTGGTTTTCTGTTTAAAATGTCTTCCAGCAATTCATCCTCTGTTTCGCTACCTCCATACCCATACCTCTCTGTAGCTATATGTTTCTTTTTCTCCGTACACTTCCTTCCTGCAACCTCTTCAACTGTTAAAGCTGGAAACAAACCATCTGTCATATTAGCATATCTCCATCGCCTCATTCTGTCTTCATGATTCACTCCCCATACTCTTCCATGAACTAAACTATAATTCTTCGCACCTCTGTGTCTTTCCCTTTCATACATCTCATCTTCCCATTCACCTAACGCTTCAAACTGTGTCGGTCTAGGTCTTGGCTCAAGTTTCATCATTTTCTCTCTAATTCCGAAGTACAGCTGTGCTAAATTAACCATCTTCTGGAAAAGCCAATACTCCATCATTCTGAGTATATTTTGTCCAATTCTCTAACCAAATGCAAGTATGATAACCATATTTCAACATCATATGAGAAGCTGGTGTTTTCGGCGGAGGAATTACTTGTCCTTCCGTAGTCACTACCTTCTTGTCCTTCTTGAAAAAGTTTTTAATTTTCGCCATCCATGACGGTTTCTCTCTACCATACTCATAATAAGCCATATTTCACAATTCTTTCTTTTTGACAAACTCACAACTCTATTCTGTTCACTGTGTGCTATTCGGACCTATCCCAGCGCGTCTCACACCAACGCACCAATCTGAGAACTCTACGTCACTCTCCACGGACCTATCCCAGCGCGTCTCACACTAACACACCAATCAGGATGCTCTTCATTTTTCACACCACTGGCCAATGCCAGCGCGGTCTATGTCAACGTCAGTTCTACTCCTGAACCCTCCTTTACAAAAATTATCGGCAGTTTTTTCTTGACTGAATTTTATTAGTTACGACTAACCCTGGGCGTAGTTCGCGAAGTAACGCTTCGCGAAGCTACGCAAAGTGCAGTTCGCACTACGCGAGCTACGCGTAGCACTACGCGAACTGCGTAGTGTGTGTTCGCAATGATTGCACAGTGCCGGATGCTTGTCCGTACTGTGCAATCATTGAAAACGGCATCTTGCACAGTGCGAGCTGTCTTTTACTGCCGCTCGAGTAGATTTTTACTCGAGCGGCAGCTTTCTCAACGCGGACTGGTAGTTTCTCATCGCGAGCGGTCGCGAGCATACGCAACCACTCGCAATGAGAAACCTGACCTCCCCGCGTTGAGAATCTCGCCGGAAGGTTTATTTTCCACGCTCGCGATCGGCAACTTGATGTTGCTGATCGCGAACGAGGAAAAAGTCTCGCCGGGATGTCATTTTGCTTGCTCGCGGTCGCCAACTTGACGTTGAGGACCGCGAGCAAGCAAAAAATGACCGCTGCACTACGCTACGCTACGCGTGTTCGCACTGTGCTACGTGCAATTCGCATAGCGCGAAGTAGCGCAAACTTCGCAAACTACGCGAGCGTAGCGTAGTTTTCCGCCCAGGCCTAGTTACGACATAAAACACATTTCCATTGTCTGTTTTCGCTAAACAAAAGAGATAGCTTACTCTATCTTGCAAGAATACTGTTTCGTTCGATAAGTGTAGCACTTCCCTCTACCTTACCCTTCTCTTAAGCAAGGGGTAAACCCGTTTCTCTGGAGATAAAACACATGTGGAGACTACACTGCTCCTGAGAATTAAGGCCAGAGTTTCACAAGAAAACCGGTTGCTATTTCACTCATACACGTTTTATACATGAAATGTCCCTATCATAACACAACCTGTGTTATCACCAATTTGAAAAATCAGACAATGCACAATTCCATGTGACTTCTCTTGCCACACGTGTCCACTTCCTACTTCCCGGAAGCTTCAAAATTTCGACCTACATATCACATAATACAATTCAACACCAAGTGTTAGACATGAATAATCAATAATCAATAATCACCAAACTAATCTATAGTAACCATAACTCTGCTACCAAGAAATCTGATCCAGAGCGGCTAATATAAATTTCTCCTTTGGACACGAATCCAGGTAAAATCATTCACATCTACTATACCATATGACGGTGGGGCCCATAACACCGCATACCATACATTCACTCAGTCGTTCCCTGGATCATATCCACATTCAACT
This sequence comes from Calotriton arnoldi, assembly GCA_963921515.1. Classification (NCBI taxonomy): domain Eukaryota; kingdom Metazoa; phylum Chordata; class Amphibia; order Caudata; family Salamandridae; genus Calotriton; species Calotriton arnoldi. The sequence continues at coordinate 37,323 of CAWUFW010014164.1, read as the reverse complement.
AAGGAGAACAACGAATTGCTGGAGGAACGGAATACCTTATTAAAGTTGACAGAGTATTACCTTAAACATCATATATAATCAGTTTAATCCTGTCGGCTCTAAAACATCAAGGTATTCCGCTTTTTGGTCGATGGACCAACTAGTAGAATAAGTTGATGGTGATTAAGACCAGCTCAATCACAATTAAAACCTGTTAATTATTATACTTATTATTGAGCTGAAAAACCACAGACTCATTGTTTTAGTTAGAATATATTTTTATCTATTTTCTTAAGTGCATGTGTGAGAGTCAAAGTTTATAGCATATAAGAAATACATTTTATAAAGAGTTTTATGCATACCCCTTTTTGATGCAGATTGAAAAAGGTTCACCAAAGCAGATAAATTGTAGATCACTGCATGGAACTCCCAAAACTGACTGACTGTCCCGCTAAAGGCCTCCTCGACGGACCTCCCGTACAGGTTTCCCGCATCGATCTCGTTCCTTTCCCAGTCAAGTTTTTAAAGTTCAGAAGAATAATTCTCCAAAGAAAAGCGGCCTATAGAAAATGGCAGCAGCTTCATCAGCATCACGCTCAGTGTTCAAAATTATGCAGGAATAGCGCTCCTCCTACTTAAGAGTAGGTCCTCTTATACCCTACTACTAGCTTACTAAACAAAAAGTTGCAATCTTTGGGGGCGAGAATCACGCTAATTGGTCCATTGGAGGGGTGGCAAGAATCACCTCATTGCCCTCCTTGTTCAAACCGGTTTTGGAAACCGGTTAAAGAATTTTACTTTTCTCATGACCTTTTGGTAAATGCAGTCCCAATTGACAGTCCATAATGTTACTTTTTGATGGTCACAATTTGGTCAGTCCATTGTTACTTCATACTTGTTTTTATTCGATTCTCACGGATACGTGCGGAGTCTTTCTTGGCACTCTCCTCATGTTAGGTCGTCACGACCTTGACATCTCTCACTTGGGGCTCGAGCTGCACCCACGTGGTTTAGCTCCATTGCTTTCTTCCGCTTAGAGGCCATCTTTGTTTCTGCGCATGACCTCATCTGCCTCGGCAGCCATTTTCGCAACCTGGCCCAAAAGGCCCGAACGAACTATCATAAAAACAAACACAATCATAATTAAAATAAAGAAAATAAGCCTTTCTGTTTACCACCCGTCATTCTAAGAACCCGTGTTAGGTGTTACCTAGCAGAAGCGACATTTAAAGCCATTTTACTTACCATCCGCATACTTGCCACAATACAATTTCACTACATAGCACAAATCATGCGATTTTGTTCTAATTAGTACGCAAATCACTATATTAATATTAGTTCACTTTACAATTGTAAATAAGTTAGTTTTGCACATAAATGGCAATTACCAGTTGTGTAAATGTTTACCAAGGGTGTATTTTGTTGGTTATTTTTATCAAACAATTAGTACCGTTAATATATTATTTTTATATTTTAGGGGGTTTCAAAATTATTTCATTTACCTTGCTCCATCAACTCCCCCTTTGGTGATTTTTAATATCACCACAAAAAACCATGTAATACCATTCTCAAATATAAATGTTTCTTGTCCATTTGCTTTGGTTAGTTCACACAACAGTGTCTTTCTCATCTTGTCATTTTGATCTTTTGTATATGCTCTCTTTTATTTCTTCTAGTTCTATTTCTCCCATTTCTCGTTCTCTTTCTTTATTTTTCGCATTTTCTCTTTTTATTCTATTTTGTGCTTTTCTCCTTCTAATACACATATATGCTAATTTTATTGACAACATTACCATTATTACCACTTTTACTGATATTAGTATTTTCCCAATAAGAGAACTACCTATTTCTTTAAACCATTTCTGTATTGAGGAAAAACTCTTACCAAGTTTCTCCCAGGCACCTTCAACCTCCAGTGGAGCAATTTCTTTGTGCAAATCAGTAATATTCTTTATATACTTCTCTATATTTTCACTTTTATCTGGAATGTAAGTGCAACAATGTTGGACTTTCAACATTCCACAGACTCCACCCTCTTTTGCCAAAAGAATATCAAGGGCAAGTCGATTTTGCATCACCATAGCTCTCATGGCAACCATTTCGGTATTTACCATTAAGAACCCTCCAGCAGTATTCGTTGATAAATGATCTACTACTGTGGACAGTTTCCGAATCTTAAATGCATTCAAAGATATACCCACTGCTGGTATCAATGCTCCAAAAATGTCATCTACCATCTCTAAGAAAACTTTTTCTTCTTCCTTTAATTCACAGGTAAGATTGTGTCTAACTATATACTCTAATGTTAAATCTTTATTTTCTAGGAAAAATTCACCAAACATTTTTGCTTCTTTCACCTTGTTTAGTTCAGGAATTATAGGAATCTTCGCAAAAACAGTGTTTATGTCAGTGTAATAATATTCTAATCTACCTGTTTTATAAAATAAACTAGCCAACATGCTACAAGTTATCCCATACGTCAAAGGAAGGTGATGATAAGTTACACCTTCTGTGACAGACGCAGGTAATTGCATACAAACATAACAATCTCTCACATCCATTGTCTCTACATATTCATACAATAATTTTGTGAAGACATTCTTGGAGAAGTCAGTTATAGACTTATCCTTATGCAAATCAGTGCTATCTATTAATGTCGCAATGTTCTGTGTGTTAGCTTCTTTGTCCTTTTTCGTGTTATTCCCTAATATGGACGTTTCCTCTACAGCTAGTCTAATTGGAATTGTTATTGCTAAAATAAGCCAAATAAACATTAATAAACCTGTACAAAAGAAACACATTCTACACCATCTACGTAAAAACTCACATCTAGATTTTCTAGCCTCTGTGTCTACCATTCTGTTCTATTACTTAGCTATATATATATATATGTACAGAAAATGTGTCACCACACCTCAGAATGACGTCTCAGCCACTCTACCCTTTTACTTTGTCTCGTTTGGTACTTTCTTCAGCTCTTTTTAGAACTCTTCCTTGTCTTGTTCAGGTTTTGTGTCCAGTCCGAGTTTCCCTCTTTTCTCGTTCTCAGGTTTGTTGTACTTCACTCTCACCCATTGGTTTACAGCTTTCGTCTGGGCTCTCGTGAGTAATATCCTCTTCTTTGATATCAGTCAATGCGATGTATAGCCACTCAGGTGACTTATATTTCAGATTAGGTCTTTTCACTCTTTTTGCTTTCTGCAATTGTTTTCCTTTTTGACTTGTTATTTCATTTACTTGTTCCGCATCATCTCTGTTCAAATTTATTATCTTGTATCTCAGTCTTTTGACTTCGTAGGGCCAATTGTCTCCTTTTCTTTGCCTTTTTGGTTCACTTTCCTTTTCCTCTCGTTCAGTTCTCCAAGTCCTCTTTCTTGGTCCTAGTCTCTGCTTTCTTTCTTCTTCACTTTCTTCTGATTCAGTTTCAGATCTTACTTCACTTCCTCTAACTTTGAACTTTATGATCTCTGTTTCATTCTCCGAATCTGAACCTTCTTGTATCTCTCCTGTTGGGTCATTTGATCCTATCCCTCCCCGATTGTCTTCCGAATTTTTATTAATCTTTCTGTCTGAATCTAAATTTCCCTGTGTTTCTTCAAATTGTTGATCTGTCCCTAATACTCCTCGAGTTTCTTCCGCTTCTTCCTCTATCTCTCTATCTGTATCTAAATCTCCCTCAGTTAGTTTGACTATTTCTGGAGGAATTTTTCCATAACTTGTACTTGGTTGCTCACTATCACTGTCTCTTGGTTCAGTTTCTTCGTTTATAATGTCAGTGTGTAATTTTCTCCTTTGTCTTTCATTAAATTCAGGTTGGTCTGTTTCAGATGCTGAACTAGTATCTGATATTTCCAGATGTCGACTTACAGGTCGATCTTCAAATTCTGGATTTTCAATCAGTTCAGGTTCTTCTTCATTGGTAAAACTCATACTTTGCTCTTCCAGATGTCGACTTTCAGGTCGAGCTTCAAGATCTGGAACTCTGCTTGTCTCAGGTTCTGCTTCGGATGCTGAGCTGGTATCAGAAATCTCCAGATGTCGACTTTCAGGTCAAGCTTCAGGATCTGGAACTCTGATAGTGTGACTGGCATGCACCCAGTTTTTCACTCCTGCACATTTGACAGCTGTTGTGGTCACCAGGATCACTTGACGTGGCTTATCCCAGCGAGGAACCAAACAGTTTCTTCTTCTGTGGACTTTTATGCGGACCCAATCTCCTGGATTCAAATAATGAGCTGGGTTTCTTTCAAGAGTGGTCGCATCCAGTCCAACCTGATGAAACACAGAATGTACTACATCAGCCAATCCTTTGCAATAGTCCAATACGAGATCATCAGTTATAGTCAGCAGTTTGTTGACAGGTACATGTGCTTGTCTCATTGCTCGTCCCATGATTATTTCATGAGGACTTAGACCTGTTTTTCTGTCAGGTATGCTTCTAATAGTCATCAGTACCAATGGTAGGGCATCAGGCCATTTGAGTCCTGTGGCTTGACACATTTTCCCTAACCTATTCTTTATTGTTCCATTCACCTGTTCCAATACTCCAGAAGCCTCTGCTCTGTAAGCACAGTGTAATTTCTGTTGTATGTCAAGAGCTTCACATATCAATTGGATCAGTTCATTTTGGAAATGTGTTCCTCTATCTGTTTCAATCGTTACTGGAAAACCATATCTTGGAATGAATTCTCTCAACAGGAGCTTAGCTACAGTAACTCCATCATTCCTTCTTGTCGGGTAGGCTTCCACCCAACGAGAAAACAAACAAACAACCACAAGAACATACTTCAGTCTATTGCTTGGGGGCATTTCAATAAAATCAAGTTGCATTCTAGTAAAAGGACCTCCTTCCCGTCCTATTGTTCCTAGACTCACTACTGTTTTTCTTCCTGGATTTATCTGTTGGCATGTAAGACATCTTTGACAAAGACTCTCAGCTATAGCTCTGAATTTTGGGTTGTACCAAGTTTGTCTGAAAAGTCTAATCATGGCATCCCTACCAATATGAGCTTGTCCATGGTACATCCGTGCCATGTTAGAAATCATGCTATCAGGCATAACTGGTCTTTCGTCTCTATAAACCCAAACGTCATCTTCCTCTCTTTGTCTGCAACCTGCTTTTATCCAACCATCTTTCTCTTCTTCATTTGCCTCTTCTTGTAATTGTCTTACTTCATCCCATGTTTCGACAATGTTAGTAAATAATAATGGACATAAAACATTTTCTTTTTCTCTCCTTCTGTTTAATGAGACCATATTTCTGACACAGTATTGGGCTATCTTGTCCGCATACTTGTTACCCACAGCAATATAATCTTCCCCATTTTTGTGTGCAGCACACTTCACCACTGCAATCTGTTTAGGCAGCTGTATCGCCTCAAGCAATTTCTTCACAAACTCACCATTTCGAATTGGCGTTCCTGCAGACGTCAAGAAACCTCTCTGAGACCAGATCTTTCCAAAATCGTGGACCACTCCGAAGCCATACTGGCTATCAGTGATCACCGTAATTCGGACATTCTTTCCCAGTTTGCATGCCTGAATCAAAGCAATCAATTCAGCTACTTGGGCTGAATGTATCCCTCTCAAACAGGATGCTTCCATTATGGCAGCTACTGTACATACAGCATATGCAGCACTTAAAACTCCTTCATTCGTCCTCAGACATGATCCATCCACAAACATCACATAATCTGATTCTTTCAAGGGCTCATCTTTAATGTCTGGATGAGGCTTTGTACAGAACTCAAGTACATCCAGACATTTATGATCGACTTCATCTTTGACACCTACATTTTCTTCATCTGGCAGTGAAGTTGAAGGATTCACACTTGTGCATCTATCAATCGTTACATTGTCTGCACTCAAAATCACCTTTTCATACCTAGTCAGCCGACTATGTGTCATGAATTGGGTTTTGGTTCTTGTCAAAAGAATTTCAACAGAATGGGGAACATATACTCTCAACGGATATCCCATCACAATGCCTTCACTCTGTTCCAGACTCACACAAGTAGCAGCTACTGCTTTCAGACAACCAGGCAACGCTTTTGCTACCGGGTCTAAAACATCTGAAAGGTAAGCAATGGGTCTTTTCATTTTTCCATGCCTTTGCACTAATACTGAAATGCACATCCATCTCTCTCACTACAATATAACTCAAATTCTTTTTCATAATCAGGCATTCCCAATGCCGGTGCTTTACACAACTTTGTTTTTAGTTCTTTGAAAGCTTTCATTTCTTCCTCATTCAACTCAAACGGATCTTTAACATCTCTTTTTGTCAATCGCTGTAAAGGTTTTGCAATCAATGAAAATCCACTTATCCACTGTCGACAATACCCAACCATTCCAAGGAACATTCTCACCTCTATCTGTGTCATTGGATCTCTCATTCCTTGGATAATTTTTATTCTTTCTGTTGTTACCTTTCGCATCCCCTTTTCAATCATATGACCTAGGTATTGTACTTCCTGTTGACAAAATTGCAGTTTTGACGGAGACACTTTGTGCCCTCCTTCTGCCAAGTGGTTCAATAAAGCAATTGTGTCGGTAACACATGCTTCTTTGGTCTTTGATGCCACTAACAGGTCATCAATGTACTGAAACACAAAAACAGTGAAGATAGGGTCCAAGGGAAAAATTTAGAGACCTGCGAGAAGTAATTACATTCAGCGCTGCACCCTCACAACGCCTAGCATTCACATATGGGATCTTAGCATCCTTAAAACATTTAAAGAACTTTCAAGAAAACATCCCAGAGCTCCTACCTCACAGTGAGGGAGTTGTAGCCCTCAGTGATACTAGGTTTTCTCACTGGGAGGAGAAGCCCATATGATGAAGCATGCCACCTCTGGTGGGTGAGGGCATTCGTCCTAAAAGGGATCGCTCCCCAGAGGAGCCTTATTGAGAGACACAATTATTTTTATATTTCTTCACTTTATGATAGACCCGAGAAGTTTTGTGTTGCCATCAATGTACTGAACCATCACAGATTTTTCCGGCATTCTTAAATCTTCTAAAAATTTCTTTAGGATCTGATTAAAGATTGAGGGGCTTTCCGTATACCCTTGAGGAATTCGGCACCATGCCAAAATACGCTCTCCGAACCGGAACGCAAATAATGGCTGGCTATCTGGATGTAATGGAATAGAGAAAAATGCATGGCACAAATCAATAACTGTGTACCATTCTGCATCATGTGGAATCTGATACAGTATCACAGCGGGGTTTGGCACAATTGGACAAGGAATAACAATTTTATTTATTTTCCTCAGATCTTGAACTATCCTATATGTCCCATTCAGCTTTTTCAATCCCATTATAGGTGAATTACATGAGCTACTCATTATTTCTGTCAAAATTCCCTGTTCAATCATTTTATTGACTACAGGTGTTATTCCTTCAATAATTTCTGGCATTAATTTGTACTGTGGAGTATTTGGGTAATTTGTTCCTTCTCTTACAGTGATTCTTACAGGGTCTACTCCTTTCATTAACCCAATATCTTCGCCTGTGAAATCCCATACATCAGATCTGACTGTTTCTTTTAATTCAATTGGGATTTTCTCTACATCAAACACAGGAAACATGTCATTTACTCCTGGTTCTAGTTCTGCCATAGTCATTTTGTACAGAACATCTTCATCTGGCGTCTGAAATGCAATACCATCCGGGGTACAGTAAATGGTGCAATTCATTTTACAAAGCAGATCGCGTCCCAACAAATTTACAGGACTGCAATCACACACCACAAATCGATGCATTTCTCTGAATGGTCCAACTTTCACCTCTACTGGTTTGGTAAGAGGCGCTTTAATCTGCTGGTTTGAAACACCTACAACTTGGATAAATTCACCTGAGAGAGGAAGGGTTGGAATTTCCACTGATCTAACAGTAGAACGGGTAGCTCCAGTGTCCACAAGGAATGTAACATTTACACCATTCACTTCTCCATCCACAAATGGACCTGACTGATCTATCTCTAGAGTTGTGCCAAGCACGCACTCTTCCTCCTCTCCTAGGCACCGTCATAAACTTTCATCCGATTCATTTCCATCCTGCCGTAACCAATACTGCGATATTGCAGCTGCGTGCGGCAATTTTGTTACCTGCTCTCCTCCGTAGAATCCTGTCTCTGCACTGTATCTCTGGGGGTTTACACTCTTGGTAAGAGGTGGTTGTGGCACCTGACTCTGTTGAGTAACTACCTGCGGTTGTTGCAGCTGTTGGTAACTCACCTCACTCTGCACCTGTGGATTTAATGATTGATTTTCCGTATTAGCTTTTCGAGGAAATTTACACTCGTTTCTCCAATGCCCTAATTTTCCGCAATTGTGACAAGGCCACTTCTTTTTAGCTTCTTCTATACTCATTTGACCTTTTCCCTTACCTATATTTGGTTTAGATTTAACCTGTCCTGCATCACCAGTCTGATTATTCATTTGAGCTTCTTGTTTTTCTGCAACCTTTACTTGTGCCCACATCGCTTTTTCTTTTAGTTTGCGTTGTCTACACTCAATGTCATCACTACAATATTTAGCATACTTTAATACCTCATCTACAGTGCTATTTTGCCAGCACAACATGTGCTGCTTGATCATTTCACTTATCTCGGGCTTCAATCCATATACAAATCTATATACAAAATGACTCATGTCCTTTTCACTTAAAGTCTCATAACTGCTATACTATTTGAAAACCAACAGTAGCCTTTCATAGTAGGCATGTACAGATTCCTTGCTCTCCTGCGTTGTTCTATCAATCTTTACCCAAACTGTTTCTTTAGGTGGAATTTTATTTTTCAAAAACGTAATAACCTGATCATACTTCCTCATTACTTCTGGACCTGGCGCTCCAGTTTTTGCATCTCTAGGGTATTCTTCTGTTGGCCAATCAATGGTAATCTTACATTCTATCCATAAATCTGCTGGTACTACAATGTCAAACAATCTATCCAAATCTACCCACAACACCTTTGAAACTTTGACAAATCTTTCCACTTGTCTGTACCATTCTACAGGTTTTTCTCTCAATTTCGGAAAATCATTTGTAAATGACAATATATCTTGTCTGGACCATGGGACATGTACATAACTAGTAATTGAAAAGGGTATGCAGTTCCTATGGGGATTGGGCAGTGGAGGGAGAAGACAGGTCTTTCTTCATGTTGCCCTCACACACCCCGAGAGGTGTCATGCTTCATCATAGGGCGATTGCCCCTCGTCAGGCCGGCGCTGCAATGCCTGACGGGCTCCCGTAACCGGGGCTCTTAATCGGGGATCTTTTGAAGAGGAAGCCGTTAGGTGCGTGCGGGTGTGTGGGCGGTGTAGTGCACAGTGAGAATATAATTAAAATGGGTATAGAGCAGTCCTCTAAAATCAAATTGTTTAATGAAAAGGTAGCTCTAGCCTAAATAAAAACAAGAGTGGGCCCCTACAAGGATGTTAATGTTCCTAAGGGGCAGTCTAAGTGTATAAGGTCGACATGTTTCGTGCCTCTATTTGCCCCTAACGGGTCAATTGGCACTTCTTCAGGACCGTGTGAAGGAACAATAGATACGTGCACTACCGCCTGGTATTCAATTGGTGGATATAAATTACCAGGGGCGGTAGAGACCCTAGTTGACGTTAACTGGGGACTAGGTAGACCTGTGTAGAGGGAACAAAACGGGAAGGAGGAAAAAACAAGAAGGAGGAAAAAACAAGGGGGTGAGAGAGTGTAAACCATTGACATTGCATAAATACATCTGAGGTATGAGGCTAATTGTAATGAAGGCACAGTATGTTAAATAGGCGTGAGGGTCTTGCGACAAGCAGACAGTTGCTAGTTTATATTTAATCAGAAAGGACGAGTATACTAACTAGTACAGATAATAAGCTTACTAGCATACAGACAAGTGAAGCGTTAATGCATATAGCAGCGTTATATTAGAATTGTGGTGTAGCGTAATCACCAGTGTCTGGCTAAGACAAACCGGTGTGCATATACTAAGAATAATGTCAAGAAATAGGAGGCACTGATCGTGCGGTAGAACACCAAGGTGCGTGTTCTGTGAATGATTTCAAGACATTTGTGGGCAATGACCGAGTGGTCGTCTAATAGCCAAGACAAGGTAATAGTTATGGTAGGGCAGAGCCACGCGGACAGTTGCGCGTGGCCGCTCATTTAAAAAACCAAATTAAACCATCTAGCTTGGACAACCATAAAAAGAGCTATGTGGCGTGAACCGCCGCAAAGGGAGTAAAAACGGGACATTAACATTAACATTAAAGGACACTGATATCGAAATACAACACCGTACTGGAACCAAGTAGCTGCGGCCATGTGCAGGTAACAATATGAAGTGCCACTAACCAAGTCGCATTAGCGTGTAGGGCGCGGAACTGTAGTAAACAGTATGACATAAGTCTACAGACGCAAGAAAACTACAGTAGGGCGGAATGTAGACCTACGTAGCCGGGCACAGGTGTGGGGGAAGGAGGAATGTTTTTATACATAGAATTGTTTAAGGAGACAAAATTAAATGCCCTCACAATGGCGTAGATACGTAACAGAAAATTAAGTGCGTGAAATGAGATTAGTAAAAAGATAAGTGAAATGCTAAAACCTCAAGACTCACCCCTAGGTAAGCGTACTGGGCCGACGGGGATTGGCGGAGCACGTAGTTGCTCCGGTAGTCTGAAAATAGAAAGCCGTAGTGTACAGGCAGGGTAAAGCAGACGCAAAGCTTACCGGTTGTTCAGGGCGGGAGGCCGTAGCAGAGTGGTACTCACAGGTTCAATGAAGCAACTGGCTGGAATCCTACCCTGGCTCCAGGACCCCGTGACCGGAAGTTCCGGTTGGCTGGTATTTATGCGGAAAGAACTAGGCCGGCGAGAGAGGCAGCCATCTTAGGAGTGAGTTCAAAAAACTTAATTGGGTCCTCGACAATGTCATAGGGAGGACTAGAGCGGCACTTGAGGCAACCACCTTAGGAGTAATTTTGATAAAAACTTAAATGGGTTCTCAACAAACACATAGGGGACACCGAAAGGCCTGATCACGGTAGTGAATTGTGCTTATAGGAGTGGAAATAAGAGTCAGCTACCAAAAGTAGCAGAGAGCGGCATACAGGCAGAGTGACCAAAGTCTGTGCATAGACAGCTACGTATACAGCAGACAATGGCGCTCACGCCCGGTGTCTAGACCAGGTGTATGGACAAGAGCGCGTAGTTGTGTAGGGCAGGCTGATGTATTGTCCTAAAAGGCATCCTTAAAAGATGTCGTCTAAGGGTACATGATATTAAAAACCTGCATTGTCAGGATGATCGTAGTGGCGCAGGTGCCGAAGTATTTAGGGTATAGGGCAGAACAGAAAGGCCAAAGGGCCAGAGGAGAAAGGTTAAGGTCAGGAGCTGATGGTAAATAGAGGGCTACAGTGAAAGAGAAAACCCCTGTATGTCAGTGTAGTGGCATAGGTGGAAGAGGACTGGAGAACGGGGCGACAGGCAGGAATAGCCAGTTGCTTTTATTGATTCAGTTCCGCCCAGGGAATGTCATCGTTGAGGCCCCTGATGTGTGACCCCAGTTTGAAAACCCAACATTGTTCCTTTCTGAAAAGGGCCTCCTTAGTGATAGTTGGAAAGGCCTCAATGATTGTCCAATGTAAATCATTTGGTGAATGGTTGGATTCCACGAAGTGGGTACACATTTTGGTGTTAGTTTTTTTACAACGAAAATTGCTCCTGTGTTCTGTGATCCTAGTTTTCACAGCACGTGTAGTCATCCCTACATATTGGAGTTGGCAGGGGCATGTTATTAAATAGATGCAATTTTGTGTGTTACAGTTTGTGTGTTTGTTTTGAGTCCACTTCCAGCTATTAGTCAAAGCGATGTTTTTGGTGGCTTGAGTAAAAGGACAGATTATGCATTGACCACAGGGGTAGTGGCCAGTGACAGGTGGTAGGTCCCATAGGGTATTGGGAGCTCTCAGGGTTTGCTTTTTAGGTCTGGTGTTCACTAATAGATCTTTGATATTGGCCGTCCTTTTAAAGGCAAAACGCGGTTTGCTAATGCTCAACTCCCCAGTTACCAAAATACTCCAGTGTTTGTTGACAATTCTTTTTAACAAGTTGGAATCTGGTGTGAAGGTGGTCACACATGTGATCGTATCAGTTGTAGGTTTTGTATGTGTTTCTAGAAGGCTTAGTCGGTTGGAAATTCTTGCTCGCTTTTGGGCATTGCTTACAATTCGGGGGGGTTACTGGAGACGATTACATACAAAAAACCAACTGACAGTCATAGTCCCCTCTTGTACCAAAGCTTTCACCCAAAGACACTGAGGGAAAACCTGCCCTACGGGCAATTCCTACGTATCCGCAGGAATTGTAGTAATGTGGAGGATTACAAACAGCAAGCAACTGAACTTAGCACCAACTTGCTTAAAAGACAGTACCCCCCCCTGGGGAGTTGAGCATTAGCAAACCGCGTTTTGCCTTTAAAAGGACGGCCAATATCAAAGATCTATTAGTGAACACCAGACATAAAAAGCAAACCCTGAGAGCTCCCAATACCCTATGGGACCTACCACCAGTCACTGGCCACTACCCCTGTGGTCAATGCATAATCTGTCCTTTTACTCAAGCCACCAAAAACATCGCTTTGACTAATAGCTGGAAGTGGACTCAAAACAAACACACAAACTGTAACACACGAAATTGCATCTATTTAATAACATGCCCCTGCCAACTCCAATATGTAGGGATGACTACACGTGCTGTGAAAACTAGGATCACAGAACACAGGAGCAATTTTCGTTGTAAAAAACTAACACCAAAATGTGTACCCACTTCGTGGAATCCAACCATTCACCAAATGATTTACATTGGACAATCATTGAGGCCTTTCCAACTATCACTAAGGAGGCCCTTTTCAGAAAGGAACAATGTTGGGTTTTCAAACTGGGGTCACACATCAGGGGCCTCAACGATGACATTCCCTGGGCGGAACTGAATCAATAAAAGCAACTGGCTATTCCTGCCTGTCGCCCCGTTCTCCAGTCCTCTTCCACCTATGCCACTACACTGACATACAGGGGTTTTCTCTTTCACTATAGCCCTCTATTTTCCATCAGCTCCTGACCTTAACCTTTCTCCTCTGGCCCTTTGGCCTTTCTGTTCTGCCCTATACCCTAAATACTTCGGCACCTGCGCCACTACGATCATCATGACAATGCAGGTTTTTAATATCATGTACCCTTAGACGACATCTTTTAAGGATACCTTTTAGGACAATACATCAGCCTGCCCTACACAACTACGCGCTCTTGTCCATACACCTGGTCTAGACACCGGGCGTGAGCGCCATTGTCTGCTGTATACGTAGCTGTCTATGCACAGACTTTGGTCACTCTGCCTGTATGCCGCTCTCTGCTACTTTTGGTAGCTGACTCTTATTTCCACTCCTATAGGCACAATTCACTACCGTGATCAGGCCTTTCGGTGTCCCCCATGTGTTTGTTGAGAACCCATTTAAGTTTTTATCAAAATTACTCCTAAGGTGGTTGCCTCAAGTGCCGCTCTAGTCCTCCCTATGACATTGTCGAGGACCCAATTAAGTTTTTGAACTCACTCCTAAGATGGCTGCCTCTCTCGCCGGCCTAGTTCTTTCCGCATAAATACCAGCCAACCGGAACTTCCGGTCACGGGGTCCTGGAGCCAGGGTAGGATTCCAGCCAGTTGCTTCATTGAACCTGTGAGTACCACTCTGCTATGGCCTCCCGCCCTGAACAACCGGTAAGCTTTACGTCTGCTTTACCCTGCCTGTACACTACGGCTTTCTATTTTCAGACTACCGGAGCAACTACGTGCTCCGCCAATCCCCGTCGGCCCAGTACGCTTACCTAGGGGTGAGTCCTGAGGTTTTAGCATTTCACTTATCTTTTTACTAATCTCATTTCAAGCACTTAATTTTCTGTTACGTATCTACGCCATTGTGAGGGCATTTAATTTTGTCTCCTTAAACAATTCTATGTATAAAAACATTCCTCCTTCCCCCACACGTGTGCCCGGCTACGTAGGTCTACATTCCGCCCTACTGTAGTTTTCTTGCGTCTGTAGACTTATGTCATACTGTTTACTACAGTTCCGCGCCCTACACGCTAATGCGACTTGGTTAGTGGCACTTCATATTGTTACCTGCACATGGCCGCAGCTACTTGGTTCCAGTACGGTGTTGTATTTCGATATCAGTGTCCTTTAATGTTAATGTTAATGTCCCGTTTTTACTCCCTTTGCGGCGGTTCACGCCACATAGCTCTTTTTATGGTTGTCCACTCTAGATGGTTTAATTTGGTTTTTTAAATGAGCGGCCACGCGCAACTGTCCGCGTGGCTCTTCCCTACCATAACTATGACCTTGTCTTGGCTATTAGACGACCACTCGGTCATTGCCCACAAATGTCTTGAAATCATTCGCGGAACACGCACCTTGGTGTTCTACCGCACAATCAGTGCCTCCTATTTCTTGACATTATTCTTAGTATATGCACACCGGTTTGTCTTAGCCAGACACTGGTGATTACGCTACACCACAATTCTAATATAACGCTGCTATATGCATTAACGCTTCACTTGTCTGTATGCTAGTAAGCTTATTATCTGTACTAGTTAGTATACTCGTCCTTTCTGATTAAATATAAACTAGCAACAGTCTGCTTGTCGCAAGACCCTCATGCCTATTTAACATACTGTGCCTTCATTACAATTAGCCTCATACCTCAGATGTATTTATGCAATGTCAATGGTTTACACTCTCTCACCCCCTTGTTTTTTCCTCCTTCTTGTTTTTTCCTCCTTCCCGATTTGTTCCCTCTACACAGGTCTACCTAGTCCCCAGTTAACGTCAACTAGGGTCTCTACCGCCCCTGGTAATTTATATCCACCAATTGAATACCAGGCGGTAGTGCACGTATCTATTGTTCCTTCACACGGTCCTGAAGAAGTGCCAATTGACCCGTTAGGGGCAAATAGAGGCACGAAACATGTCGACCTTATACACTTAGACTGCCCCTTAGGAACATTAACATCCTTGTAGGGGCCCACTCTTGTTTTTATTTAGGCTAGAGCTACCTTTTCATTAAACAATTTGATTTTAGAGGACTGCTCTATACCCATTTTAATTATATTCTCACTGTGCACTACCCGCACGCACCTAACGGCTTCCTCTTCAAAAGATCCCCGATAAAGAGCCCCGGTTACGGGAGCCCGTCAGGCATTGCAGCGCCGGCCTGACGAGGGGCAATCGCCCTATGATGAAGCATGACACCTCTCGGGGTGTGTGAGGGCAACATGAAGAAAGACCTGTCTTCTCCCTCCACTGCCCAATCCCCATAGGAACTGCATACCCTTTTCAATTACTAGTCTCTTTTGGGAGCAAGTGTGCAGGACCTCATAACCTAGCTTCCAGTCCCCCCCTTGAATACAACATGTACATAACTACCTCCTGGAGTTTCTCTCATTGGACATTCCCGTACGATTGATTCCCTTTCTTTCACCGTAAAAGCCAAAGACGCTTTATCGGTTGTTCCCTCCTTTCTTTTGGTCCACCTGCTCCTCCATCTATCCACATCTCCCCATTTTCTCAATAAAACAATCAGTTCTTTTATCTGGGTTAATCGTCCTGATGTGTTCAGATGTTCTATATCTTTTTTCACAAAAATCTACTCTATATGGTTTTTGCAAACTCCTGATTTTTCCGAATTCTACTCCTAGTTCATTCGCTGTCTCTTCCAACTTTTCATGTAAATTTTTAGCTCTCCAAGTAATACTCTTACATAGAAACATTATCTCTTCATCGTGATATGCTTTCAATTTTTCTGTACCAATAGTCCCTAAAATCAACTCTTCCATGTCTATTTTTAATCTGATTACATCCAATGGTTGTGGTTCTGCATCTTTCTTTTGTAAATTTCTCATCCACTCATTTAATTCTTCTGGACTTGGACCTACAGGTGTACTATTTATTTCTATCCAATTTCTGCTTCTCTCTGGGGTTTCAGTTGCTGACTCAGTTCCCATAGGAATCCTTTTTATCTCTCTCTTATTTACTGTCAAGTTAGTAGGAGGACTCAATCTATATGAGCTGACCAAATCTCTTGTCTCTCTAGTTTCTGTAGTTACCCCTTCTCTCATTCTTTGCATATTCGAGTTCATTGGGATGGTCAAGGAATGCTCATCTATTCTTTGGTTTTCAAATACTGGTATTACTGGTCCTATTGTCACTGGTACAGTCACAGCTTCCATGTTCATTGTTAGCTCTCTTATTTTCTCAGTCAATTCTCTTGTGGTTCTTGCTAATTCAGCTGTATTACCACCATCAGACTTCTCATTTTGTGGAGTTTCTAATTGTTCATTTGACCTATTTATTTCATATCTTCGTTCTGGGCTTTTATCCCTCCCAGTTTCCATTGGTGGTGCATTGGGTGTCACCACCGCAGAACTCTGTTGATATGGAGGTGGTTTTCTGTTTAAAATGTCTTCCAGCAATTCATCCTCTGTTTCGCTACCTCCATACCCATACCTCTCTGTGGCTATATGTTTCTTTTTCTCCGTACACTTCCTTCCTGCAACCTCTTCAACTGTTAAAGCTGGAAACAAACCATCTGTCATATTAGCATATCTCCATCGCCTCATTCTGTCTTCATGATTCACTCCCCATACTCTTCCATGAACTAAACTATAATTCTTTGCACCTCTGCGTCTTTCCCTTTCATACATCTCATCTTCCCATTCACCTAACGCTTCAAACTGTGTCGGTCTAGGTCTTGGCTCAAGTTTCATCATTTTCTCTCTCAAATTCGAAGTACAGCTGTGCTAAACGAACCATTTTCTGGAAAAGCCAATACTCCATCATTCTGAGTATATTTTGTCCAATTCTCTAACCAAATGCAAGTATGATAACCATATTTCAACATCATATGAGAAGCTGGTGTTTTCGGCGGAGGAATTACTTGTCCTTCCCTAGTCACTACCTTCTTGTCCTTCTTGAAAAAGTTTTTAATTTTCGCCATCCATGACGGTTTCTCTCTACCATACTCATAATAAGCCATATTTCACGATTCTTTTTTTTTGACAAACTCACAACTCTATTCTGGTCACTGTGTGCTATTCGGACCTATCCCAGCGCGTCTCACACCAACGCACCAATCTGAGAACTCTACGTCACTCTCCACGGACCTATCCTAGCGCATCTCACACTAACGCACCAATCAGGACGCTCTTCGTTTTTCACACCACTGGCCAATCCAAGCGCGGTCTATGTCAACGTCAGTTCTACTCCTGACCCCTCCTTTACAAAAATTATCGGCAGTTTTTTCTTGACTGCATTTTATTAGTTACAACATAAAACACATTTCCATTGTCTGTTTTCGCCAAACAAAAGAGATAGCTTACTCTATCTTGCAAGAATACTGTTTCGTTCGATAAGTGTAGCACTTCCCTCTACCTTACCCTTCTCTCAAGCAAGGGGTAAACCCGTTTCTCTGGGGATAAAACACATGTGGAGACTACACTGCTCCTGAGAATTAAGGCCAGAGTTTCACAAGAAAACCGGTTGCTATTTCACTCATACACGTTTTATACATGAAATGTCCCTATCATAACACAACCTGTGTTATCACCAATTTGAAAAATCAGACAATGCACAATTCCATGTGACTTCTCTTGCCACACGTGTCCACTTCCTACTTCCCGGAAGCTTCAAAATTTCGACTTACATATAACATAATACAATTCAACACCAAGTGTTAGACATGAATAATCAATAATCAATAATCACCAAACTAATCTATAGTAACCATAACTCTTCTACCAAGAAATCTGATCCAGCGCGGCTAATATAAATTTCTCCTTTGGACACGAATCCAGGTAAAATCATTCACATCTACTATACCATATGACGGTGGGGCCCATAACACCGCATACCATACACTCACTCAGTCGTTCCCTGGATCATATCCACATTCAACTAAGGAGAACAACGAATTGCTGGAGGAACGGAATACCTTATTAAAGTTGACAGAGTATTACCTTAAACATCATACATAATCAGTTTAATCCTGTCGGCTCTAAAACATCAAGGTATTCCGCTTTTTGGTCGATGGACCAACTAGTAGAATAAGTTGATGGTGATTAAGACCAGCTCAATCACAATTAAAACCTGTTAATTATTATACTTATTATTCAGCTGAAAAACCACAGACTCATTGTTTTAGTTAGAATATATTTTTATCTATTTTCTTAAGTGCATGTGTGAGAGTCAAAGTTTATTAATCACTTTAATACAATTTAATAGCATATAAGAAATACATTTTATAAAGAGTTTTATGCATACCCCTTTTTGATGCAGATTGAAAAAGGTTCACCAAAGCAGATAAATTGTAGATCACAGCATGGAACTCCCAAAACTGACTGACTGTCCCGCTAAAGGCCTCCTCGACGGACCTCCCATACAGGTTTCCCGCATCGATCTCGTTCCTTTCCCAGTCAAGTTTTTAAAGTTCAGAAGAATAATTCTCCAAAGAAAAGCGGCCTATAGAAAATGGCAGCAGCTTCATCAGCATCACGCTCAGTGTTCAAAATTATGCAGGAATAGCGCTCCTCCTACTTAAGAGTAGGTCCTCTTATACCCTACTACTAGCTTACTAAACAAAAAGTTGCAATCTTTGGGGGCGAGAATCACGCTGATTGGTCCATTGGAGGGGTGGCAAGAATCACCTCATTGCCCTCCTTGTTCAAACCGGTTTTGGAATAGTTTAAAGAATTTTACTTTTCTCAAGACCTTTGGGTAAATGCAGTCCCAATTGACAGTCCATAATGTTACTTTTTGATGGTCACAATTTGGTCAGTCCATTGTTACTTCATACTTGTTTTTATTCGATTCTCACGGATACGTGCTGAGTCTTTCTTGGCACTCTCCTCATGTTAGGTCGTCACGACCTTGACATCTCTCACTCGGGGCTCGAGCTGCACCCACGTGGTTTAGCTCCATTGCTTTCTTCCGCTTAGAGGCCATCTTTGTTTCTGCGCATGACTTCATCTGCCTCGGCAGCCATTTTCGCAACCTGGCCCAATAGGCCCGAACAAACTATCATAAAAACAAACACAATAATAATTAAAATAAAGAAAATAAGCCTTTCTGTTTACCACCCGTCATTCTAAGAACCCGTGTTAGGTGTTACCTAGCAGAAGCGACATTTAAAGCCATTTTACTTACCATCCGCATACTTTGCCACAATACAATTTCACTAAATAGCACAAATCATACGATTTTGCTCAAATTAGTACGCAAATCACTATATTAATATTAGTTCACTTTACAATTGTAAATAAGTTAGTTTTACACATAAATGGCAATTACCAGTTGTGTAAATGTTTACCAAGGGTGTATTTTGTTGGTTATTTTATCAAACAATTAGTACCGTTAATATATTATTTTTATATTTTAGGGGGTTTCAAAATTATTTTATTTACCTTGCTCCATCAGGAGCGAAGCCTGCCTGTCTCCTTAGTGAAACTTTGAAAGGAACTGTGGTTAGCTAGAGCCAAATCATACAATTAACAGAGCCCAAAGTCAAAAATTCACCATGTAGACGTGTATCAATGTTTAATAACATCATGTGAGATTGTTGTACATTTATCTTTTGTTTGCAGTGTCATACAAATGTTACTTCACATTTGCCGCACTACTAATGTACATTCATTCAACATTTGTATGACACTGCAAACAAAAGAAAAATGTACAACAAATGCTGCTCCCTGCGCGCAAGAACAATTTTTTCAGCTGTTTCCCTGCCTGCTGAAACACATTAAAAGTCTGCTCTCAGCCGGCGGTAGCATTTTACATGCTCCTGTCTGCTGGGAGTGGACTTAGTGTTTGCTCTCGCTTGGCGGTTGCTTTAAAATTGCTCCCGCCAAGCGAGAGCAAATACGCTATGTCCCGGGGATGAGCCCCCTGTGACATAGCAGGAGCCCAGCCGTGGGGAAGGAGGTCGCCTAAGGCCATTATTGGCTCCAGGAGGGGTGACCACGGGACCTCCCTCCCTTTCCTATCCAGAGACGGGCCCCGGAGTTTGGGGGCCCGAGGGTGAACGTGGCCTGTGAAGGGGGGCTACGCAGCCCCCTTCCCCATTTCCTTTGAGGGCGAGCCCTTGGGGATGGGGTCCTTGGGGCCGAACTCAGCCCAAGAGGGGGGCTGCGCAGCCCTCCTCCCCGTATTCTTATTAGACCACGAGATCAAAATCGGCCTGGGGAAGGGTGCCGTGTGCGCCTCCTTAATACAAATGTTATTCCCCCCCCGGGACCTGCACCACCCGGGGGCGAAGAAAAGCAATCATGGGCAACTGTGCTTGCTTTTTTTTTCAATTTTGCCATGGATTTGCAGATACTCTGTGAAGTCGCATTCTTGGCCTTTGGCGGGGTGCCTGTGGGACCCCACCGCCAGGGCTAGGGGCTCAGGGTATTCTTACCCTGACCCCTTCTTTTTTTCACCTTTTTTCTTGGGGCTCGGACGAGTCTGAGTCCCAAGATGGCTGCCAACACTTCCTGGTTAAGTGTTGCAGTCAATCAGATCTCAGCATGAGATCTGTTGGATCTGCAGAAGATTTGCGTCCCTAGATAATCCAATTTATTTTTTCTTTAATAACTCCAAAACTACTGAACAGATTTATACCAAATCACAAAAAAGGCTCTTTCTGGACCAAGAACTAGCTTTCTGCCAAATTTGGTGTAATTCCGTCCAGCGATTCGGGCTGTAGTCATGTCTAAAATCCTTATGGGAAGTTCCATGGGGAAAACGTGTTTTAGAACCCCCTCCTTTTTCTCAGCCCCGCTTGTCAAATCACCCCAAAACCTTCCAGACAGCAGCTGAAGTGATTGGCGTGCTAGCTTTGAAAATGTTGTGAAGATTCGTCAAACCACATTTTTTAGCAAAACAAATATATATATATCTTCACCACATTGCTCCTTCCAGATCAGCGGGACCCATGGGAAGTGGCGCACACGCCGGCAGAGCATACTGGCAAACAAATTCCACACAAGTCCAAGTACGTGCGCTCTCAGGAAAACCAGGAACCCAAACTCAACTAAGTTGCAAAGTGTTTATTTATACAACGCGTTTCAACTACATCCGCAGTCTTGATCTATATATATATCAAAACAATACCCTTTCAGGCATAGAGTGACGCATAAATTATGCAAAAAGAAGCAGAGAACTCTAGGTAGTTCTTAAGTTTAGGTGGAAAGCAGCTCCTGTATAGAGCACTCTCAACACCAGCGAACCTCTAGATCTGCTCACCTCAAATGTCTGCTTTATATATATATATATATATATATATATATATATATATATATATGTATATATATATATATATATATATAATTTCTTATGTATGAGCTTTTAGCCAGCCCTGTTCATACATTATCTGTCGTTGTGTCATTCACATATATCTTCCGCTCACTTCAGCATATAGCATGGGGCAATGGGTCAGCAGACTTCAGCAATTGACTAACTTCACTGTGAGTGATGGCATTCTGCTCTTTCACAAGGAGCATATTTACCTCCAAAATGGTTCCTTTCAGTTTCACAACCTAATAAGACTTTATGAAAACATGTTTTGTGCTTTTAGCCAGTTTGTTTTCATATTGGCCACCGCCCCACAGATGCCCAATAATATAGTTTAACAAAAAACATCACAAAACAAGCACCGGCAAATCCAAAACGCTGACAGCCAACACCAGACCCATTAGCTTTTCCATTTTTGTTGTTATTTATGCTTTTAATCGGAGGCAAAATCCTATTCTGCTAGCTGATTATTGCACATGAGATAGGTCACCATCTTTGACCAGGGTACACTTTGGGATTATGTCCACATTGGAGAAAAAAGATGAAACGAGGGACCCTTGAGGCACTCCACAAGTCAAAAGATATTTCTCACAACAATTGGCAATCAAGAGATTCTCCAACAGAAGAAGTATTTCAATTGAATTGTCTCTGAGTGATTTGAATTGGGTACGCTTTACTGCTTGATCAGGTCTATGTGGTCCAGAGAGGTCTTTAATTTAAGGGTGTTTACAGTACTTCTTTCAATTGCATGTGAGGGTGTCGATTGATAGGGATTGAACAGAGTAACCCAGATCTGTGGGGCTAGGACTAATACGTGGGTATGGTAAAAAGGACACGGCGTGGTGTCTATGCACAGGGGGCAGCTTCCATGGTGGTAGTTAGCTCGATCATTAGGTGAGTGGTGGGGAGCTGACCGGTAGAATTGTATTATTGAAGCAAAAGATCTGTCACAATTCTGAGAAGAGCAAATGGGCCTGTTTCAGGTGATTAATACCTCAAACACACAATCTTTTTATTGCCAGAAGCAAAGTGCATGAGCGCATTCAACTGGAAAGAAGAGAGAACATTAATATTCCCAATTAACCCCAGCAATTTGTCATCAGCCTACTGAGAGACACACTTCTGTTTGTACAACTTGTCATCCTACATTATCACAGCACCTGGCAGCACTGTGGACTCACCTGGATTGGCTATGAGTATAAACAGAAGACAGACTTCTGTCTGGGTTTGGAAACTTGGCAACTTCCACCGCTGTTTCAGAGCCTGAACAGGTAATGGGATAGCTTCTGTTAACTGATTCCCTCTCCTCCATCATTGGAGGATTAGCATATTTGTTATCTGTATTCAGTGCCAGCCTTGCAGAGATCTAGCCTTTTTGTCGTGATCTGAGTCCACCAATTGAGCTCGATCAATTGAGGCATCTCCCTGCTGTGCACAGCCCCAGATGACAGACGTTTTTGTCAGAGAAGGTAGCAGTAATCGGAGCCAACCTACTCGAAAAGTCAGTGAACATGGAGTGTGCTGGGACTGGGAGATGTCAAATGGTGGCCGTGACGTCATGCTTTGACTCAGCCTGAGAAGGACAGTGTCGGTAAAGCTGCAGCTGCAGCACTTGGAATTTGGAGTCATATAACTTTGAGGGGCCTCTGGGATTGTGATCTGTTCATGGGATACAGTCGCTGTCTGCAAGGAAGCTACACCCTCTGATTGATGTTGTTCTGAGCCAAGACAGTGGTCTGCCATCTGATGAATGGCTGTGGTGGGGAAGGCTCGGTTTACACAAACCCTGAGGACTCTGAGAGTGTACATTACACATGGCACAAGAGCTAAGTATTCTGACAGTGAATAATATAAAACCAATCTCTGCTGGACCTTTGTGTGTATCCAAGGAGTGGGACTACCCCCTAAGGGAATGTGGCACCATTGCTACTAGATGTGGAAGGAAAGCTGAGAGATTATGCCAACTTTGCAGAGTGTCAGGGTGCATCTGAACAACCTTTGAATATGAGTGGAAACGCCTTTGAGGTAATGTGGCATGGATGCTTTAAGTTAGATGATATTTGAAGGACTTATTTTAGCTATTCCATACAGCTTAAGGAGTCTTTGACAAAAATATGGCTCAAACTACAATTTTAAAAAGTCCAACTCCAGAAGATGTAAACAGCCACCGGCCCAAGGTCACTCTTGATCTATCCACTGAGGGGCAGATTTACTAAACTGTCACCCAACGCAGCGCAGCAGCCAAAAATGCTGCGCTGCGTTGCGTGACAGGGAGGGAGCAGGAGACTCCATATCTGCAAAGATATGCCACTTTCCTCCCCTCTTCCTAGCGCCGGCGCAGAATTATGCTACCATGCACCATGCATACACCTTTGCTCCATAGTGCAAGGGTGTGTGCGAGAGTCTAGCACAGGTTTTGCACTGGAAGGGTTCCCTTCCAGTGCAAAATACTATGCCTAGACAACTTTTAAAACTTTTTCTACTTTGTATGTGGGCTGTACAGTGCAGCCCTCATGCAAAGCCAGAAAAGAATGGAAAAATGAAAACATTTCTCCTTTTAAAGCCTGGTTTCAAAAGGCATTATTTTTTAACGCAAATCCCTGTCTCGCATTTTTGGTAGATAGGGTTTTGCATCAAAAAGAGTGGGCGATTGCATGGGAACGCCCATGTAACGCCCTTTGATGCTTAGTAACTCAAAGCAGTACATTTTGCTTATTTGCGTTACCTTTAGTCAATTTGTTTTGCTCTGGAAAGTAAATAATAAAAAAAACATTTTGTGCTGACTTGTGTCAGTTTTATGACACAAACCCAGCACAATATGTTAGTAAATCACCCCCTGAGTGTGCACCACTGTTTAGACAAATAGAGGCCCAATAGCATTGGCAGACTCTCTCTTAGAGGCCTAGTTAGGCCAGTTGCCTCTGCTCCCAGCCCAACAGGGCTCATGTCGAAGATGAGCTTGGTTCTCCATTTGAAATCAAAGTGTGCCATTGTGGCATAATTGAGGAGGGCCTCTTTCACCTGCCTAAAAGCCTTGTCCGCTTGTGGCCCCCATTCCCATGGGGTGTCTGCTCATGATAGGACCCTCAGTGGCTCTGATAAGGTGGCCAGGTTCGGGATGAACCGGCCGCAGTATGTTGCCATGCCTAGAAATCTCCTGACTTCTGTTGCAAGTGCAGAATCGTCGCATTCCGGATGGCCTCAACCTTCTTTGGGTCCATCCTCAGGACATCCCTTGAGGAGATGTAACCAAAGAACTCGATGGAGTTTTGGTAGAAGGAGCACTTCTTCTGATGCAGTGTCAGTCCATACTCTGCCAGCTGCTGCACTGTAGCTCTCAGTCACAAGTGGTGATCTTCCAGGCTCTCAGAGAAGATCAAAATGTCATCACTTACGTTCAGCACCCCAACCAGTCCTGAGAGGTTCTACCTGATGGTGTTTTTGAACACCTCTGCTGCTGACAAGATGCCAAAATTGAGCCTCTGGTCCTTCCTGAGGCCTAGGTGAGTAGAGAATGTGATGATATAACGGCAGGCAGGATTCAGCTGCAGCTGGTGATAGCCCACATTTATATTGAGCTTTTAAAACCACTGGGCTCCATTCAGGTCTGCCAGAATGGAGTGATGTGTTGCTCCCGCCGGATGGCTTTGTTTTAGGAGCCTAATAGCAGCACACAGTCTGATGGCTCTGTAGGAGAGTAGGATCTGCTTCACATGGGTACCCCCACTTTTTGCTGATGCTTCACTGTTTTTCGACTTTAGTCTGGCTGGGGCCCTGCTAATCAGAACCCCAGCCTAGCTGCTTCCTCTCTAAAATGGTTTCCATGTACCTTAGGTACATCTCTGATTGGAATCTGGAGTGCCCTTATAAGTCCCTAGTATATGGTATACTATGTACCCAGGGCATAGGTACCACAGAGGCCTGCCAGGGGCTGAAGCATGTATTATGCCACCCCTGGGAGGCCAGCCAAAATGACACCACAGGTCTGCTACTGCAGCCTGGGTAAGGTGGTGCATGCACCCCTTACTGTAATATAGGCTACTGTTAGAAATGGGATCTCTAGTTGGCAAGGGCTTGCACCTTTGTCCAAGTAGGGACCCTTCTTCCTAGTCAGGGTAAGGGAGTTACACTCCTAAAATAACCCCTGCTCACCCCCTTGGTAGCTTGGCACGAGCAGTCAGGCTTATTCTAGAGGCAGTGTGTAAAGCATTTGCACATAACCAACAGTAATACAGTGTAAGCACTACAAACTGACACCACACCAGTTTAGAAAAATATCCAATATTTTTATATACTTTAAAACAAGACCAAATACGATAAAAATCCACAGTACAGTACTTTAAAAATGATTACGTTGCAAGATAACTTCTTCTTTGCAGGAATATTTCAAAAACAAAGTTCGTACGAGTCGGTAGCTCCGTCCGAGTCTACCGCGATGCTGAAAACCACAGAATCTAACAGTTCCAGCCGACCACGTCGATACGGGCCAGCAGAGTCGTGAACAGACTCGGTCACAGTACCTTTACTCGTTGTGGCGGGCACGGAGCGTGCGAGCCGGTCGGCGTTCGTCGCGGTTGCGGTGCAAAGCGGAGCGGTGCAAGGTGCGGTGTCCCTCGATGCGGTGCAGGCAGCGGCTCGATGAGCGTCGTGCAGACGGAGTCGGTGAGTCCAAGGCGTGCGGTGCAGGGCGAGACGGTGTACGATGCGGTGCTGACAGGTTGCGATGCAGGCGACCAAGCCGGAGTGCGGGAGCTGGCGTCGGACAGCGGTGCGAGTCGGAGCGGTGCGTCGCAAACGTCCGAGCGGTGCCCCAAATGCGATGCGGTCACGACTGTTGAGCCAGTTGCAGTGACAGCGTCGGTCTGGTCCGGCTGGCACAGTGAGGCGATGCGATGCGAACTGCAGTGCCCACAGGTCACGGTGCAAGCAGCGGCTCGGTGGCGATGGCGTCGGACGTCGTCATCGGTGAGACCAGGGTTGCGGTGCGAGATGCGGACGGTGCGGTCTGCGGTGCAAACAGGACACCGGGCCAGCGATGGAGTCGGTTGACGGAGTCGGTTGCGGTTCCCTTCCTCTGTGGCAACTGAAACAGCGTTCCAGAAGCGGTACCCAGAGGCTTGTGAAGTCTTTGCAGTCCCTGAGTCTTCTTAACAGAAGGCCAGCTCGGTTTCAGGCCCTTGGAGATACTCAGCACAAGTTTGTAGAAAGTTCAGTCCAGTCCTTTCACTGCCCAAGACAGAAGCAGCAACTGCAGGCCAACCCAACAAAGCAGTCACTCAGCAAAGGGGCAGTACTCCTCCTAGCAGCTCTCCAGCTCTTCTTCTTGACAGGTTCCTTGATTCCAGCGAGATCTAAATTCATGGGGTCAGGGCCCCAATATTTATATCCCAAATTCCTTTGTTCTCTGAAGGCAGAGAGGCCTTTGCCTGGCCCAAACCAGTTCTGGTCAGTCTTGGAGCACTTTGTTGACAAGCCTCCGTATTTCCTTTCAGGGTGCAGGCCAGGGACATCAGACGCACCACAGGAGGTGGAGCCAGCATTGTGGAGGGAAGGCCCAGCCCTATTCAGGTCCCAGGTGTACTCCTCCCACCCATCTACATGTAGATCTGGCTATTCAGCCCTGTGCTGACTCACCCTGTCTCCTGGCATCCCCCAGCCCCTGTCACTCACACTCCAGACATATCCTACCTTTCACATACAATGCACCCTGCCCACAGGGGTACCTTGGGCCTACCTTAGGGGTGACTAATATGTAGAAAAGGGAAGGTTTAGGGACTTGTAAGTGTGTGCACTTGCCAAGTCGACATGGCAGCCCCAGGCTGCGCACAGGCTCTGCGATGGCAGGCCAGAGTTACACTTTACGGGCTGTTTGCGGGGGTGGCACAATCCAGTGCTGCAGCCCACCAACAGCATTTGATCTATCGGCCCTGGCACTCGCAGTGCACTTTACTAGGGACTGACACATAGATCAAATAGGCCAATCATGGAAATACCAATCCATACACATTTTATACGGGAGCACTTGCACTTTCCCACTGGACAGCAGTGAGGAAAGTGCGCAGAATCATTACACCAGCAAAAACAGAGTCAAAACCGGGAGGTCATAAAGCAAAAAGTCAGGGGGAAACACGCCAAAAGATGCCAAGTCTAACACATGTCCCCTCCAGCTGAAAGTAGGGAGAACTACCCAACCCCATTGGAGTTCTCTTCACTAAGGCGGAAGAACCTGGACAGACCATCTGCGTTGGCGTGTTCTGTACCAGGACGGTGTTCCACCGTAAAGTCCATTCCCTGTAGGGAGATGGACCACCTCAGCAGCTTTGGATTCTCACCCCTCATTTGCATCAACCATCTGAGGGGCCTGTGGTCTGTCTGAACCCGGAAGTGAGTCCCAAACAGGTATGGTCTCAGCTTCTTCAGTGCCCAGACCATAGCAAAAGCTTCCCTTTCTATGGCACTCCACCTCTGTTCCCTAGGGAGTAGTCTCCTGCTAAGGAAGACTACAGGCTGATCCAGGCCCTCTTCGTTCAGTTGTGAGAGCACCGCTCCCACACCATGCTCTGAAGCGTCAGTTTGCACGACGAATTCCTTGGAGAAGTCAGGTGCCTTGAGCACGGGCGCCGTGCACATGGCTGCCTTCAGGGCATCAAAAGCTTTCTGGCAGGACTCAGTCCAGATCACTTTCCTGGGCTGCTTCTTTGAAGTCAGCTCCGTTAAGGGGGCAACGATGGTGCCATAGCCCTTAACAAATCTCCTATAGTAGCCGGTGAGACCTAAGAAGGCTCTCACCTCGGTCTGGGTCTTGGGGGGCTCCCAAGCCAGAATGGTGTCAATCTTGGGTTGTAGGGGCGCCACCTGGCCGCTTCCTACCTGGTGTCCCAAGTACACCACAGAACCCTGCCCGATCTGACACTTACTGGCCTTGATCGTGAGGCCTGCACCTTGCAGAGCCCTCAACACTTTCTCAAGGTGCTGTAAATGTTCTTCCCAGCTGGAACTGAACACAGCAATGTCATCCAGGTAGGCGGCACTGAAATCCTCCAGCCCGGCCAACATCTGATTGACCAACCTCTGAAAGGTGGCAGGGGCATTCTTCAACCCAAAGGGCATCACCCGGAATTGGTAATGACCTTCTGGGGTTGAGAATGCTGATCTCTCCTTGGCCCCATCGGTTAAGGCAATCTGCCAGTACCCAGACGTTAAATCAAACGTGCTGAGGAACCGGGCAGCTCCCAACCGACCAATGAGCTCATCAGCACTGGGGATGGGGTGCGCATCAGTCCTGGTGACGGCGTTGAGCCCACGGTAGTCCACACAAAACCGCAGTTCTGGAGTGGCACCGGGTGCAGCAGCCTTTGGGACCAAGACCACTGGGCTGGCCCAAGGACTGTTGGAGGGCTCAATCACCCCTAACGCCAACATCTTAGAGACCTCCTCCTTGATGCTGGCCCTGACCCGGTCAGTCAACCTGTAAATCTTGTGCTTCACAGGAGGGCTGTCACCAGTGTCCACGTCATGGGTACACCAGTGAGTAACACCGGGGGTCAGAGAGAACAGTGGGGTGAACTGTCCCAACAACTGGTGACAGTCCCCCTGCTGCTCCTGAGTCAGAGTAGGGGAGAGGATCACACCCTCTACTGACCCATCATGCTCCTTGGTAGACAGGAGGTCAGGGAGAGGCTCACTCTCCTCTTCCACCCCATCATCTGTCGCCAAGAGCATACTCACTTCGGACCTCTCGAAGTGGGGCTTGAGGCGGTTCACGTGAAGGACCCTCAAAGGGTTCCTTGGAGCCTGCAAATCCACCAGGTAGGTGACGTCACTTTTGCGCTCCACCACCTCATATGGCCCAGTCCACTTGTCCTGCAAGGCACAAGGTTCCACTAGGGCCATGACCCGCACTTTTTGCCCAGGTTGAAATTCGACCAGAGTGGCATTCTGGTCATACCACCTTTTCATTTCCTCCTGGCTTGCTTCTAGGTTCGCCTGAGCGAGTTTCCTGAAGCGGGCAGTTTGGTTTCTAAAGGCCAGCATGTAACTAAACACATCCCGGGGAGTTTTCCTGGGAGCTGCCTCCCAGCCTTCCTTTACCAACCTCAGAGGTCCTCTGACAGGGTGGCCATACAGGAGCTCAAAGGGGCTGTACCCAAGAGACTTCTGAGGCACCTCCCTGTATGCAAAGAGCAGGCATGGCAAGAGGACGTCCCACTTACGCCTCATGGGTTCTGTTAGACCCTTGATCATGCCTTTCATGGTCTGGTTGAATCTCTCCACCAGACCGTTTCCTTGTGGGTGGTAAGGAGTGGTGAACTTGTAGGTTACACCACACTCCTTCCACAGGGATGTCATATACTTGGATATGAAATTGGTCCCCCAATCAGAAACCACCTCTCTGGGGAATCCCACACGGGAAAAGATCCCCATTAATGCCCGGCCCACCACTGGTGCCGTCGTTGTCCTGAGAGGGATTGCCTCCGGGTACCGGGTGGCATGGTCCACCAAGACCAGGATGTACCTGTTGCCCATGGCTGTCTTGGGATCCAGTGGCCCCACAATATCCATCCCTACCCTTTCAAAGGGTGTTCCAACAACAGGAAAAACGTTGGAGAGGAGCTTTGACCTTCCTCCCACTCTTACCACTTGCCTGGCAAGTTTGGCAAGACCTACAGTGTGCATCTGACTGCCTTCGCATTTGGGGCAAAAAGAAGTGGGTGACAAGCCTGTCAAAGGTCTTATCCTGCCCCAAATGTCCTGCCAAAGGCACGTCATGAGCCAGACCCAGTAGGAAGGTCCTGAAGCGCTGGGGTACCACCAGCACACGGGCTGACCCAGGCTCAGCAACCTTAGGCTCACTGTATAGGAGACCATTCTCCCAGTAGATCAGATGTGACCCGGACTGATTACCAGCTGCCTGGTCTGCAGCCTGCCGCCGCAGACCCTCCAGAGTAGGGCACTCGTTCTGCTCCCTGCAGAACTCCTCCCTGGTGGGACCCCCTTCCTGCTGCCAATGGGTCAGCTCAGAGATGTCTCCCAGTTCGGCTACCTGCTCCCCTGTAGGCACCGGGGCATCCCCCTCGAGGTCCGCCTCCTCCCGGTCCGTGGGAACTTCGGGGGCCGGTTTCCCGCACCCCCTGCCCTTCCTCTTGGCAGGGACTTGGGCCACTGTTCCAGGCTCCAAGTCCTCTTGATCACCCTTTCTGGCTGCCATTGACCGAGTAGACACGCATGCCCACTCTGGCAACCCAAGCATCTCCAAGTGAGACCTGAGCTCAACATCCTTCCATAAGGACTGCTCCAGGTCGTTACCTAGCAGACAATCTACAGGCATGGTGGGGCTCACAACCACCCTCAAGGGACCTGAGACCCCCCCATTCAAAGGGAACCTGCGCCACCATACACTGGTGCTCAGAGTTGTCGACAGCAACTACTTGGTGGAATGCCCCTGGGACTACCTGCTTCTCAGAGACCAGGTGACACCGGACTGATGTCACACTGGCTCCAGTATCTCTGAGAGCCTCTACCCTGTTCCCATTGATGGTCACCCAGGTGCTATATTTCTTTGTGTTAGGGGGCACCTGGTTTCCTGGGACCATCTCACTGTCCCCTAGTGAGACGAGGGTCATTTCTGCGGGATCCCCACCCTCCTGTGGGCACCCCTCCTCCCCAAGCGCTACACTAGCCAACACTTTGGACTGTCCACCGGTGGGCGGCTGTGTCCCCTTTGGGTACTTGGGGTCCCCTTAAAGTGACCTACCTGGTCACATGCATAACATTTGCGGGGCCGGTCTCAACAGGCTTCCCTGTAGAGACCCCTTTCTTCTTATCACCGGGGGCTGGGAACCTTTACCCTGGGTACTAGTTTGGGGCCCTTTAGAGAACTCCTGTGCTTTACCCTTGTCCCCCCCACCTTTCTGCTGGGGACCCTGCCCACCATTGGCTGAGTCTCTCCCAAACGCTTTCTTGTGGACCCTGGTACTCACCCAGCGGTCCGCCTCCATAGCAAGCTTCCTGGGGTCAGTTAGCTTACTATCAACTAGGTGCTGGCGCAGATCTGCAAAACATAGACTAGACAAGTGCTCCCATGCAATCAAATTGTAGAACCCCTGAAAATCTGTTACATTACTGCCCTTCACCCAACCATCCAGCGACCTACAGAACATATCCACACATTCCAACCAAGTGTTGGCCTCAGACTTTTTACTGGACCTGAACTGATCCCTGTACTTCTCAGGAGTGAGCCCATATCCAGTGAGGAGAGCGTCTTTCATGTCAGCATAGGTGAGGTCCTGCCCCTTACCCAAAGCTATCAGAGTATCCCTAGCTTCCTCTGGAAAGAGAGGCCACAATCCCGCTCCCCAGTTCCTCTCAGGGACCCCATTCATATGAATAGACGACTCGTACCCTTGAAACCACCTTTGTATGTCATCACCCTTTTTGTACTCTTTACCTACATTCTTGGGGATGTGTACAATCCTGTCTGTGTGTGCTGAAGAATTGCTGCCACCATCTGAACCAGATCTACTCTTTAGCTCCAGCTCCTTGATCATTCTCTCATGATCTAGTATCATTTTCCTTTCCTCCATGGCTATTCTTTTCTCTTCCCTCTCACTTTCTATTCTGAGTTTCTCCAATTCAAACCTCCTTACTTCCCGCCTGTCCTCCAGCTCCTCTGGGGACAAACTACTGCTGCCTGGCCTGGAGGGTTCCCCCTCCCAAAAGCACATCCACCCTAGGAACAGGCTCCTCCACCTCTCCATTGAGATCACCAGATTGCCTACTGGCACCTCTGGCTGCTACCCAGGCCCTCAGCGCCTTTTGTAGCTCATCCTTCCTGGTGAGGCCTCTGACCTGGACTTTCAGGTTCTTGCAAATCGATTTTAACTCCTTGACATTGTAGGCTTCCAATCGATCCTCCTCAAAGGCAATTTCTACTGATGCAATTGATGATACTATTGATTCAGGCATGTTAAAGTAGCAAGTTCAAACTGGCAAGATCAAAAATAGGCCAAAAAGAAAAAGAACCTGTAAGTGGTAAATAATGGTCTGCGATATGGTAGTAGTGCACACCAATCACTGTAAGTCAAGTGCAAACACAAGTCCTATCCCACCGCTGCCACCAATGTTAGAAATGGATCTCTAGTTGGCAAGGGCTTGCACCTTTGTCCAAGTAGGGACCCTTCTTCCTAGTCAGGGTAAGGGAGTTACACTCCTAAAATAACCCCTGCTCACCCCCTTGGTAGCTTGGTACGAGCAGTCAGGCTTATTCTAGAGGCAGTGTGTAAAGCATTTGCACATAACCAACAGTAATACAGTGTAAGCACTACAAACTGACACCACACCAGTTTAGAAAAATATCCAATATTTTTATATACTTTAAAACAAGACCAAATACGATAAAAATCTACAGTACAGTACTTTAAAAATGATTACGTTGCAAGATAACTTCTTCTTTGCAGGAATATTTCAAAAACAAAGTTCGTACGAGTCGGTAGCTCCGTCCGAGTCTACCGCGATGCTGAAAACCACAGAATCTAACAGTTCCAGCCGACCGCGTCGATACGGGCCAGCAGAGTCGTGAACAGACTCGGTCACAGTACCTTTTCTCGTTGTGGCGGGCACGGAGCGTGCGAGCCGGTCGGCGTTCGTCGCGGTTGCGGTGCAAAGCGGAGCGGTGCAAGGTCCGGTGTCCCTCGATGCGGTGCAGGCAGCGGCTCGATGAGCGTCGTGCAGACGGAGTCGGTGAGTCCAAGGCGTGCGGTGCAGGGCGAGACGGTGTACGATGCGGTGCTGACAGGTTGCGATGCAGGCGACCAAGCCGGAGTGCGGGAGCTGGCGTCAGACAGCGGTGCGAGTCAGAGCGGTGCGTCGCAAACGTGCGAGCGGTGCCCCAAATGCGATGCGGTCACGACTGTTGAGCCAGTTGCAGCGACAGCGTCGGTCTGGTCCGGCTGGCACAGTGAGGCGATGCGATGCGAACTGCGGTGCCCACAGGTCACGGTGCAAGCAGCGGCTCGGTGGTGATGGCGTCGGACGTCGTCGTCGGTGAGACCAGGGTTGCGGTGCGAGATGCGGACGGTGCGGTCTGCGGTGCAAACAGGACACCGGGCCAGCGATGGAGTCGGTTGACGGAGTCGGTTGCGGTTCCCTTCCTCTGTGGCAACTGAAACAGCGTTCCAGAAGCAGTACCCAGAGGCTTGTGAAGTCTTTGCAGTCCCTGAGACTTCTTAACAGGAGGCCAGCTGGGTTTCAGGCCCTTGGAGATACTCAGCACAAGTTTGTAGAAAGTTCAGTCCAGTCCTTTCACTGCCCAAGACAGAAGCAGCAACTGCAGGCCAACCCAACAAAGCAGTCACTCAGCAAAGGGACAGTACTCCTCCTAGCAGCTCTCCAGCTCTTCTTCTTGACAGGTTCCTTGATTCCAGCGAGATCTAAATTCATGGGGTCAGGGCCCCAATATTTATATCCCAAATTCCTTTGTTCTCTGAAGGCAGAGAGGCCTTTGCCTGGCCCAAACCAGTTCTGGTCAGTCTTGGAGCACTTTGTTGACAAGCCTCCGTATTTCCTTTCAGGGTGCAGGCCAGGGACATCAGACGCACCACAGGAGGTGGAGCCAGAATTGTGGAGGGAAGGCCCAGCCCTATTCAGGTCCCAGGTGTACTCCTCCCACCCATCTACATGTATATCTGGCTATTCAGCCCTGTGCTGACTCACCCTGTCTCCTGGCATCCCCCAGCCCCTGTCACTCACACTCCAGACATATCCTACCTTTCACATACAATGCACCCTGCCACAGGGGTACCTTGGGCCTACCTTAGGGGTGACTAACATGTAGAAAAGGGAATGTTTAAGGACTTGTAAGTGTGTGCACTTGCCAAGTCGACATGGCAGCCCCAGGCTGCGCACTGGCTCTGCGATGGCAGGCCAGAGTTACACTTTACGGGCTGTTTGCGGGGGTGGCACAATCCAGTGCTGCAGCCCACCAACAGCATTTGATCTATCGGCCCTGGCACTCGCAGTGCACTTTACTAGGGCCTGACACATAGATCAAATAGGCCAATCATGGAAATACCAATCCATACACATTTTATACGGGAGCACTTGCACTTTCCCACTGGACAGCAGTGAGGAAAGTGCGCAGAATCATTACACCAGCAAAAACAGAGTCAAAACCGGGAGGTCATAAAGCAAAAAGTCAGGGGAAACACGCCAAGAGATGCCAAGTCTAACAGCTACCTATATCACTACATCTATGCACACATATAAACCTATAAGTCACTCCTATGGCAGGCCTTATCAATCCTGAAGGCAGAGTGCTTGGTTCTTATGTGAGAGGGTGCCCCTGCATGAGCAGAGCCCCTCTGCAGCGTTCGGAGACCCTTCTCTGATGCTGTTTGTAGTGCAGCCTGACCATATACTCTTAAGTGCATTATAACCTCGCGTTAAATGCTAACTTTGGGATGGCTGCACGGAAACATGTCGTGTTTGGTGTCAAACATCTTGGAATACTACCCCCCCACCAGTTCTGGCGGCGGGGGTAGCATTCCACCCTTCTAGAGGGAGAGACATGTACACACCGGCCTACCTGGTAACTTCTCTACAGAGCCCTGGCATCACAAAATGGATGCCACTGCCACAGACACGGGTCTGGCCTCCTGCTGCTGACTGAAACTCCGGCAGGGGAGGCCTGGACAATAGGTTTCCTGTCCAAGGGAGGTGTAACCACCTCCCCAGACAGGATAATGTGTATTGGGGCTGGGCGGGAGCACTCTCTGGTGCTTTGAAGTCCTGCACTGGGGGCACATTTGGTGTCCCTGTGCATACCCCAGTTCAAACCGGCTCAGGGGCTTCCAGCCCCTGCTCTGGCACGAAACTGGACAAAGGGAATGGGTGTAACCACCCCTCTTCCCTGACCCTCCCATAGGTGGGTCCCCAGAGTATGTCCAACCCCCTAACTTAGTATAAGTATGGGACCCCAGTCCTTAGGACTTTAGATTAACCTGGATGAAACTCTGACACTGAATCCTGGACCTTCGACGCTCTACTTGAAGACTAGAGGACTGAAGAATCTCCCTTGGGGTCAAGGAGTGACTCCCCTGCTTGGCAGGCACCTAAGAAGCAATTGTCCAGTCTGCATCGCTGAAGCTCCCACCGGACACCGAAGTCTTTGCATCACCAGATGTAGATTTGCAGACTTCCCCGAGGCTGCCCTGAGTCCCCAGCGAAGCTGAGGCCCGTAGCTGTCGTGGGTAACGTGGAACCGTGACCCCTGGACACCGAGAACTTTTGTAAGTGCATCCTCTTCCTGGTCTCCCACGAAGTTGTGCTTTGGGCTCCGAGTAGCCCCCGCCTCCAGCACCGACTGCACCGAAGATCACTGGCCTCCACTCCACGAGTATCCTGTGAGCCAGCTCCAAGTGCGTCCACTCGAGGCTCCTTCGTGGTCGCTAGTCTGTTGGCTAGTGGGTCCTCCCGAAGGCAACTCTTCTTCTGATTGGGCCTCTCTGGTTGCTCCAGACGTGCCCTGACTTACCCTTGCTGGGTGAGACCCTCAGACCTTGCTGGTCTGTACCACCGTCCTTCTTCTATTTCCACAAGACTTGCCGTTGCCAAGGCTTGTTGGGTCCAATCCGGTCGCCGACACCCCTGCAATCGACAGACGTTGTGGGACAGTTTGAATCCAGCTCCTGGTCATCGTTGACGCCTCCTGGACCGCGTGGCTGAAGAGTCAAGACAACCATCAACCTACCTGAAGCACCCGACATCGGTGGGCATCTGCTCATCGCCTTCCTGGTCACTGGCTTAGTGACCCAGACTCTGTCCCCTCTGCTTTCAGGTTCTTCAGATCTTCGATCCACCCTTGGATCCACCCGGACACTTTCGACTTAGTCGCCAGCAGCACTTTGCAGCAGATCGCCATTGAAAACGACGACGAAACCCGACCCCGAAAGACACCTATGCACCCGGCTTCCCTGGGTGAGGTAACTCGAGTACTCCGGTGCTCACGTGGGTATTGACTCTAGAACGACCTAGTTCTAAAGGGGTTTGCTTCAAGTCCTCCTCTAAGTGTCCTTTTCCTTTAAAACTCGAACCGCTACACTTCCCATAGAAGTCAACGGCGGCTCGCGGCTGTGTTCTCACACTGCACCCGTCCCCCGTGGGTCCCCTGTGTCACTACCTTGGGTGGTTCCTTGAGGGCCAAGCACTTCTACAGGCTCTAGGCCTTGTGTCTAGCTCAGTCGTGGTTCTTATACCACTTTATTGGTATATGGTTTGGTACGCCCCTAGGGCTCAAACGTGTATTTGTGCTATTACTGTTGATATTCGACTTGTAACTTATGTACGTCGAACTCTAGCCTCATAAAGAGACTAGAGGGGTGTGTTTAAGACTAAATACATATATTTTAAATATATACCTGGTGTGGTCCTCTTTCATTTGGTCACTCAAGAGATTATAGACTGGTAAAACAAGCTGCTTTACATTCCTTCAAGACTTAGCCTGAAGGCTGCTCTCCATAGCTACCACTAGGATAGCTTTCAATAAAGGTTGTCTTTAACCTATCTCCAATAAGGGGTTGTTTGGACTGGTGCAAGGTGCCCACTATAATTAGTGGACAGCATATACCAGGCCAACTTCTCACATTGGTGTGCAGCGTGTGGGATTCCAGCTTGCTATTGTTTTACCAGATAATCTCAATTGAAGTGATCAACTGAAAACCACTAAGGGTACCTTAGGTACATATAAATCAAGCTTAGGATACAGTAAGTTCTACTGAACTTAGAGTTGTGTGTTAGGGGTAGCACACCCTTTCTACAACTCAAGAGAGTTTAGTAGGCCACACTAGAGTAGGTAGTGCATACACCACACCACACTAGTAATGTCTTCAGGGCCAGGAACCAGTGGGTCCCAGCCAGAAGCCAATGGGCTTCTTCCTCCAAGTATGATAATCTCCCATTCTTGGAATTG